>CM053508.1:65480847-65527406 GCA_028627145.1 Eidolon dupreanum | reverse complement strand
AATTCAGTAGAAAAAAGTATCAATTGCATAGTGATAGAAAACCAGAGATGGAAAGGGAAGATTATAATGCTAGGAACTGAGGAAGAAAAATAACATATTACATAAATAATTAATACATTAAAAAGAAGAAGTACATGTTTAAAAATATACATAGAGGAATGTCTTGAGACATTCACAGTAAATGTAGAGGGAAAAAGCTAAGGTAGATAATAGGAAATAGATAATGATGACAAATAAAGTTTATCATAAAACAATTAATAGATTGATCCTAGAAAACAAATATACAGACAGTTTGAAATATCATTCAGATAAATGCATTTTAAATGAGCCATTTCAAATTTATTGGGGATCAAAGATTATTTGGTGATCAATAAATGGGACTGGGATAATTGACGATGCATTTGGGAGAAAAAAATAAAACTGGAACTCTACTTCATTTTAATATAAATTAAAATATAGATCATTCCTTTGACTGAAACAACCGAAAATATGATTAACCTATGGTTTATTTCCTTTGATTAAACAAATGTATACCAAGAGCATTAAAAACTGTAATATAAAAATCAGATATTAGCAGTTCTTAAATAGCATTTTTGTATACCATAATAGCATCAATGTTTGCAAGTATGAAAAGAAACATCCATAATAATAAATTTTGTATATATATTAATTGATGTAACTCTTTGGTATGCATTTAGTAACCTAAAAATTAATATATGTGTGTGTGTGTGTGTGTGTGTGTGTGTGTGTGTGTATTCCCACTGACCTACCAATTACACTGCTGGGAATTTACATGAAAACATACCTAAATGCTAAAATATTCAGCAATGTTTATTTTAAGAGTTTTCAATAGCAAAAAGAAGAATCGAATAAAGTTGGGAAAAGTAAGGGGTCCAATTTAACTATGTTATACTCATTTGATGGATTCAACTATTAAAAAATATGATATAGCTTTCTGCATCCTTATTAGAAAGAACAGAATGATGGACAATGCTCTGAATAGAGCTTCCACTTTACTATTGAGAGTGGCCTCAGGGATACCTGCCTCTAAGAGGTCAGGGGAGTGGGCAACGGTGATTACAAGATTATATCCTTGACACAGAAATGGCAAAGAATTCTGTCATTAGTGCCCTGTTGTGTTTGCAGCCGTAGTAATTTGTTTCCACATAAGGACAGTTCGGCAGACCAGTTCCAAATACTTCTACTGGAGGCAGAGTCTCCAATCTGTTACTCAAGTCCTCTCTCTGACTCAGGGAGCTATCTAAAATCCTTTAAAGTACTACTATTTAGTTTAATGTGGTTAAAGTTAATTCTGTCCTTTGCAACTAAGAAACTTGTTTAATACAGAAGAATATCTTGGTGGTGGGAATATGTTTCATTTTGTTTATTACTTTAAATTTTAATGTATTTTAAAAATCTACAATATGTTATATGAACAGTTAGTGGAACCCAAAGTCCAAAGGAAGGGGAGCATGAGATTCAGAAAATGCTTATGAAAGTTTCTCAAGAGAGAATTCTGGTGAGTAGCCTGCTTCAAAAAACTAAAATATGCAAGACGAATTTGAAGTCCATGAGATTCATATTGTTTTAATAGTTGGAAAAAGATATACCAGACATAGCGTATTATCTATCATATTAACACATAAGATTGCATATGTAGTAGATATGTGGATTCTGAACATTATTAGAGAGAGTTCACCTACTGTTCTAGGAAGATATCTGTGAATGAATTTCACTTTTTATTAAAAAAAATAGGTAAATCTGATGAAGAAGAGATCAAATTTAAAACTCCAGAATTAGGAGATATCTCCTAATTCTTGACTTTATTGTTACATGCCACTGAATGTTTCATATATTATGAACATATGAGTCATCATGTTTTGTTTAAATAAATAGCATTTTTTAATTATAGGTTATTTTGTTATATAAGTATTTCCAAACTCTTCATAGGATATATGAGTATTTTATAGTTTAACCTAATGTTCTGGGGTACAAAATGAGTTGTTCTATATATCTATAAAAAAGGCATCTTTAGTTAGAATTTATAACTTTATGATTGATATAGTCTTAAAAATACATAAAGCAAAAGTATTTTTAAGAGCTAGACAATACATATTCCAATTTCTATCTGCTATGAGAGTAAAGAATCAATATTTCATCATAACTTGGTGAGCTAGTATTAATGATCCATAAATAGTTTAATCTCTAACCACTGCATTTATTTATTTACTATATTATAGCTGATTTTATTGACTTGCATTTCAGTTGAAGCTTAGGTCAAAAATCATAAAAATAAATGGTTGAAAATGTTATTTAAGATCTATTATTTGACTTCTATTTTATAAGAGTTAAATAATAGATACTGAACATTCAAGACAATGTTCCTATTAATAAAATAAATTATAAACAGCTATTCAAAGACACATCAACAAATATTGACTTCAATTTATTATTTGGAAAAAAATGAAAAGTTTTAACACAGTATGAATTTTTGACAAAACACAAAGAATCAATATGGTCTGGGAATAATTAGAAAATCATTCTGAGAGATATTGAGGGACTATCATAAAGTATTCCTCTAATTTATAACCATTTTCTCTAATATGGGTAAAAAACATCATATAGAATATAACTACTTTTGAATACATTATCAAATGAAGGCTTTTACTTTCAAGATATCTATTTTATTTATTCACTAGGTAATTACACCAAATTTCAACTTAAGATAACCTTAATTTTTTAATTAAATAGTAAATTTCTTACAAAATAATTATAGTTTTCCTGTATCTATATCAATATGATGTATTACTCTCTTACTCTAAGTAAGTAGAGCAAATCATTGGTTCTTTAACTGATGTTATATTCAGGGTATTACTATAATAAATAATTATGTTTCATTTTATGGCCATAAAATTGAATAAAATAAAACTCTTGCTCCAAAACATTTTATTTCTAGTTATTAAAGAGTTAAAAAGAGTAAACTCTTTTTATAAAAAAGAGAATAAACTCTTGTACATAGCTGCAAAATACAAGCATAAAGTTTAATGGGGATGCAGGGATATGACTGCTTAATTCTACTTGAGATTAAATGGTTGGAGATCAAGATGACAACCGTAATGAAGAAGTGACAATAGAGTTCTAAACTAAGAAAAAGTAGATGTGAAAAAGATAAATGCAGTAAGTGTTTTACATATGAAACTCAGAAAAATAACTTTAAAAACCAGGAGGAAGATAAACATTAAGGCAAATTTTTGACCATTTATTATATGAAGATATAATTGAAATTTCCTCACATGTCTTATCTCATGCATGTCTCATAATAAGCTTATAAAATAAGCAATATTATTATTCTATTTTGTATATGAGGAAACAGTGGTACAGACCAGTGAACTACACAGGTCACATAACTAACAAGTGATGGTGTAACATTTTAAATTCAGACTCACTCCGGTGTTCTTCATAACCTCACTATATAACATATTCAAAAATACATGTTTGCATACCTACATACAAAAATAAACAAACAAACAAACAAGAAATTAGGAAAGAGTAAAAAATTAGAAAAAAATAAAAATTGGTTGCTTATGGAAAATTAATAATAAAATAACACATCTAATCTAGAAAATAAAGAAAAGCACAATCACCCAACATTAAATACAAGAAAAAAAATCAACCCAAGGCATTACTTTAAATTTTGAAAGAATAATTTGTATAATAAAACTACTTTAAAATGTTAATAAAGTAGATGAATTTATGAGTAATATAAATTGTTAAAAATAATTCAAGAATCAACATCATTAAAATGACCATACCACCCAAAGTAATCTATAGATTCAATGCAATCCCTATTAAAATACAATGACATTTTTCAGAGAGCTAGAACAAATACTCCTAAAATTTATAGGGAACCATTATAGACCCTGAATAGCTATGGCAATCTTGAGAAAGAACAAAGTTGGAGGTATCACACTACCTGATATCAAACTGTACTACAAGCCTATAGCAATCAAAACAACATGGTCCTAGCATAAAAACAGATACATTGATCAATGGAAAGGAATAGGAATCCCAGAAATAATTCTACACCTATACTCTTACTTAATATATGACAAAGAAGGCAAGAATATACAATGGGGTAAAGACAATCTCTTCAATAAATGGTGTTGGGAAAAATAGACAGATACATGCAAAAAATAGAAACTAGACCACTTTCTTATACCGCAAACAAGAATAGACTCGAAATGGATTAAAGATTCTGAAATGTAAAACCTGAAACCATAAAACTTCTAGAAGAAATCATAGGCAGTAATCTCTCTGATATTGCTACTAATAATTTATTTTTTGGCATATTTCTTCAGGCATCAGAAACAAAAGAAAAAATAAACATGTGGGACTATACCAGCCTAAAAAGTTTTTGCACAGCAAATGAAACTATCAACAAAATGTAAAGACAACTGAATATCTTTTCCCACTGAATGGTAGAAAATATTTGCTTATGATACATCTGATAAGAGGCCAATATCCAAAATATATAAAGAACTCATGCAACTCAATTACAAAAAAAAAAAAAAAATCCAATTAAAAAATGGGCAGAAGACCTGAACAGATATTTTTCCTAAGAGGAAATACTAATGGCCAATAGATATATGAAAAGATACCACTAATCATCAGAGAAATGCGAATTAAAACCACAATGAGGTATCACCTTACACCTGTAAGAACGGCTATCATGAAGAAATCAAAGAACAAGTGTTACCAAGGACATGGAGAAAAGGGAACCCTCATACGCTATTGGTAGGATTGCAAATTGGTACAGCCACTATGGAAAATAGTCTGGAGGTTTCTCAAAATATTAAAAATGGACACACCTTTTGACCCAGCAATTGCATTTCTGGTATTTATCCACAAGAAACCAAAACAATAATTTGTAAATATCTATGCACCCCTATGTTCATGCAACACAATTTACAATAGCCAAGATATGGAAGGAACCTAAATGCCCATCAACAGATGATTAGATATAAAAGTTATGGTTTATATATACAATGAAATATTAGCCATTAAAAAAATGAAATCCTACAATTTGCAATGACATGGGTGGACCTAGAGGTTATTATGCTGAGTGAAATAAATCAGACAGAGACAGATAAATACCATATGATTTCACTTATATGTGGAATCTAAGGAACAAAAAGAACAAACTGATCAAAAACAGACTTACAAATATAGAGGACAATCTGGTGATGGCTGGAGGGAAGTGGAGGGTTGGGAGAAAGGGGTAAAGGGTTAAAGAAGTACAAATTCGTAGTCGATAGATGGTCATGGGGATGGGGAGTACAACATAGGGAATGCAGTTAGCATTAGTGTTACGGCTAGGTGCAGAGTCAGAGGTGAGAGAGAACAACCGGGGAATTGTCTATAAACTATATAAATATCTAAGCAGTGTACTGTATAATCAAAACTAATAATAAATAAAATTAAAATAATAATAATAATTTAAGAAGATTTATAACACTTGAATAGATCAATGGCAAGGACATAAACTGAAATATGCATCAACGTATTACCTGAAAAATTTCCTGCACTGAGCATTCTTTTAGGAATAATAAATTTTATACTACTGAAAAACAAAATTCCTATTGTATAAACTATTCCAAACTACAAAAAGAAGAAAACATTTTCAATTTATTGTTTAAAACTAGTGCAATTCTGATAACAAAGTATGGCAAGAAAGTGCACATGATTTGTGTGATAAAGTAGGATTTATTTCATATCTTTTAGAATAGTTTGAAATTAAGCTGTATATTAACACAAACTATCTCAAAAGTAAGTCAAATAAGGGAAATTATGATTATCTAGACAGTTTCCAATAAAACTTTTTAAGAGAAAAATAAACAATATTCTGATTAAAATTTTCAATAAATGAGTTATCAAAAGCATTTTTTAAGTGAAGAAAATTATTTCAAAATAAAGCAAACATGAAACTTAAGCAGTGGACTAGAAAGACATTTTCCCAAGGTCTAGAACAAGTTCAGGATCTCCACTACCATCACTGCTGTTTAAGAAAATTCTAGAAGTTCCAGCCAGATTAAAAAAAGAAGTTAAAAAAAAGGTTAGAAATTAAAATTATAAGTATTGATCAATGTTATAATAGCATAGTTGGAAAAACTAAGAAACAATGAGAAGATTGTTACTTGTAAGAAAGCAAAGGCAAAAATTTTAAAAATAAATATACAAAAAATCATTCTTTATTTAAAAAATGTAGAGATACTATGCAAATAATGACAAATAGATATAAATACACATTTTTTTCTTTTAAAAATATAATTTAGTAGCAACTGTGTTTGAATCTCTGTTATTAGAACTATAGAAACAGATATGAAGGATAAAGTTCCTATACTCAAGTAGTGTATATTCAAAAGTGGTCTTGGGGAATACAATTCACATATATGCAATCTAATTTTAGATAATACATATTACTTAAAAGAAAATCAAAGCAGAATAATATTGGTAAAAAATAATAGCAGTAGGTCATATAGTGTTAGAGAAGTATTTATCTACATTGGTCAAGGACGACCTCCTAAGGTTATGACATTATTTGTGCAAAAAAAGAGGAAATCATTTTATGTCTTGGTTTAAATTTAGATAATTATTTGATATCAAAGTAATAATTTTAGATAAACTAATGAATATGGATCAACAATTCAGTGGAAAGGTTGAGTCTTGAAATATTAATTGAAACATCTTTAAAATGTAAATATTATTAAAATCACAGACAGGATGAACTTACTTAACTTGTACTTAAATATGATCTAAATAGGAACATTAATGAATTATAAAACAGACTTAAAAAATCTACTACGAAGTTAAGAAATATCATATTTAAATAATTAGAGATATCATATTTAAATAATTTGTCTTTCTAGATTTAAAAGGTCAAAACACATGATTATTAATTCCACCAAAATAGTGAATATGTTTAATACCACTGAAATTCCAATGAATTATTTTTAAAAGCAAAAAATGTTTCTAAAACCACATGGAATAACAGTAGAATAGAAAAACAGATAAAATGTTGAGTATACAGAATGAAGACAAATATCCTACATGATATTTTAAATTGATGTTTATAATGTAAGAATTAACATAAGCTACTTGGAACATAGCATACAGTTAAGGAGAAGATCTAGACAAGTATAGGCCATTTTGTATAAATGTGGCATCTTAAATGAGTGTGAATATAATGAATCAACCAATAAACAGTTCTGGACAAATATTATTATATTGTCCAATTAGCCAATATATGTCCAGATGGCTTTGAAAGTTAAATGTAAAAGCAAAACAATAAAAGTGCTGAAAAAAATCTAAGTAAACATTTATTTGATCTTGGAATTGGAAAAGTTTTCCCTCTAAACATAAAAACAGAAAGGAACAATAAAAATAAATGCTGGCGCTCTTCTGTCGCCGCTGTCTTTGTCTACACCACAACCATGCCGCCCTTACACCATCGTCGACTTCCCTGTTCGAGGGCTCTGCGAGGCCATGCGCATGCTGCTGGGTGACCAGGGCCAAATCTGGAAGGAGGACGCGGTGTCCATGGAGACCTGGCTGCAGGGCCCTCTCAAGGCCTCCTGTCTATACCCGCAGCTCCCCAAGTTCCAGGACGGAGACCTCATCCTGTACCAGTCCAATGCCATTCTGCGCCACCTGGGCGGCTCCCTTGGGCTGTATGGGACTGCAGGAGGCGGCCCTGATGGATGTGGTGAATGACAGCGTGGAGGACCCCCGCTACAAATACTTCACCCTCATCTACATCAACTACGAGGGGGGCAAGGAGAACTATGTGAAGGAGCTGCCGGGGCACCCAAAGCCTTTTGAGGCCCTGCTGTCCCAAACCAGGTGGGTCAGGCCTCCCTCGTGGGCAACCAGCTCCCTTTCGCTGTCTACAACCTGCTGGACTTGCTTCTGAATCACCAGGTCCTGGCCCCAAGCTGCCTGGACTCCTCCCCTTTGCTCTCGGCCTACGTGGCTTGCCTCCATGCCCAGACCAAGCTCAAGGCCTTCCTGGCCTTCCGCAAGCACGTGAACCTGCCCATCAATGGCAACCGGAAGCGGTGAGAGCTTGTGGCATTCTCAGCAGGAAGCAGGGGCCGCCTGCCAGCCAACCCTTCCTCAGGACCAATAAAATTCCCGAGAGAAATAAATAAATAAATAAATAAATAAATAAATAAATAAATAAATAAATGCTAATGAGCTTAACATAAGAAAAAGACAAATGAAATGATCTTAAAAGTACACAGTTAATTAGAAAATTATAGTGTGTGTTTCAGAACTTTGATGAGCTTATAAATTAAAATACAAATGCTTCAAAGAAAAGAAATGAGCAAAGGACACGAACAAATGATGCACAAAAATAATTATGACAATAAATATTTAAAATGAAATGTTCGATCTCAAAGACCATTAAAGATATACAATCTAAATAATTTATTGTTATTTACCTATCAATTTGACAAGAATTTAAAACAATGAAGACATCTAGAGTTTGCAACATTTTAAGTGACAAACATTTTTATAGAGATATAAAGGAGTGGTTTTCTTTCTAATTTTCATAAAGATAGTCTGACAATGTTAAGACTCTTGATATTACATGTGCGTGCCTTTTAAACCACTATTGGTACTAGGAAGAAATAGTCATAGTTAATCACAAAGAGTTCTTTACAAAGATTTTGCTTCAACAAGTTAGTTAAAAATAGATTGCTTGAATTAAGTAAATGTACTTTGCATTTCTTAAATATTAAGTTATCAAAATTGAGTTTGAATTTCAGAAATTACTCCTGGTACATTATTGAGTGAATAAAATATACAACTCCAAGTTCATAATTAAATGTATAAATATATAAAGCCATGAAAATGTTTACTGTATATCTCTTGTTGGGCTTATTAAATAGGATTCTATTTTATTCTTTTTTTTCATTGTTTTTCTAATGCTTCATAATGACCATGCAATAATTTTATAATCACAAAAATCTTCTTAAAAAAATAAATCAAGACACAGTTTATGTAAGATTACGATTGAAAATAAGGTTTCTTGTCTATAAAATGGTAATCTGCCTCCTGATTCTTACGGAATTATTGTGAGAGAGAAGAGAGGTATAAAATTTTTAGAGAGTGAATTAAAATACTCAAAGAGATTTTATACATTCTTTTAGAATACCAACTTGCCACTTAAGCATTTTATCAGTTGTTTTAAATCTTTCACATGGGCACCATTACTGCACCAATTATAACTGGTGACCTGAAGAAATTAAACTCTTTCTTAGTAAGTAGTTTACTTCCAGAAGCTGGTTCTCAGCACGTCAGCAAGACCACCCGTTTGCTTAAGGATTCAACAAGCAGAGCCTGGCAAGTCAAGTTTATAAGTATTAGTGAAAGGTTGAGAAAGGTTCTGGTCTCCTTATGGAACTCAAGAGATACAAAAATGCTGGTGTGCATAATCATGGTCCACTAGGCAAGAAAGTGTTTTACAGGCCCTCAGGGGCAACCCGAGGCTGAGTGTGGTGCTCTCAAGCAGGGAAGGAAGCAAAGGGAACAAGAGGTTGAAGGAGTTTAACAATGGGACTGGTTTGCTGAGGTTAGACTCAATAAAACTCTTTGGACCTGCTATTTGTGGGCAGACAAATTGTAGAACAGAGATTTAGGCCACTTTTGGTTATTAAAATAATTGCAAAGTGTTGCTCCTAGTATGTGGCTCCTTTCCAACAGGAACACATGACATTTCTCATTACTCTAGAGGTTCAGGTTGTTTAATGTAGACTCTGTCCTGAACTAGGCTGTAATTTTCATTTGAAGCGTACAAGAGTTGATGTATTTGCTTCACAAAAAGAATAATTTGAGACCTATCATGAATGTTTCATTATGCTCAGTTTGCAAATTAACTGCAGTAGCTGTTCTCTGCCCTGAAGGTTTCAGCAGAAAACAGAACTGGGAGTTATGATATCCCTTCTATTGCAGTGAGTAACCTATTTTTTACTGATCCCCTACTTGGGCTTACTTTCTTTTCAAGTAAAACATGCATAACAAAGACCATTACAGGATAAAAGGGAATGAAATACAGGAACTCATTGTAAGAAAAACCAATATGAAAAATTAATTAAGAAATCATTTTATTTTATTTTCAAAATGTTCAGTTATTTTTTAAAAATAAATAATATATGTAATTAAGCACTCAATTTTTCAGAACTCCTGCTCATTTATTCATTCAACTAACATATATGTCTCCCTATTATATCCCTATTTTCCAGACATAGTTCAGTGAAAGAGGTATAAAAATGATTGGTATGCAATCTCTATTCACAAAGAGCTTGAGGGAACAAACATATAAACAGATGATTTCACCATGAAATAAGTGCTAATAAAAATATGTTGAAAATGCTACACTTATTTTAAGATATATTGAAATATACAAATGTGATAATGTTCTATTTTATTTTATAAAAAGTGCTACAATATATTAAATAACATGTCATTCCAGGCAGTAAATTGCTGTTTCACTATTGTGCTAAAGGAATAGTCTGGCATGGAACAGTGAAAATGGGCTTTTGAATGTAAAGGATTTAATTCACAAAGTGCCTGAATGAACTTTAATTTCTCTGAGTCTTGGGTTTTGTGTTTTTAAAATGGACATAATTTCATTTACTTTATAACTTTTTTAATATAAGAATCTTAAAACACAGAAAATAAGAGTTCTATGTCCTTTAAGAACCCACATATATTTTTATCATTATTTAAATTGTAACAGCCTTCTGAGAATCCAGAAGAGTTAATACAACTTTCAAATTATCAGATGCATTATATTTTGAGAATATGAAAACACAACAAATCTATGTATGTATGTATGTATGTATGTATGTATGTATCTATTATCTATCTATCTATCTATCTATCTATCTATCTATCTATCTATCTATCTATTTATCTATACACACATATATATTTTTGAAAAATCGTGTGGCTTGTATGAATCTTGTAATCCTGATGAGATAGGGGAGCATGTGAAGTGCTTGATATTCCAATATAAATTCTACTTCTGCAGCTGCTTCTGCTATGGCTATTTCTACCATAACCACCATTATTATAAATAGTTTACATATTATCAGATACTCTCTTTTGAACTGCTGACTATCAATTCTACAGAACATGATTCAGATAATTCTGTTAAAAAATGTTAAGTTCATTATTGCTGTAAAATAGAACGTCACCTCGACATGGGCTTAGTAGTGTCTCAAAGAGAGAAGTCAGAAGATAGTTATATTGTTTTAAGGTCTGGAATATGTGATTTTTAAGGTGATTCGTCAAGAACTTGAAACGTTGAATTAGAGAGAAATTGTGACATTAAGCCTTTAGACTGGTGGACACAGTAAAGGAAAGATCTTGAAGTGAGTCTTGAACAGCAGTCATCAGTCTCTGTAGCAAGCTATTATGTGTGGTTCAATCTTCTCTCTCAAGAGCAAGAATTTCTTGGAGCAAGTAGTTATGCTAATTTGGTTTGTTTTCAGTAAATTTTAGCATAGGCTTAGGGAAGTATGTCAGTTTAATATTCATAGCTATGAGTTGAAGGGAATGTTTCAGAATTAGGCTACCAATTTGGATTTTTAAGAACAAATAGATGTGAAAAAAGTAAAGGGAAAGTAAGTGTAATAACAATCAAAATGTTGTTAGTAACCTCCCCCAAAATCAAATTTATGTATGTACATATATGTAATATGGTCATATTAATCGAAGTTATACATATTTGCAAGACATGAATACTATATATTTATAATAAAAATTAATGGCTTGCAAAGGTTTTATAATAAGATATGTTAAATATTTTTTCCGTGTTGGAAAATATATTCCAAAAAAATATGTTATCTGCTTCAAAATGAAGTAAAAGAAGAGTTTCCTGGATTACAAGTGAGGTTTTATAATACATTTGTAAGCCTGTCTCTTGGTTTTGCAAGTATCATTTGAGTTACAATTTAGGAAAACCAAGTTTGGGTATTATTTTCTATCTACTGCTTATACCCTTGCAGCAAAGAAACCAGTAAAAAACAAACAAACATACAAAGAAAAAAAAAACTTTGAGGGATAAATAGCAATATTTCTTTTTAAATAGCTACATGTTATTTCTCTACACCCATCATTTTTTCTCTTTTACATATCGCTCATTTTTGTTTATTGTTCTCTATTGCACTACTTTTTTTTGAGGTATGACTGACATACACAAAAGCTGTTCATGTTTAAAGTATACATCTTGGTGAATCTGAAGATAGTATACACCCATGAAATTGTCACCATAAACAATATCATAAACATAACTATCATTTTAAATCATGCTTTTTGGAGAATAAATATTCCTACTTTCAGACATGTGTCATTAATGAAACTTATTTGAAAGTAGTATTTTGTTTAGAAGTTTCAAAACCATTCTAAGGACATGGGGTTTGGAATGAAGTACACCTGGATTTGACTCCAGGATCTGGCAATTGCCACTTATGTGACTCTGGATAATTTACTTAACCTTATGAAGTCTCGTTTTCTCTACTCTGAAGTGGGAATAATAATACCTCTCATTGGGTTGGTGTGGGGATTAAATGAAGCAATAAAAGGAGAATGATTAACCTGTAATAAAGATTCATAACTGAAGTTCTAATTCCCAATACCTCAGAATGTGATCTTATTTGGTAATAAGGTCATTGTGGATGTAGTAGTTCATTTAAGATGAGATTATTTTAATGGGCCCTAATGCAGTGTGACTGATGTCTTAAAATGGGGAAAATTTCTACATAGAGAACACACACAGGCAGAATGCTATGTGAAGAAGAAGGCATGTAAAGATCAGAGTGATGATGCCTCTACAAGCCAAGAGATGCCAAAGGTTGCCTATAAGCCACCAGAAGCTCTTTCATGGCCTTTAGAATGAATCAACCCAAGCGACACCTTGACCTTGGACTTTCAGCCTCTAGAACTGTGAGACAATAAATTTCTGTTGTTTAAGCAAACCAGGCTGTGGTTCTACGTGAGTTGTCCTAGCAAACTAAACATTGACTTATCAGCAAATCTTCACCTTTGTAGTAGCTTTGCTGCTGATCACCAGATGATTCAAATCTTTGAGTTTCATAAAATATTAAAGAAAATCATTTAAATAATATTTAATAAAATTGTCAAGGTAATTTATTAATAAACAATAAAATCTCTAGTTGCTCCATGTTTCAATATTCTTATATTATGTCATTTATGTTTTATTCATAGTTTAAACAAAAAAAGAGCCACTTACTAAATCTGACAAGCTCAAGGAAGGCCAGTATGTTGGGCCGTATAAACTCAGAGACCAAAATTAACCACATAGGCTGGTCTGAACATAAAAATTTCTAACTAAAAGTGCATCTTGGTAGGTAGTCACATCCTGGGCCTATAGCTTTCTTGATAAAGGTTAATCTATACCTTAAGTGAGCCTATTTTCTTTTGCGTCTAAGATAACACACCTTTGTAATGTGAGAGTAGTCTCCTTTTTCCGGACCCTTCAGGGTACGACCCATGCACCAGAGCAGGAGACCACAGACCCCTCCTTATTATCTTGTTCTAGAATACTATCTGTATGTGCTGTAAATGTTAATTATTAACTGTCCTGTACTCACCAATGTAAAAGAAGTATATGTCTCTTTATTTTACTTTTCATCCAGTACTAAAGACTCCTTATTTTGCTTTTTTCTGCCCCCTTGATCTACATCAGTGATTTCACGTGTTCCTCTTTCCATCTCCTTCTTTAATTCTAATGTATAAAATAAGCTGTATAAAATTCTTATTTTAATGTATAAAATAAGAATAACAAAACTGCTATTCTCCGGAGCATTTTCTCAATCTGTTGAAATTTTGCTTTTTAATAATTGTCGTCAGTTCGACTCAAATAAACTCATAAAAGTTCTCTACGGGTTTGGATGTTTCTTATGTTGACAATAGATGGAAAGAGATGTCCCCAGCATCAAATTTATGTAGAATGGCAAAGCTTTTTTATGTTCTGATAGAAACGGAAATGATAGTCTGTATTTTAATAACTCATTAATTTAAATGAATATTTATAACCAAAGTTAATTGAATTTCTTTTATAAATGTCTTTAAAAATATAGATTTAAATATGAGCATTTTTAACTGATTACTAGGTAATTTCAAAACATATTCTTTGCTTTTTTTTCTACATACTCTTTTTAGAAAGTGTAATTAAAAAAGGGTGCATTCTATTTCTTTTGTTAACTTTGGGACTATGAAAATAAACTCACATTTAAATTGCTATATTGTGAAAACTGGAGGCCTTGGGGCTAGAGAAAGAGCCCAAAAAAACATTTAGAAAATTTCAAGTACTTATTGGCTATGCCAGCTGGGAAGGTTTCTTAATTGAATGGTGTTAGGCTGTTTGGAAAGTAGCAGGAACATACTGTTAAATGTATAAAAGTAAACATCTCTCCAAAAGGGAAAACAAGTAAGAGACTAATTTTTTTATTACATATATTTACTAAAAGATGTGTTAAAGTAGCTGTAACATAGCATTTATATGACCTGAATGCAGAATAGAATGATAATTTTCTAGAGAACTCCTCGTGGGAAATGATTTTGAAGAGTGAAATTAAGACAGAATAAAGCAATTTTGCCCTTATTACTTTCTAATAGCATGAACGCGCGCGCACACACACACACACACACACACACACACGCACACACACACACACGAGTCCAGTTCCCTCAGGAGTTTATCGCCTAACAAGAAATCCTCTTTGCCTTCATTTGAGTCAATAATACAATCAGAAAAAAATATTTATCAGGATTTTTCATTGCTTTGAGGGATATAGGAAGTAGCAGTAAGATAAGACTCCCTCAATGATACAGTGATTTATAATAAGAAATATATATTTGGTCTTCATCTCCATTTCTGGCACTGAGCTACTTTGAAATTTCCTAAGCATTGACTACTATAATGATGTCTTTTGTCATGTCAATGAGGTGACTTCTGGAATACCCCTAGATCACTTAACAATGGAGTCTGGTCACCAGAGGAGCCAACCTTGTTATTAAAGGGTTGGAACTTTCAGTCACATACCCGGACCCCACCTTTACCTCCAAGAAGAGGAGAGGGTTTGGAAACTGAATGAATTGCCAATGGCTAATAATTTAATCAATCTGGCCTAAATAATAAAGTCTCATACAAACCCAAAAGGACAGGGTTTGGAGAGCTTCTGGGATGATGAACACATGGAGGGGCTGGGAAAGTGGTGCTCCTGGAGAGGACACGGAAGCTCTACACCCTTTCCCCATGCCTTATGCTTCTCCTCCATGTGGCTGTTCCTGAGTTGCATGCTTCTATATAAAATACAAAAACAAAAAGAAAAACAAAAAAATGAGTAATCCAGTAAGTGTAATGTTTCCCTGAGTTCTGTGAGCAGCTCTAGGAAATTAATCAGGCCAAAGATGGGGATTGTGGAAACCTCTGATTCACAGCTAGTTGGTAAGAAGCACAGGTGACAATCTGTACTTGCGAGTATATCTGAAGTTGGGAGGTGGGCTATCTGGTAAGATTGTGCCCTTAACTTGTGAAACCTGATATATCTCCAGGTAGATAGAGTCAGAATTGAGTAAAATTATCTGGCATTCTGCTAGTGTCTCAGAATTGTTTGGTGATGTGAGGGAACAGCCCTCTTCTCCCACCATGTGCAGCTACACTCACACACACACACACACACACACACACACACACGCGCGTGCGCGGACACACACACTCTGTAATTGGTTCCAGGAACCCCCAAAGATACGAGGACAACAGAGGCCCATTCATTAATTCACTTAACAATGTGCCCTGAAACCTGTTAAATGAAAGGCAAGTAGCTAGGTGCAGAGTACACTGTTATGAATAAATTAAATAATAAATTCAAAAAAATTCATTATCTACTATGGGAAACATGTATTAATAATATTTATATAAACTGCTGATTCTGAAATTCTATGGGGGAAGCAAAGCAGGTGCTTTAGTAGATAATACCGGGGCTGGAAGGAGGAGAAAGAGTTGTTCTGATTCTTGGTCGAGACTCTCGAAGAAAGAGTAATTGAGGTTGAGCTCTGACAGATGAAGAGAGGCAAGATTTGCAAACAGCATGTGAAGAGCATTCTAAATCACTAATGAACATGTGCAGAAGCCCTAAGGTGGGAAATCACTTGTTATATATTCTCGGAAAGAGGGCAATATGTTTATGCTAGAGATATAGCAGGGAGCATATCATGGAACATCATAGTAAAAAATCCTGATTTTAATTTTTAAAAGTATTAAAATGATATTGAAAGCTTTACAGAGGGAGATTTTTAAGCCTATTATTTTGTTTGTTTGTTTGTTTGTTTGTTTGTTTTGGTTCCTGTTTGCAGATTATTTTAAAAGAAGACTCAAGATAAAATGGGAGACTGGTTAAGTGGACAACCACAGAAATGGAAGACAGATGATCATGGTTTGAACCAGGATGGTCAGATAAAAACAGAAGAAATTGGGTACATGTAAGGTGTTATTGAGGTAGAATCCACAGAACTTGATTCTGGACTGGTTTGGGTAGATGAGCACACCCCAAAAGTATAGTTATTTAGTTGATAACCTTGGAAGATGGTGGTAACATTCACATGGATGAAAAAAAATCAGGAAGGAAGGTGAGCCAATATGAATGTTTTCACCTTACTAGTGTTTGTTCTCTACTTTTATTTTTTATTTGTTTATTTAATTAAAAAAATTAAGTTTATTAGAGTAACATTGGTTAATACAATTATATAATTTTCAGGTGTACATTATAATTTGATATCTATATATTCTATTGTGTGATTATTGCCCAAAGTCCAGTTTCCTTCAGCTACCATATATTTGATCCCCTTTACTCACTTCACCCTCCATCTAACCCCCTATGTTTGACACCCTTTACCTTGTCTGCCTCTCCCTTCCTCCCCTACTCCCTACCCTCTGGTAACCACTAGTCCATTGTCCATGTTCCTGAGCCTCTATTTGTCCTGTTCATTTGTTACTTTTAAGTTTATGTCCCACATATAAGTGATACCACGTGATTTTCAACTTTTTCTGTCTGGCTTATTTCACTTAGCATGATTATCTCGAGGTCCATCCATGTTGTCCCAAATAGCAGTATTTCATCTCTTCTTATGACTAATATTCCATTGTATATATGTGTCACAGCTTCTTTAGTCAATTATCTATCGTAGGACACTTCAGTCCTGGCCACTGTGAATAATGCTGCTATGAATGTTGGTGTGCAAATATCTTTTTGGATATGAGTTTTCAAGTCTTTGGGGTAAATACCCAGTAGTGGAATTGCTAGGTCATATGGTAGATCAATTCTTAGTTACTTGAGGAACCTCTATACTGTTTTCCATAGTGGTTTACCAATTTACAGTCCCACCAGCAGTGTATGAAGGTTTCTTTTCCCCTGCATCCTCTCCAACATTTGTTATTACTTGTCCTGTCGATTATAGCTATTCTAATAGGTGTGAAATAGTATCTCATTGTGGTTTTGATTTGCATTTCCCTAATAGCTAGTGATGTTGAGCATTCTTTCAAATGTTTGTAGACCATTTGTATGTCCTCTATGGAGAAGTGTCTGTTCAGGTCCTCTGTCCATTTTTTTGATTGGATCTTTTTTTTTATTGTTATTGAGTCATATGAGTTCTTTGTATATTTTGAATATTAGGCCCTTATTGGAGGTGTTGCTTGAAAATATATTTTCCCATTGAAATGGTTGTTTCTTTACCTTGTTGACGATTTCTTTTGCTGAGCAGAAGCTTTTTAGTTTGATATAGTCTCATTCATTTATTTTTACTTTTACTTCTCTTGCCTTTGATAAAATTTCATAAAATCCTCTTTAAGTCCAAGGTCCTTAAGTTTCATTCCTATGTTTTCTTCTATGCATTTTATTATTTCAGGTCTTATATTCAGGTCTTTAATCTACTTTGAGTTCATTTTAGTGTGTGGTGATAGTTTCATTCATTTACAGGTGGCCTTCCAGTTTTTCCAGCACCATTTATTGAAGAGGCTTTCCTTTTTCCACTGTACGTTTTTGGCTCTTTTATCGAAAATTATTTGCCCATATAAATATAAGTTTACTTCTGGACTCTCGATTCTGTTCCACTGGTCTGTGTGTCTGTTTTGCTGCCAATACCATGCCGTTTTGATTACTATTGCTTTGTATTATAATTTGAAGTCAGGCAGAGTGATGCCTCCAGCCTCATTCTTTTTTTCTCAGGATGGCTTTGGCAATTCGGGGTCTTTTGTGCTTCCATACAAATCTGATGATTTTTTGTTCTATTTCTTTAAAATATGCTGATGAGATTTTGATGGGGATTGCATTAAATCTGTATAATACTTGTTCTCTACTTTTAAAAATATATGCATTTTTAAAATGCTAGGGTGTTTCAAGTGGAATCTGAGTTGTGATAGTCTTTCAGATAATTAAAGAATTGAAATCGTTTGATTTGTTAAATAGCCAGCGTGCTAGGAGCAAGTACTTACAGTTTTCCGGCTCTTCTTATTTTCACTTCAATTTCTCACCAGAGTTAAAAAATTGAACTAATACAAAAGTGAAGTTGTAACAATTACCATCTTAAGTCTTGGCAATTTACAACTGCTTGTTAAAATTGCTAATTTTGTGTCTACAGTTTTTTATTATTTTTATTTAGTTGCATTTGAAATGTGTAAGAACAAACTTTTTAAGCAAATGAGTTATAAAACAAGTTTACCAAAATGTGCTTTGTAGAGTTGCTTTAGTTCTTCGAATTGAATTGTGAATATTCAATGTTCAAGTACCTATTGTTTGTTATTATATATAGAAAATTCATATAATTTCCTTATAAGGTTTATAATGTAGTTTAAAAAGATAAGTAAAACTTTCAAACCTAGTAAAATCAAAACAAAACTACTACCAACAACCTTACTTCCATTTATTGTTTTTAACCCAATGTAGTGTTAATCTGGCTTCTTATGACCACCTGAACTTCATTCTTTTTAATAGAACTCAATGCTCTTTGAAAAGGTATATTTTCACTTATCATGTGCATGTTTGTTGGTACAATCAACAAGTTCTTTTTTTTGATTGGTTTATCAAGAGATGATATCTGCTTCTTGCAATAAAAACCTAGCTTAAGGCTTCCATCCTTTTTCATGTTCTGGTATTCATGGAAAAAAATTGTTCAGCATTCTGGGATATATAAATGAAGCTGGTCATATCTATCTCTAGCCTCACAATGGCTTACTAGGGCATCCCAAGAGCTAAATTATTCCAAATCTTTTCACTCTCATACAATTCTTGGCATAATAGGATGGATGTGTAAGAAGCTCTGTCCTAACTGGTAAATTGTTTCTTAGACTTATTTCAACAACAAATCCTTTATTAAATCTTTTAAATACTAATAAATGCAGCATGAGACCAATATCCCAAGTAAGACCATTGGCAAATAATGATATAAGGATCATATATAAAGATCAGGGGAAGCAACACCATGTGCCTGACACAGTAGTTTCTTTCAATGAGCATATGATCATCAATGTTTTCTTTCTTTTCCTTGGATTCAAACAGACTTTGACAATTATCTATAATTGATTTATACAAATGTTGTGCAAAATAAATTTAAATTTTAAGAAGACAAATATGATGCCCTACTTTGTCAAGAATATAGGTAAAAATATAGTGTTTTATGGTTTGTGCTCTCTCAGTAATTTTTCTGATGACCTGGTTTTGAAAATTATTTTCTTCAATCAGTATTTAAGATATCTTTGTTATTTTTTCCTTTCTATTTTTTAAAACTACTTTATCTTCCACAAAATTGCTCTTGTTATTCTTTATAGATATTTTAGATGAAAAGTGAACTTCATTGATTATTACTTGGCAAAGGCCTTTCCTTTTCCTCATTTCATTAATCAAGAGTTGTTAGGGATCTGATGAGTTTATAGTAAAAATGTTTGATCTTCTTCAAATGTTTACTGACTTGATTTCAAAGAGACACAAGCTTTCTTTGGGAATCTGGCTCTGGCATTTACTACATGTGTAATAAATAAAGACAGAATTATTGTGATAAAATAATGTGTGTTAGAGGGCTTATTTAACACAATGCCTGGCTATCATAGTCATTCAGTAAAGCTTAACATAAAAAAAAGTAAAGCTACTGCATGCCTACTCTAGTTGTCACAATATTACAAAGATTAAAAATCATAATCCCTTTCATGACAAGGTAGAAAATAGATAAAAGGAGAGAAAAGAGTCTGAAAGAGTCTTGGCCAAGAGATAATCAAGTTCTACCTAAAGAAATTTTGTAGAATTGAGAGGTAGGATTTACAGGATGATGTGGAGGACTGGATGGTATGAACAAGAGATCCTAGAGGCTGTCTTTGGTAACTTGGTGTATGGTGCTGCCCCTACTATGTGAGTTGGGAACACCAGCTTTCATAAAGTTACATTGAAACGTGACACCATGACATTGTAGGTAAGTTTTTATGGCAGCATCTATGATTACATTCCTCATAACTTTTCTACCGAAGATCCAAAGTGAATACAAGGTGTCATCTATGAATATTTGTCATGTACTGACCTGTATTAAAGTCCATATCTGTAAAGTATAACATCCTTTATGAATCTGTCTTATTTTGTTTTGTTTTGTTCATGTTTATAAATTAACTTCTTGTCATGATTGGTAATATTAAGTGATCATGTGAAGCTTGTGATGATCTATGTTTGGAGGATTAGAAAAATAATTCATGATTTCATGGGCAGTAAGAGGAAGAAAAAGGAGAGGCATTTATTTACTATCTTACAAACTTGAAATGACTGTCTACTCTTCAAGTAAAAAAAAAGTTATACAATCTTCATGTTTAAAAATATAATGCAGAAGAAAAAAAGGATTTTAACTAGTGCTAGTTTTTAGTGAAAGTTGATGTTTACAGATATGCTAGTGCAAGTTGAAGGCATATTAGTCAAAAGTAATTTGATTTCCATTAATACTTTTTCTCATTTTTTCCAGATGATATAAATGCATTTTATTCTTTGAAACGACTTTTTATATAACTAAGTAACTGATACGATTCACAGTTTAGGTTCTACTGTAGAAATTAGAAACATTTAAGTTATGTCCACTCCTTCTATTAGTTCTATGTCTGTATTTCCTTTCTGTCTCTCTCTATCTCTGTTATCTATTTCTATCTCTTCTTCTTTCCAAAAATATTGGGCCAAAGTTCAAATAAAACAACCTAAATACAAAGAAAATACAGCTCCTTTAATAAAGAGATGTCAAGATCATATACGTAATTCCAATTCTTTCTAATACTTAGCTTTTATTGTAATAATTTTCCACTTAGAAAGGTACATTCATTACTTTGGGATATTAAGGTAGCAATTAATGCATTGCAATAACACCAAAAAATTGCTGTAGAACACTCCACCAAATAATAACCATAAGCGATAATATCATGGTAGTAGTGTTCTATTTATTCCATTTCATGTGCTATTCTAAAAACATGTTTTTTGCTTTTATAGTTTTCAGTCAGAGGTTCTTTTTTGAATATCTAATACACTATGGCAAGGTAAGAAAAAGGAGATTTATTATAGGTATTAAATGGTTTACAGAATCATTAAGAGGACTGAAAACACAAACATAGGTTTTCTTTGGGAACTCCCCAAACTTACCCCAGATTGGTGTCTTCAAAAAACCCACTACTTCTTCCATTCTCAGAAATCTGCTGCTGAACTGAGAAGCTGCTGTTTCGGTTGCCAGTTCTAGCACCATGCTGTCTCTGACAAAATTTGTACCCACAAAATGTATAATCTGCAGCCCACCTCTTTCCCCACAAAGCTTAGTTTCAGGTTAAAGTCCCACAAGATTTTATCTTGCAGAGCAAGAAGGCACACTGTGATGTCACTGGAATTGATAACAAATAAACAACTTCTCAATATCTGCTACATGTTTATACAATCATTTAATTATCACCATCACCACAAAAGATAGATACTAGTTGTGCCCCATTTTACAACTAAGGACGATGAGGTCAGACAGGTTCACATCTTTGTCTAGAGTCTCACAACTGAAAGGATGCAGAACTCAGATATATTGGCTTCTGAGTCTTCTCTCTGACCATCTTACTTTGTTGACTCTCCAGGAGGTCACAGGGATTTACACACTGTAGAAAATGACTGCAATATCTAAGAGAGGGTTTATGTTTTTAAAGCTATTTCTAAGTTGTTTATTTTTCCATGCCTGTTGGCTGTAACAATAGAGAGCATATGGTAACGGAAGGAGAAATGACAGGAAGTATGGAAATCTGGATTTTAATGCTGGATTTCTTCTGGTTATGACCTGTGTTAGGTTAAGTGAAATGTTTTGGCCTTACTTTCTTTTTTAGGCAGTTGGGAGAGAACTGCATATTCTGTGAAATGCTATTTTCCGAAGATGCTCCTTAGAAAAGGACTCTATGATCACATGCGGGTGCAAAAAGCTATACAATATACTATGCTCTTAGAGATTAACAGTGCATGTGGCATTTTAAAGACTCAGAGCATAGAAAAAAAACAGTAGATTACATGAATTTTGGATGATCATAAAGGGGAGGGGTGCAGCAGAGACTCAGGAATAAAATAAACCCAGGCAGTAGAATAAAAATGAGATTCTATCCTCATATCTGATTTCTTCTGCATTCCTTGGCCTAGCATTATCTTTTTACTTAGTTCACATAGTTGAAGACTTGATTATAACAAATTCTAAGTTTACTTGTTCTTGTTCAGTCTTCTAGAGAGACTCTTCATAAAATTTTTCTTGACTCTGATTTAACATTTTTAGGGAGAAAACTAATTTGCCTAGCTTGCAAGAACTCATCACTCGGAGTATTGCCTGTTACCAGATAAATACATTCATCTTATAAAAATGTAATGACTCCCATTGTAATATGTAAATGGAGCAAGAAAAAGCAAGGTGATTTTCAGAAATGAGGGAGTGATCTGGGCACAGCAAACAATAGTTATAAATATTTGGTGAATATAGGATTTTATTTAAAATATGACTGAATAGTCATATTTTAGTCATTAAAAGAGACTGTTAAGCCAATTCTGATCCAAATTCAAATTTGGGCCCAAGGATTTTTATATTTACAGCAAAATTTAAACATGTAATCTGTTCCTTTTTCATGAACAAGAGAAATAATGAGTGTTGCATCCCAAAAATGTTGTTGTATAGCTTCTCTGATTGATCCAAAACCACACTGTGCATACTAGAATATTTGAGAAGTGCTTAATTCTAAAAATAATTAATTCTCTCTTCTTGTACTCATTTAAGTCTTTGGAACTATTGCTCAAAAATTTTAATTCGATTTTCAAGGCAATAGTCAAAAACCAATGAATGTTTTATGAGTCTGTTGGAGAAAAGTCAAGCACTGTAGCACCACTCTATTTTACTGTTGATTTATCAACAGTTTGGCTATCACAAAGGAAAACAAAATTTAACTTAGCTTCTTAAGGGCAAGAATTCAATATGTTAGGCCAGTACATGTACTGAAGTGAATTTTTTATCAGGAATACATTTTTTTCTACTTCCATATTATTTGCACTTTCTCTAGGTGGGGAAAGAGCTTTCTTTAAAACTCAACTTGATGCTATTAATTTCATTAAGTGCATTTAATTAATTTGAGATAATAGCTACATTTGTCACATTACTAAAATAGCTAAAATGTCACATTACACACACATTGTGCTTCTGAGAGAGAAAATAAAAGCCATTCCAGAATGTTCAAAAATGTCAATCCTTATCTCTCAGCTTTTCTGCAAGGATGATTTAGTGTAACACCAATATCCTGTGGGTATATGGGATTTCTTAGAAGACAAATGTTATCAAGCACGTGTGTCACAGAGATTACCAAAGATTGTTTATTTCCTAGCTTTTCTTAATCCATACTTGAAGCATCTATCCCCCTCCACTCAAGCTTTACACCTCTTTACATGTCTTAAATTAACATATTAATTTCAAAGTTTCTAGATCACGTGACTTAGTAAACATGATTGAAAATCTGGTTTTGATTTTAATTCAAATGGGAGGAGCTGGACGATGGCTTTGCTCCAGAAATAAAACCTCATTTAAAATTATAGTTTTCATAAACACCATAATAATAATAATAATAACAGTAATGCATTCTTCCTATTTGTTAGATTTCATGTGTTTGTATATATTGTCTCTCTATGTATATATTTAAATTTAATCATCATATTATTTCTACTTTAAAAACAAGAAAACTGAGTTGTGATAAAGTTAAATAACTTGAGCAGGGTGGTATGAGCATACGTGACAGAGACAGACTGAAACAAAATTCTGTGTTAGGGAAACGAAGAAGATAAATACACTTAAATAGTTTTCAATAAATACTGTTTTTGTTATTTTAACTATGCATGCTGTCTTCCTTTCTGGGTATTCTGTGCTTTGTTTCTGACCTAATCGATTTCCCAGAAATTTAACTCTATTAAGACCCGCTTCTACCTTGCTTTTGCTAGCTGACCTTGTTTTAATGTATAAGTTACAGCCCTGTCTCAGAGACCCATCACATTTCCTGGGGTCAACTACCTAACTGCATTCTTACATGCTATAGTGGAAGACCCAGACCCCTGAACTGATTAAGGCTTCTTTCTAGGCTCACTTTACTCACGGAAACATCGCTACTTACTCTTACTTAGGGTTCCATGAAGGTAAATGTTTTCTTTCTTGTCAGATTCCTCACATACCTCCTCTAGTACCACTCTCCTTGATTGTGTCCCCTAAGAGTGGCCCAAACTTTGAATTTATGACTTAAATTTTGAGACTTGAGAATGAAAGGGTGTGTTATCAACTAATTATTGTGCTGGATCTACAGACATATTGGCTGTCTCCTGAGGCAAACAGGAGGCATATTCACTCTACTTAAGCACCCTCTAACCCTACAAAGTAGCACTAAGTATAGATCTTATCTACTGAATCTTTGACTGGAATTTCTGTTTTTAATAATTATTTTAAATTTTATGACACTAATCATAATCATTATACTTACTGTCCTATATAAGACATACAAAGTATCATGCAAAGTCCTTTATCAGTAATTAATTAATCCTCATATCAAATATTAGTGAGCACTGTAATTATGCTCAATTTTTTATATTAAAAAATATTACTTAGAGGTTGATTCCAAGCTGTATGCCTACAGTTGGTTCTGACAATGTTTAACAGACTTTGACAAAATTGAGAATATTTTAGATCTTGCTTATCCTTTGAGACGTATTCTCTCCATCTAAAGAAATTAATAAGATGGTCCCTATCTTACGGGACAATTTGTACAACTTGTTTGGGTAGACAGGAAAAAATAGTCAAATGCTCCCAAGTGTGTGGTAAATTCACATGGCAGGCTTTGTTTCTAAGAAAGAGGGTTCAATAGATAATTTTATCAAGGTTAGCAAAGAACGCTGTTGACCATGTGATTGGAGCCAGAAAAAATGATGTCACCTGCACTACAGATGACTGTCCCCCCAAGAGAGATGCTTGGACCTGAAGGAAGTAAGAACAAAAACTACAAAGTCATTAAAAAGAAAAAAAAAAAAGCTGTTTCAGTTGAGAAGTTCAGAAATATTAGCCAGAGCAAGAGAATTTTCCTTGATAATTATGCTAAATCAGACCCGTTGCTGCTCATTCCTGACCGGCAGCCCTGAGCTCATTTCACAAAACTTGCTACATTGTTTACTTGTCTTGGTTATACAAAGCCTTCCTTTTTTTTATTACTCAGGGATTCACACCTACCAATATACAAAGCATAGATATTTATATGTAATTTCCTTTTCCTCTTAACGTAGATGTTTATTTTTAAACATATTTATAAAAAGAGAATGTTTTAAAAATACTCTGACAGTTGTGTTGCCTATCAACATTAATGCAAGTCACTTTAATGCCATTTTAACATTCAGATTTAAAAAGTGTCCTGACCATTATATGGGAATGAGATTTGTTTTTATTATCATGGTGTATCCAGAGGGGTTATCCACAGATAGTTTATATAACTAAACTTGACTCTTAAAATGTGTCAGAGCAAAATACATGCTTAAATCAGAACATCAATGCTTTATGCCTTCACTTTTGAATCAGTATTCAGCATTAAATTAAAGTAAATGAAAAATAAAGAGTTAATGATAACATATATTGTCATTTGGGCCAATTTCCTAATGGCAAGTAATACATAAACCCTTCATTTCATTGAAAGGTATTAGGCTTAATCTAATGGACTCAAGCTGTCTTTCAGTAATTAAAAAAAATCTATATATGTCATTCTGCAATTTTTTATCCATATATGTCATTTTTTTCACTTAGGGTGTTCCTGTAAACACTGTTTAAGATTTAAGTCTAAATAATAATTCACATTTCTGGAAGGAAGTGATATGAGTGCTGCAGCCTGGAATAATTTATGAAATTTTACTGGATAAATGCACAGAATAATAAATAAAGACTATTTTAATTATTAGCCAAAACAAACATGCTCACTAGAGAGCAGGGACTGTATCTTTAATTAGTTTTATACTTTATATATACAGTATCAGAAATAAATGGAACAAATCAAAGAATTTGGATCCCAAGGAAGTGTTTAATACTTTATTATTGCCAATCCAACATCATGTGAAAGGAGAATACTGAGACATGGCATGACCCATAACTAGAAGTGAAAGTAGTTCGATATGGCTGGATAATAAAAAAAGTAATAAAAGCCCAGCGGAAATAAGTGAAGATACAAAAGAGAAGGTGGAAGCCAGATCACAAAGAGCTTTGTCTACCTGCAAAATAGAGTGGTCATTTTCTAGAGGGTGATTGGGAGCCATTATGACAAGTGCAGACTAGATTTAGTAAATTGTAGTCTGAGGCTCAAACAAAAATGTAAGTTTATATGTAATACGAGAAAAATGTGAGTTTATATGTAATGCAAGAAAACTTATGTTTTTTATATATATTAAAACTCACGTTTAAGGCATTATGCTAGACCTGTAGAGAACAGAGAAAAACAATTATAAGTCTTGTCCTCAGAAAATTTGCAGTTTCAAAACTCCCAGGAAAAGACAAATTCTAAAGGACAGGAAGAAATCATATTATTTTGATGAAAAGAGGAAACTTCAGGGTTCTATTTGAATCAAGACTTGAAAGATGGATTTTATTTCAACAAAGAGGATTAGTGTAGAGGAATCATCACGAACAATGGCAGTAATGTGGAAAATTGTATAGGCAAGATAATGAATCAGCCAGAAGTTAAGTTTTGGCTTGAGTGTATAAAGTGAGTTGAGTTTGGTTAGCTTTGGGATTTTGTCTTCTATCAGGAAGGCTCAGGCCTCAGACTTCTCATAGTTGATTTCCACAGTCATTCAAATATTAGTTCAAATATTTGCTCCAGAGATAGGCTTTCCCTGGTTACCTATCTAAAATGAAAATGTCTCTCCTCATTTATCCTCTACTATATCATCCTGTTTTATTTGTTTATTTTTGTTTATCAATCTTTCTTGTTTATAATGTAAGTAGAATGAAAGTAGGAACCTTGACATACTTTACTACAATAATCTGGACACATGTAATAGCCCCTCAATACCTGTGAGTAAGTTGATATGATCAGAAAACTGTTTGAAGCAATAACATAGAAAACGTGCATGCCAGGCAAAAATGACTGCTAAAGCAGTGCCCATGGAGAGGCCTTTGCTTGGGGGATGGCCTGACTGGATCTCTGTTTCTGAACACTTAGAAACCGTGAAGAGAATGAATTCAAGACTGGAAAATCAAAGGGAAAGAAAATATTCAGGAGCTACTGCAATAGCTGTGGAAAAAGAGACAAAGCTTCAGAGTGAAGGCTGTTGCAGTAGAATTAGGAAGGAAGAGACATGGAGCAGCTAAAATGGCAAGATTTGTAACTGTATGTTGAATCTGCATGATTCAACATGCAGAGCAGGGAAGAGTTAAAGAGGACTCTCAACTTTCTGGAGTGAATAAATGAGAACACAGTGATTCCAGGCCTATTTTGAATTTATGACACTGGCAAAACATTCAGAAGATGATATCCATTTGGAAAATCAGCTATTGAGTTCAGGAGAAATAGGGATGCAGATCTATTTGCAGACTCACATCTGACAGCTGATTTATGGAGGTGTGTTCAGGCTTCCCACCTATAGTCATCCTCCTGATATGAGAACCTCTTAAGAGTGGCCAAGGATTTAGCAAAATTCATGAATTTTTTGTACTCTTTACTATCTTCCTTATATCATTTTTTTTTTCAACTGACAGAAGCATTTAAGCTACTTAAACTCAAAATGCATAATCTTGATATCATACTTTATAACCCCCTTTCCTCAGCAGGTCTTTTTTCCTGATGCACAGTCACACACAGCCAGGTACATCCCTGTATAGTTTCTCTCAGATGTCTCCTTGGCACTGATGCATTTTGGTTTAGTCATACTTACTGATACTTTAATTTGATTACTTCTTGCTGGAGACATTCAATCTTTTCCCATTACACAGGTTTTCTCCTGTCTCGCACTCCTTTCTACCCAAATCGACTTCTTTTTTCCAGAAATGTGTTGTTTATTTATTTCTCTATTCAAACCAGATCCTAGATTTATATTAAAAAAAATCTGAAGAAAAAGTTTGGTGTGGAAAACGGTGTACCTCTAATGATACTGGTGTTCTGCAATACCAGAAATTCAAAAGTAATTGAGTAGAATTATTTTAATGTAGCAGGTAAGATACAATCTCACTGTTGCTGAAGAGAAGTTAAAATAATGTCTGCCTATTTTTAATGAGAGTTAATTTAATCCTTTAGAATAGATGATATTTCTGTGAGACTCAGAATAAATTAAAATATAAATTAAATTTCATAAATTAAAATATAAAATTCATAAATTAAAATATAAAATATAGAAACAGAAAAGGAGGTAGGAGTGGAAATAAAATAGAATAATGCCAGTGAATAATGATAACTATGATAGCTAATATTTATTATGCTTTTACCATGGACCTGGCATAGATCTAAATACTTTATAGATATTATCCTATTGAAGACTCACTAGAATCCCATTATTTTAATGTCCATTGGATAGTGGGAAGATCGAGATGAGAGAGGTGAAGTAATTTGTTCAAGGTCACACAGCTGGTATGTAGATATAACTATGAGTCTGCTGGATTTCAAATTCCCAAGCCCTTCATCAGTAGAATGAAGAAGCAAAGGCAAAAGATTTAAATTAGAAAGAAAAAAAAATGTTTCAAGAAGGAATGGAAGGCAACTGTTTCAAAATCTACTGATAATCAATGAAAATAACAACAAGAGAAGAGGCCATTAGGTTTGATAATTGAAATGTCATTATTAATCTTTAAGAGAGCAGTATTTTTGTGTCCTAAAAATATAATTTTCTATAAATTGGGGATTTTAGGAAAGCTAAAATCCAAGTAATAGTGATCCAAGCATTTGATTCAAATTCTATTGATTATTTTATTCCAAATTTTTAGTTACACATTTGTCATACAAAAATAAATACATATTAATAAAGCTATAGTTCATGAAAATCTTTCAGAGTACTTAGTTTTCATTTTAAGAAAGAGAGAATGATTATATGACTAGCTAATTTGAGCTGCATATTAAAGGGCCAGTGTTCTGTGTAGAACAAAGTTTAAAAAGAATAAAAAGAATTTCTTTAAAAATATAAGTTAATACTGTGCAGAAGTTTCTCCATTTATCTTCATTTTTAAGGTCAGAAGCTAATTCAATTATGATTCAAGATTCAGCAATAGACCAACCTTTAAGGTGAGCTGCTCCAGTCTCCAATATGTCCTTGTATGTTTCTTAGTCTAAATGTTAATGCATTAGGTAGTAAGACCTTGTCTTTTTTGGTTAGAATTTTGTTACGATAGTTTCTCTCTCTCTCTCTCTCTCTCTCTCTCTCTCTCTCTCTCTCTCTCTCTCTCTCTATATATATATATATATATATATATATATATATATATATATATATATATGTTCACTTTAAATATGGATAACATTTAAAAAGTCATATTTGTATTTGACATTAGTATTTTATTTTTATAACACATACAGTAAGCTTAAGTGTCATTGGACATACATTTACATAAAATCCAATCTTATTCCTTTAGGGAAATGTGAGAAATTCATTGGGTTTTAAATTTGTGAAAGATGCTGGTTCCCCAAGATAACAGTAATGGCAGATAAATTGGGTTTTCTACTCTGGAACTCCCTACAGGCTCCTGCTATAACACAGAGAGTGGAATGGCCACCTCGGAAAATTTTCTTACAACAGTGCTTATTTCTACACATAGTCACGTGTATGAAAGTCTGCCATGAATTATAGAATACTGAAATTTAACTTTATATTTTGAAGATTTTGCAATATACAAATGCATATAGAAAGAGAAAATTGTTTTATTTGAGAATTAGAGTCATTGTAAAAGACAGAAGTGTGCAGTGGTTTTGATATGTGTTTAGAATATCTCCAAGAAAATTCACTCTGGTGCCAACAAATACATTTTATTTAACTTGTATGAAATCCTAAAGAGCTAATGTGCATACCTCTAAAACTACCCAGGACTAAATAAAATCAGAGGTAGAAAAATAAATAATAATTGTGTATTTCTTTTGTTATTGATTGGTAGGTCAGGAGAGAGACAACACAATTGATTTTAAATGAATATTGGCTTATATTCTAATCAATGGTACTAAGAAATAGCAAATTGAACTTTGAATTTTATTTAGTTGTGACTCAATGTCAAATTCTTGAAAATACAATTGTCCCCCTTTATTTCTTTCTGTTGTTTAAGTTACCCATGGTCAACTACGGTCCAAAAATATAAAATGGAAAATTCCAGAAATAAATAATTCATGTGTTTTAAATTACATGTAGTTCTAAGTAGTGTAAAGAAATCTTGTGCCTTCCTGCTGTATCCTGCCCAGGAGGTGACTCATCCTTTTGTCCAGTGTCTGCACACTGTAGATGCTCCCATCCTGTTAGATTCACAGCAGCCGTCTGAACTATCAGATCCGCTGTTAGAGTAGCACAATGCTTGTATTAAAGTAACCTTTATTTTACTTCACAATGGTCCCACAGCGCAAGAGTAGCAATGCTGGATAAAAGATATACCCAAGAGAAGCTGTAAAAGTTATCATAGGTATGTATGTGTAGGAAAAAAGATGTATATATAGGGTTCAATACTATTTGAGGTTTTAGGCACCCACTGGGGGTCTTTGAACATGTTCCCCACGATAAGGACAGACTACTCAAATAAATTATTTGAATAGTCAGGAAGTGTGAATAATTGAAAGTATCATTTTAATGATTATTGTAAAATATTTTCAGTTCCTATTTATTAGCTCCCTCAGGTCACTTAGCTCAACGCTACTTGATCAGCCTCAAAATTAGAGGTACTGCTTTTCCTGAAATTAGTCCTATCCTTAAAAGGAAAATACATTCATGGTAACAATATTATATAATGGATTCTTACCTGAGGGTAGCTTTTAAGTGTTATAGTCCAATTTATTTTTCTAGGCATTTAACTTTTCTGTATTCTTCCTTTTCCCCTCTTCCCTTTCTCCACAATATATATTTAAGTTTATGCTGAAAAATCATTTTATCATTAACATACATCAAATTCTGTACTTGATTTATATTCTCTAATATTGTTATTTCAAAACTTCAAATAATGTTAGAAGGTTTTACCATGATATTTCAATTGTCTCAGTTTAGTCTATATCTCACCATTATCTCTCATAAATACCAAAAGCTTATCTTTAACAGTCAATACAGCCACTAGGATTTCAATTTGTATCCAAAGAGTCAACAGACTTCACTCTGTCTCTTCTATCTCTTCTATATTTTAGGCATAATGTTGGTGTGCAGAACAACTGCATTTATTATAGCTGTTACATGCTAAATAAAATTTTTTTTAAATCCATGAGATATTGGCCAACTTTTTATTCTGTGTTTTTGATATCCTGGTTCTGCTTAAACTACTTTCTTCTCAGAATTTCTGCTACATTGTATGATGGTTATAAAAATTTCTTTTTCCAGAAATGTGATTGTAGTTTCTGTTCGTGTGGCTTAGCTAAAATTAATTTTGAAAGACTCATCCCATAAATGTCCTTTTCTAAATACTCTTGTCTTTATCACAGACATTGGAAAAGACAGGTAGTCAAGCCAAAGGAAATTGTCACTTTGGATAAACATGTAAGCCTTGTTCTAAAACATTTCTGTTTAAAAACATTCACAGTTTTGTCCAGCAAATAAAAATGACTTTTTATGAAGGGCTCAGAATATACATCACATCTGAAACTGAAAATACTTATCAGCCCTTAATCAGCTTCATTGAGTATCTATGTAATAGCCAAAGAAGCTCAATGCAGTCACTTTTGGGGAGAGGGGATCATTTTCAAAGCAGCAGAATAATATGATTTGGAGAGATAAGAAAAAATAGAGGAGCTGAGGTTTTATAAAATTCTATTTGGAATTTAAGATTTAAGATTTGTCTCTATATGGAAACACCTTTATTGAATGTTGGACTTTATTAGGGCAGCACCATGATCTGGAGAAAACTACACATTGCTAGGGAGCTGAATTAGGGCGGGTAAGGGCACAATAAGCGATAGTAGTAGCAGGTCTTTCCACAAGATGGCGTTGATGGTTTAGCAGTTAGTTTTAATTAGCATGTTCAAAATTTACAGTGTTGATATAACCAAACACAGATATATGAATGTTGCATATATGAATATGATTTAATTTTCTACTGTGTTTTATAATCTAATGTATTTTCAACAGACACATACCTTTCTTCCCCTCTATGACACTGAAACATTAAGTTACGATATTTTAGTGAGTACATTATGCAATATACTCTTGTGGTTTCTTCTTGGCTCCACACTATGGCAGGAACCACCAACCCAACCAGAGAAATAGAATGAATTTTGAATGTGGAATGGGAGAGAAGAGAGACAAGATCACGTAGCAATTGGAGTATGAATCAAAGCAAACATAGTCAGGAGTCTGGCCCTTAGAATAGTGGGTGATGTTTTCTCGGGGCCTAATATTTGCTAAAGCTCACTCCAGAGTTCTGATTCCTCTGCTTATTAGTGAATAAGATGTGGAAGATAAAATAGACAGCTGTTAGGGCTCTGCTGTTCAGTCTGGAGTCTAGAATTATCATTAGTTTATTCCAAGTTGTCCCATATTCTGCCTCTGATTGACCAGACTGACTCAAATATAGAGAACACCTGTGCCTATCAGTTGGCATAAATCATGAGACTGAATTGATGACTAAAAAAATTAATCAGGTCTACAGCCATGCCACCCTAAACAGCCCGATGCACTCTGATCTCGGAAGCTAAGCAGGGTCGGGCCTGGTTAGTACTTGGATGGGAGACCACCTAGGAAAACCAGGTGCTGTAGGCATGAAAAATAAAAAATAAGGGATTGTAAGCTGACAAGGTCCTTGCAATCTGTGAGGTCAACCAAGGCTTGCCTCACCTAAAAAAAAAAAAAAAATCAAGAGCCAATTGAAAATTTGAATATAATTGATTGGAATCATCAACAAAAGAGAAATATAAATCTAAATTATGTTTTATTGTGATAAATTAAGATGATTTTTTATGCATTATTTCTTGAACTGTTATAATTTTTCTTTTAAATAAAGTAACGAGACTGTTAAATGACAGTATTCTTACAGCTCAAAATTCTCATTCATATGTAGAAAATGTTATTTTAAGAAATTTTATCTAAGTTAGAGTATATGAGTACTGTTTCACGGGTTGTTGATAGTTAATGTTGATGTTAATAATTTACATCAAATTTACTTATAGTTCTAATCTCAAAAAAAGATTGGTTTTAGTAAGTATCTAATGTGTGTGTATATGTGTAAATATAATCTCTACAGCATCTCATACCTGTGAAGATACATTATTTTTTATTTGGAAATTTCCTCAAGAGATCAAGAAATTTATTGCTCTTAACTTTTTCATACTTAGTACATGGCAAACCCTATACCTACTATCTATAAGATAGTTAGAGGATATTATCTCTAATGAACTCTCAATTTTAGGAATTACTCAAATTTTAATTAGCAAATTTTTTATCTTTACCTTATTGATTTTTTTTTCAGAGAATCTTCAATATTGACCAAAACTTATATTTCTTATGATAAATCTTTTATTCTGAAATAGAACTACTGGTAGTCCTTTTGTTTTAGTCTTTTGACTGAGCTCAAACATATTGATAGAATTTTATTCTTATCATAGCTAAATAACACTAGCCTTTTTATTCTAAGCATTTAATATCTTTTCCTGTCTTTTTCAATGCTTCTCTGAGTCTCCTCATATAGGTATTTTTAATATATAGGCATAACATATTAATAAGGTTCTGGCTTAAGCCAAAGGCAATAAAATGACTATATCGCTGTTTTTAAAATTAATATTATATATGTGTGTGTGTATATATATGTATGTATATATGTATAAATATATATATATATACATATATGTGAATTATATATGTAGCAAAATTCTTCTCCCATAAATAATCCTCTTTTTCATCAAGTCTAGAATCATGAGAAGAGAATCATTACTTACCTAAAAAAAATGCCTTTAACTTTCCTCTTCCCAACCCTCAGATCTTTGACTGCAATACTTTTCCATGCTGTCTATAGTCCCTTAATGTCTTTAAAATTATTTGCCTGTTTTTTTCTCATTCTCACTATCATTGCCTTAATCAAGTCCTTTAATATCCCATTCTGAATGTTTACAAGCCTTTTGCAAGTGTTTACTACAAGGTTTCTCTTCTTAATCTTGGCCTGATGAACTTCATTTTCTATACAAATAGCAAAGTACATGTTCTTTCCAAAATAGAAATATGATCATATTACTTTAAAATTCTTCAGTATAACCCCACTTATTTCTGATGTAAACTCCAAATGCTTTAGTATGGAGTACAAGGCAATTCAACCTTTTTAGAGTTTATTCCATCAAGATTCATGCACCCTGTGAGGAAGAAATGTCTTCAGTGCTGTGACAATTCTACACATGTAAGATTTTACATAATTTGTGGTCCTATTTTTCACTGCTTAATTCTTTGCCAAGCCAATAAAATAAATTAGTGTTCACTAAATATCATTTATACTCATACTACTTTATAAAGTAACACCTACATTCTTATTTACATAATACTTTTGCTTGGATATATTCACTCTTTTAAATTTAGTCTTACTCTGAACAGAATACACTGAAACTATGGCTTCAAATAAAATATAAATTTTTCTTGGTCATGTTGGAGAAACTGGTACTACATTGGGGTTACCTTTCCACCAAAACAACTAGACAATTAAACAAACTGTGTGAACAAGTTGAGTCCAGACAACAGATTTTCATGACTGCGACCCCAGAGAGAGAAAAATCAAACAAAGTGAGCCATACAATAACCTCCAGTTTCTGCCTAAAGACAAATATTAGTGCATGGTGCAGAGAGGGGAGCCTCAAACAGAAGACAGCAATCTCACTGAATTAAAAAGTTAGAAATATGATTTTAGGAAGGCTGAGTCACATGCAATTTATAAGAAAGAGTTGGAGAAAGGGTAAAAACCTAAGCAGCACTATTCCCAGAGTTCAAACTGTGCCCAATATTTGATTTCTGACAAGACGTTTGGAAAAAACACAAATGCATTCATTATGTCATAATAATATGTTTTGATTAAACCTAGAGAAAGGCTCCTCAATGGACTATAAGATCATTTAAAAATTATCCTCAGAAGGACCAAACTGATCCTCAAGTTGCTTAACTAAAGGCCCAAACAGACTTCAAAACTACTGAAAAAATACAAAACACAGATATTCAACAATGTAGCATTTACAAAATTCAGAATCCAATTTTTGAAAAAAATTACTAAAATAGAAAAACAAGGAGAAAAATTTGACCTGAAAAACAGCTGAGAGAAACACATCATACAATTGCAGAGATGATGGAATTAGCAGCAAGGACTTTAAAACATTTATGAGAAATATACTCAAAAACTTCCCTCCTGCAATTTATGTAGGTGAGAGAAGTCTTGAATAAACCATTAGCTGATTTCTTCCTCAGTACCACTTCTGGAGCAATTCTGATCCACTCTTCTTATATCTGTCTCTGGAGACTAAGGGATAGACAGTAGCTTTCTGGACAACTTCCAGACAGTGCAGCAGAGTCAGGGGTAAAAAGAGGGTCAGAGAAGAGGGGAATACAATTTGAAACTCGATCAATGATTTGTGGAAATACTGTCATGATTATAACTCATTGAGTATAAAAATAGTGTTGAGAATAAAAAAGAAAGGACAAAAACCACACAGTAATTAAAAATAAGAGAAAACAAGAAACAAATGAGTACAGTATTTACAAGAGAAAAAGTGTGTGTTTGGGAAAGGAGGTAGATTTAAATCATATTATGCTAATAAAAATTATGTGATTCAATTGAAGTGCAAAGTTACTGCCTTCCAGATGCTGTTTTTCTATTTTGTACTTAGATATTCATTCATTTATAATTAATGTATTTGATAATAATGATAAATCACTATGGTTCTCTTTATCTTCCTGCTAATTTAATACAACTTTTCTCCTTATAAAAATTGCATATACATATATACATATATACATCTATATATGTATACATATACATATACATGTGTTTACTACTCCACAAGTTGAAAAATATATGTCATTATGTGTAATAGTCTTAGAGATAACTAGTGAAGAGTATATTCTTTCTTTTGAAATTTTTACTAATTTAAAAACTATGAAATATTTACTATGGTCTGTTATAATTATTTGGGATAGATTAGAAAAACTAATTATTTTACTGTGAAATAAAATTTATTTTTATTGCCTTCTACTAGTATTTTAACATTCTTGAACAATTTTACATTATCTAATACAATGAGGTTCAATTATACTCTAGACATTACTATATTTTTTCAAAAAAATCTGAAAATATATTTTTATGTAAAATCCTTGCATGAATATCTCTCAAAATCATGGGCAAGGCAAATAGTAATACTTCCTCCTATGGTTTTCCTGATATCACAATAGAAATTTATTACATGAATGCAATATTTGAAAATAACAAATAGGTATTAGTACTAATTACTTTTATCAACGAAGGAAATGATTGATCTCTGAGTTGTTTTAATCAACTTCAGTTTTCATTGAAAGCTCTATAATGAAAACTACATATTCTTGCAGACTCTACTTCCATTTTCCTAATTCAAAATTTCATTTTCTTAAAATGAAAAATTATTTTTAGACACTCAATAAATTAATATGTTACAAGAAACATTTTTTTCTAGTGAATTCTAAGCTTATTAAAAATTCTCCTTTGCCCAACTTCTATTTACTGAACTACCAGGGACATATTAAGGTCTAATTTAAAAATTGAGGCATGTTTTTATATCAAAATTGCCCCAAAAGTATAATTATAAAGTAAAAGACATAAGAAGTAGAATCTTTGGGAGCAGAATAGAGTTGATAGAATTCTGAGAAGCAAGTTAATTCTTTTAAGTAAACACAAAAAAATATTAGTTAAGAAAATTAAAGCAGTGAGATTGTATTAAATTTCAAAGACCATCTTGTAATAACCAATATTGTAAAGACATCCATGCTTTGTTTCAGTGACAGAAACATCAGTTTAAAAGCCCTGCTGGGTTTTTTGTTGCTATTTTGAGGTTGTGATGGTGGTTGTAAGTTGCCTTAATAAATCTATGTACACTATCATTTTTGAAAAATGACCTAATTTCAAACTAAAAGGAATCATAAAACTCAAAGATTTAAGAGAAAAATTGGATATTTAGAAAATATTATGTGATTTTCATTGAAGGCAAATGCATCAAATAAATGGTTACATGCTCCCTACCTTGATTGTGGTGGTGATTTTATGGGTATATAAATATATTCAAACTTATCAAATTGTGCACTTTAAAGTTGTGTGATTTATTGTACATAAATTATATATCAAAAAAGGTACTAAAAACAAAACAAAACAAAATACAAAGGCACACTAGAATCTCACTTTAATATAAAACTCTCCTGAGGTCTTGCCCTTTGAATAGGCCTTTTGGTGAATTCTAAAATATGACAAAAATCTTGCCATTTATTAAGTTATAAAGCTCTTTTAAACAGTTTTATTCAGAACTATACATTATAATAAACAGTTTTGAAATGTGGTTGTAATGTATGAATATATATTCATGGTAATTTTAGTATATTCTTATACAATATAATTGTCTCCTGGATAAGTCAGGAATTTTAAAGATTTTATAACAAGTTCATGCTTATTAAAATTATTTATAATCAGCTGAATAGTATGTCAGATTAGCAATGCACAAATTGATAACAAAACAGTAAGAATATTTCATTTGTGAAAACAATTTAAATTATTAAAAGCCAGAGAAAATAATTAGTGAAAGGTCTCTATTGATGGGCATTAAACAGCAATAGATGGCATGTTATGTCTATTGCAACTTGAGACTATTTCGTGAGATGACCAATTAACATTGATCTACAGGCAACTCTTGATTCCTTTTCTCAGTTTTGAGAAAGAAGGGTAAAGAGCAGGGCTTAATGGACCTCGTTAATTTTTAGGAAACAATTAAATTTACATAGAATGTCTCTTGTGGATGCTGAAGATAAAGAGAATATGAAAAAACAGAACCTCAAAAACATAACTCTGCTTTACAGGTTGTAGATACAAAACTGATAAATCTTGCCTTAAAATAATTTAATTTATGTAATTCATGCCTCATATTAATGTAGAAAAATAATTTCTGAGGGATTATGCTAATGGGAATGATAATTTAATAATTAAATTGATCTAAGTATTAGATTTAACTTAATGAAATGGCCATTTTGTTACATCAAGGATGGTTGTATATCGGTCATTTTGCAGAGCTCCTTGTGATATTTGAAGGTCATGTTTGGGCCTCTGAGCTTAATGATACAATGTGTTCCAACAGAAAATAGATACTGAAACAGTAGATTTGAACAACACTATAGACCAAAAGGACCTTACAGACAAGTTCAAAATCTTCCATCTAATGCAGTAGATTACATGTTTTTCTCAAGTGCACACAGAACTTTCTCCAAGATAGAGCACAAGCTCATTCACATGTTGAAACCTAATTGATAATAGGTGCTATTTAGAAGTGGGGCCTTTCAGATGTAATTAGATTGTGAGGGTGGAACTCATTAATGAGATTAGTGTCCTTATAAAAAAAAAGACCCCGGAGAAAACTCTTGCTCTTTCCACCATGTGAGGACACAGCAAGACAGCAATCTATGAACCAGAAAGTAGGCCCTCACCAGAAACGAATCTGCCAACACCTTGATCTTAAACTTTCCACCCTCTAGAATTGTGAGAAATAAATATTTGTGGTTTCATGCACCCTGTCTATGGTATTTTTGTTATAGCTGCCCAAACTGACTAAGATGACAAATATGTGGAGATAAGGGAACACTTGTACACTCTCGGTAGGGATGTAACTGATGCACTCACGATGGAGGTTCCTCAAGAAATTAAAAAATTAAACTACCACATGATGCAGTAATTCCACTTATGGGTATATATCCAAAAGAATTGAAATAAGGCTCTAAAGGTGAAAAGCTACACTCCTGTGTTTATTCACAATAGCCAAGACATGGAAACAACCTAAGGCACATTGATAGATAAATAGATGAAGACAATATGACATTTACATAAAAAAACAAATATTTATTCTTTAAAAAGAAGGGAATCCCAATATTTTTGAAAACATGGATGAACCTGGAGCACATTATACTAAGTGAAATAAGCTAGACACAGAAGGACAAATAGTACATGATGCCACTTATATGAGAAATCTAAAATAGCCAAACTCATAGAAACAAGAAGTAGAATGGTAGTCGATAGCGGCTGGGAGCAGAGGAAAGCAAGGAGGTAGCATTCATAGGGTGCTAAGATTTAGTTGTGAAATATGAATAAGTACTAGAAAGCTACTATCAAGCATAGTATCTAGAGTAAACAATACTGTATTTTATATTTAAAAGTTTGCTAAGAGGATTGTACCTATGTTGCATTCTTATCACAAAAAAGAACAATAATAATAAAGAGGGCGGGAGAAAACTTGATGGGATTATGGATATATTTATGGCATACAGTAAATATGTACAGCTTTTTGTGTCAATCATACCTTAATAAAGTGGTTTTAAAAATAACATTATCCTGAATGTAAATAATGAATATTGTGAAATCTTCCATTTGGCTCAAATTAACACAAACATAAAATACAACATCTCTGTCCCCCACACCAAACATGCATTATGAGTACTTCTAAAAGTATTACAAAATGTTTCTAAAGTAGATCCACAGAAGGAAACAGGCAAGAATAACTAGAAAATTATTTGGAAAATATAAAACAAAGAAGACATGATAGATATCACAAAGGCCTCATATAAACACTGTGAGGCTGCTCCAAATGAGACAAGTAATGAGCAAAACAGAATAGGTAGCCCATAAACAGACCTGCTATGTAAAAATTATGCATTCCAAAATTAGGAAGCACTAAAAATTAATGGGAGGTACTCATTCATTATGTTTGGGAAATGGCTAATTAATTTGAAATTTTCTAAGAGATTCTTTACCTGTCCCATAAAATAGCATTATTGATCATCTTTAGAAAAGACTATTATTAAACATTAAAAAAAAACCTTTATATTTTACCTTATCGACTCTAGTAACGCATAATTAAAAACTTTTAATACTTGTCTAGTGATAGAGTGCTAAAAGTGCATTCCTAAATAACCCTCAGAAACATAAAGACAAAGATAGTAAATAGATATTTACTAGAATAGGTAAGAGGGTGATTATGCTATGAAAACAATTAAAAAGTAATTGCCATTAATGATCATGAAAAATAGTCATTAATACTTATAGAATATAATTATTATGATAGCTAACCTGTGAACCCTAGTTATATTTGTTAGAATTTCATAATTTATCTTAGTAAACACACATTAGTGTCACATCCAGTCTTACAAGTGGGCCTCATAAAGTAATGTGCTTTCTATTGGAGCATTTTAATTAGAAATGTGATGGGCTACTTCTCTTTATCTCTGGTAGACACAATAGAACTATAGTATGTTAGTTTTTTTTTTTAATCTCTGAAGATTTTTAATGTGACTTTTTGAAAAAGTTTCTCATTTATTAAAATTTAAAGCATGACAATTGAAATAAATGAATTTAAGTCAAGTATCATAGTTTATCATTTCAACGAATGTAAAACAACGCTTTCAAAATTCTTAGCAATCAAAACGTATTTTGCTTTTCTCTCACGTAGTTTGAGAACCAGTGTGTAACTGACTTAAAATAGCAGCTTTTTTTTGTTACTTGAGATTATTAGTGTAGATAAGCAGTAGACATTATCATGCTGCTAACATAATTATAGGTTGTATTCAATTTAAACTTGTCACTAATAGCAGCCTTTTATTACGTAGGTCAGTATTGGAAGGTATAAAAGATTTTCTCTCTCTGCTTTCAAAATTGTCAGATATATACATTAAAAAAATGCCACATTAAAATATAAATGCCACATTTATATTTATTGCTTTCTTTATATTATCTTCCTCTTCCCCCTAATAAACATTGAGAGCGCAAAGTATATTGTCACTGTAAAGAATTTCTCAGGAAACTGGGAATAGAATTTCTTAGAATTAACCATTCATTTACACTGAAAGATTGTGGTTTTGTTTGTTTCAGAAAGATTATTTTGAGATTTTAGATTATAATTTTGATGATTTTTTGCTTAAAAAGTTAATAGGTTTCATGGATTGCGATTAATAGTGATTTCATGCTGAAAGTAAAATGATAGATTTTTCAAGCTGAGGTTGAATTTGTTTTTTTGCTGGAGAAGTTCAGCTAGTATAGCTCCGTTCTAAAAGAAGGAAACGTGCATTAGCCTTGTGTATTTGCCCCAAGCCTTTTTTCCCATTACCGAAATGAAATGGAATAAGAACTCAAGCACATAGTTTGTGAGTTTGGGTGGACTTGCTCTATTACCCAAATTAGTTCTCTTTATTTCCTTTGGTTTCATATTTTAGATTAGCTCTAAGAGCCACTGGAAACTCCTGTCAGCCTTGTTTTAATGCATTCTTCGCAAGCAATTGGGTAAGTTTGGCTTCTATACTCTAACAGCAAGGGATCTCATATTAGAAATCTTTGGGAACTAGAACAGATTTCCTTGACCTAAAAGAATTAGGGAACTTTTTAAAAACTGACTCAGAGCTTTGGCTTGCTCTGATATAGACCCATCCTAGGGTGGTTTTTAGGCTCTGAAGACAATCAAGATTCTATAACCTGAGCCAGTATATCACCTCCAATGAGAAGATTTAGATACTTGGCTTAGAAATGACATGTCCCTAATACTAAGATAGTAGTTTTGTCATCCCTCTTACTACCTACCCATACTAAAGTGTTAAATTAGCTTTTATGTTTTATTCAGTAAAAAAATTAGTAGTGCTTTCTTATTAAATAAAACCCATAGTCATAACAGGTGAGAATATTTAAGGTATTTGTGAGTGTAATTCACTGGATTTATTAGTAACTGAATCTTACCATTACCTCAACACATCCAAAATCCAACTTTTTATCTCAATTTGTCCCAAGATAACTCTCTTTTAATATTAGAAATGTCGACTATCTGCATTTTTCTTTCTCATTCAAACATTAAATCCTATATACATTTTCTTGGTAATGTTTTCTTCTAGGTAAAATATTTAGGAAAATAGCAATTCCCATAGATATGGAAAGGCCTATATAAATAAAAAAGGAAAGGTAGAGTTTTGAGATAACAGCAATATAAACAGCATTTGGTTAACTTGTTAAGATTTATATTTTTCTCAGGATGTGAAATCCTTATAAGCCAAGATGAAAGCTAAATTTTTACCAACCAGCTGATGCAGCAAGGGCACTAAGAAATCAGACTGGGTTGATATGGCCCTATATCGTTGGATGTTAGACGTGTGTTAGCTGAGTAGCATTCCGATTTATAAGTTACATAATATATCATACTCTCAAATGAGGTATTTATTGGGTTGTTTTTTTTAAGTAGGGTATTACTGTAACTATCTTCCCATCTATTGCAGTTAGTTTAATTAAATTATTTATTCTTCCACAGTCCTATATTCAGTATATGTTAAAAAATTAAGGGAAATAGAGGTGACTTTTCTGAAGTCTTACAAAAATATGTGAGTACAAATGTATATAAATATGTTAGAGGCTGTGTTTGAGAGCGTTGCGGTAATTGTCAGAATTCAGCATGGTGATAGATCAATTGAGGAGATACTCTGAGGTTGAGTCTTCAAGTAAATGCTTACAATATTTGCCATATCTTACCTCTCTAGTGCATAAATATAGGTAAGCATTTGAAGTTTACTGATTCTGCGAATACAACAACAATAAGGATAATAACAACTGTGAACATTTTTTTTTATTCTGTAGTTGGATGCATGAGAAGATATGCAAACTATAATGCAGGGCAGCCATATTAAATTCTTTCAAACAAAGTAGAGTATGAATATATCAATAACAATAAATGAAATGCCTAAGAATTTGTTTATAAATAATTATTATTATATTTTTTTCTCTATTTCTTAATTTATAAAAATCTACATTTCTCCTTTATTGTATTGGTTGGCTTGAGAGTGAAGAATGTGTTAAAAAGAAAACAGGCCTATCTGTGTAACCATAAGATGAAACAATCAAGTGATTTTTTTTTCAAAGAAATGTGAATCACTGTTTAAGTGGCTAAGAAAATATAGGAGCAGATGCTGAAATAATAAACATCTTGCATTATTTCATTTAGAGGAAGTCATATAAATACCATCATAAAATAAAAAACTTGGTGCACTCTGAGAAATATGTCATCATCAAACAAATGCCTTTTTTATTGCTAGCAGGAAGAACACAGATGGCTCAGTCTGTTCATTTCAGTATTTATTAAAATAAATTTACTAAAGATCAGGTAGGTGCCTCATTATTTTCAAGATACATTCAATGCTGTTCACATATACTGAGATCTCTTTCAGAAAGTCTGTCCAGGACCCATATGACATTGTCATCCATTATGAAGACATTTGACAAGAAAATTATTTTTTCTCCAAGTAATCCTAATGATCAGTATGGTTGAAATATTTTGACATTTTCAAGTGGCACCAAGGTGAGAAGTAATAGAACAAGTTTAAGAAATAAGTCAGCTTATTCATTCCTTTTTTATTGCAAAAAAAGACAGGTGTATATGTATCTTACAATTTTCATCCCTACACTTCACAGGCTGAAAGAGATTTGCTTTCAGTTTTTACAAGGAAACCAAGTGTGTGAAGCAAAAGACATTTCCTATACCTTTCTGGCTTGTCATTGTTTTAGGATTTCTATAACTAATTTTCTTTGTTAAAAAAATAAGAATCTCTGTTTCATTTATCTCATATTTTGTCAATATCTTTATCTCAATATTACTTTACATGATCTTGTCTTTGATTTTTAATAAGTTATTATACTGCATTTAAACCTTATTTCTTATTTTTAAAAGATAAAATACAATGCCACATTTGAAAATAAATATTCAGAAAAAATTATAAGCTAGATTGCTTCAGAAGTATAATCCATAAACTTATCTATTTCTATCCTGGGAAAAATACAGCAATAGTTTATGAAACGATAACATAGTTTATGCACTGTTGAATATAAGAATAGTTGAGTAAATAAATCATGAATGTATTTTGGCTTCAAGTTTTTAGATAATTGTCTCTCTTCCCTATGTCCCCGAAGTGAATGTACATCAAAAGCAGATGCTCCTTTTGATGCTCATGGAATTTGAAATGCAGCCATCGCTACGAGAAAAAAAAAAAATTCAAGTGCATATTAGTGAACACTTGCAATACAAATAATTCTGTGAAATTAATTTTCATTGGCTTAGTGGTTATTTTCTCAAGCCAAGAATTATATTTAATCACTTGTATATTAATACCCAAATCTGATGTGTTGTAAATTCAATTTCTTCTGGTCTATTTATGACAGAGAATATATGAAGTTATTCTGCATATATGAAGTTATTCTCTTCATTTGAGCAATAGCACAATTTTGAAAAAAGTATACTATGATTTAAAGTGGTACTTATGATGATGATTATTATTTTTAATCTGGAAGAATTTCCTCACTTGCCTCAAGGCTTTTACTTCTGAGATCAGTGCCTTTCTCTATTGGTAATACTATCAGATATATATTTGACAAATAACACATAATATCTTTCCAATGGTGGTAGCACAGCTTTTGATGATGAGAAGTATGTTTAAAAACATCTGTTCTGAGGTGGAAATTATATTTTACTGAGCAGAGTTTCAATCCACTGTTAATTCAGAAACTCCCTATATAGCCTCTAGATTTAGAAATGCGTGGCCATTAAAAAAGATTTAATGTAGCTTTGATATCTGCCTGCCCTGGTGTTTATGTAGTTGTAGCTACAACTGTCTAATCTATATAACATAGCAATATTAAAAAAATTATTTGTTTTATAAAATGCTAAATATCATTTATGAGAGTTGGAAGTATAGGCTTATTAGATTTATCTTTTTAAATTTTAAATTCAAAAAAGAAAATATAAGTTCCTTCTCTGAAGGACAAGAGTGGTTTTTTTTTTGAGGTCCCAAAAGTTTTCTCTATAAGGAAAATGTCTTCACTGAACAGACAATTAGATTGTATTTTTCTTGTTCATTTGCATTCTCATAAGAGTTGGGATAGTTATATATAGAAAAAAATACTTTATTAAATTTATTTAACCAATAAATTAGCAGATAACCAAGAATACTTAATAAATAATAATAAAGAGGACCTAATAGTCTCAATATATTGGACAATTCATTTCATTAAAGGTAGAATGGGATGTTTCACTCAAATAGAGGGGGCTTAGTATTTTTAAAATAAATTTTAAAATTTAAAAAATTAGAAAAGGAAGTATAATGGCATTAAACAAAACAGAAAATAAAGACAGAAATTATCACCCAAATTTTATTTTTCTAAATGAAAAATAACATATGGCTAAGACTCTACAAATTTACCTTGTTATTAACTTTAAAATATACTTTGACAACGTGTCTTTATTAGCTGAGAACCATTTTTTAAGTTACAATTTTTAATGGTTGTTAAAATAATCTTATCACAGCATCGCCTTTACTCTAGCCTCAGATGCCTAGGAATTTGGTGTTTGGTCAAATCCTTCCTGCAAGACTAACTTGAGAAAATTAAAGAACACTGGATGCAACATAAATGAGAATCCAAACAAGATCACTTGTACCTAATTATTGTGATTACTTATCAAATCATAATAACTGAAAGTTAATCATCCTGCTGAGAGTGCAGCTTCACTAGATAATGGAGTTTTTCACATA
>CM053508.1:65428767-65478767 GCA_028627145.1 Eidolon dupreanum | reverse complement strand
ATTTATCACTGATCACCAGTGGTTGCAAACAAAGTAGAACTTCTTGAATAAAAATATGACTGAAACAAATTATAAAATATAAGTAAAATTTCCTGCAAAATATGATAATAAGCTAGCATTTGGTCTTGGTTAATTTAGAAAAGCTACCTATTTTTATTTTCCAGAATCAAGACCACAATTTCAAGCTTCCTTATACTACACCCAAATGAAGATACAATTGTGAGTTTATTTCTTCCTTATGGAGTTAAAGACTATGACAGATTTTTAATTCTGCACATCAGATTTGTTCAAACTTGAATTGTTACTATGTTCATTAGAATGAGATTCAAATTTCTTCAAATAGAGAATTCACAAGTGCTTTTACTCAACTCAAAATGAATAAATAAACAATCTATTTTCCAATATAGTGAAAGAATATTGAAAGAATGCTAAATGTTAAAAGAATAAAACAAAAATAATTCCAACACATACATCCTATTATTTAAAATCTAAGGGTTTTTTCTTAAATAGTGAAATTTAAATTTAACAATATAACTGATTGTTTTCAGAGGAAACCATTTGAATGCAGTTTCAGACATACAAATATTAAGTAGAAAATACGATAAAACAAAATATTAGAGAATTATTGCTAATAACAGCTTTAAAAAAATGATATGATGTGTTTTGAGGCAGACCAAAGCATGTCTTAACTGTAAGGGAGACAAAAGGTGACAAGCCCCTTATTTTAGGCATCTATGTTTGAGGGATGAAGACAAGAAGTTAATGAAATTCTTTTCATGCAATAGGAGGTGGATTTTATGGCTAGTGTTAGAAATAAACATGCATTTAACTCTTTTCCTGAAGCTTTGTGAGGTTTCAGGCATAGGCTGAGCTACTCTGAGGCCCAGCCACTCTCTAGCTCACCCAAAACTGGAAATTTAGAGAGGCTGTTTCACATTTCACAAAGAGCACTCTAAGTGAGGTTCCTGCTATGAGCTTCATGGTCAATTGACTGAAAGTAAGATAAAAGAGTAAAGTTTATCTAAACAGGAAAACACCATACCAAAAAAATCAAGGTTCTTGGCCTTTTGATCCCCTGAAATTTTGCTGGAAACAATTCTGTCTCCTAAGTTTGAGCTATAGCACTGTTGTAGTAACAAGTGCTATGATCGTGACTCTCTCATCTCTTTCCTAGATCTCCCCACCCCACCTCTATAGAAGACACCTTCCACATCATCGACAATGACTCATCTCAGAGTTGGCCCACTGGTCTTGTCTCTTTCAATTCATTGTAGGTTTATTGAAAGGTCTTCTTAGCCTTTACCTCCACAGTGAGAGGACAAACCCATTTTGGTCAGTTTACAGTAAGAGTCTTACATATTTCTGCCCCAGGCAAACAGGGCCAGGGCTCCACTAGAAGTTTGCAGGCTTCTTTATGCTAACTGGCTTACCTCTACCTAAGAACTCTGCATAACCAGTTAGATAAGCTGTTGCTTAACCCAAGAAACATACTGTTAACACCTTTCCTCTGGTTAGCAGTCCTGGATCTTTTTGGTACCAGGGACCAGTCCCCCTATGGGAATATAATGCCTGGTGATCTGAGGTGGAGCTGAGGCAGTGATGCTAGCGCTGGGGAGTGGCTGCAAATACAGATGAAGCTTTGTTAACTCACTGCAGACTCCCTGCTGTGCCCCCCAGTTCCTAACAAGCTGCAGATTGGTACTGGTTTGTGGCCGGGGTGTTGGAGAACCCTGCTCTAGATACTTTGTCTTCTGTTTTGTATAATTAAGAGGAGTATTGCATTGCAGACACAGTTTAAAAGCAAATGAAGCTCAACAAACCCCAAAATACCATCAAGTTCTGTTGCTCCTCATGCAACATTAAAGTTCTAGGAAACCGAATAATTGAAACCAAATTAATGAAATTTTATGTGTTCTGTATAAAGACTGGTGAGTTAATCCTGGTGACACATATAAAGTAGCTGTTTTATACAAGTATGTAAAATTCAGTAAAGTAGGTGTTCAAAATACTTTAAAAAATTTAAAAAGATATGTGTCATTTATTTCTCTACTTTTCTTTAGGTGACTGGGCATTATGAATGTAATAAAATCTGCACTAGGTTTTAACAGTAACTAGGTGTCCGAAAAAAAGTTCCTAAGTGATTTGGAATAGGAGAGAAAATAATCCAGAAATACTTTTGTCTTGCATTGTAAAGGCTACTCTCACCAAGAAGTGGCCTGTGGAACCTCAGAAGACCAAAATTCTTCTAAAAAATTATCCTATTACCAAAAAATTTCCCATTTGTAAAATATACTATTTTTAAAAATAATCAACAACATAAAAAAAATGTGAAGGGGAGAAATAAACAATATAAAATGATGAAGTATTTGCTTCTTAAATTGTTCAATGAGACTGCTTAATAGAAATGTACCAGCTCATTTTTGCAGTTCTTTAAGATGCTACGTTAGCAATAATTTGTAGCAAATGTTTCATCTAATACATTCTAGGTAATTGTGAAAAGATTTAATGAAGTGACTATTGGACATGAGAGTACTCTGTGGGTTGTTTCAGTTTGCAACTCATGTTATTCTTATTTTAAAATAATGTTCAGTTCTCTCTACAGGTAAATGTAAGGCATGAATAATTGCCTTTTTATAATTTCAATTAGCTACTTTAAGCAAAACCAAATTCATTAAAAATGAGCTAAATCTCAGCATGCATATTGAACCAGAACGCAGAAACTAAAAATGAAATAAAATGCATTTTTGAAAGATCTTTTGCTCTATGAGAATTCTACATTGTCAGTTCTCAAAAGAGAATTGCATATATATTTTCCCAAAAATGTAATAAAGAACACCCTTTTATGGCAAAAATCAAGAAATCATCAATAAATACTAAAATTTAATACATTTTAAATCTATATAAGTATTAATATATGTAAAATATTCTTTATTCCTTGATTAAAGAGGGAGTTACTAAGATTCTCCATTTGATAAAGAAAATATATATTACTTTCCTTTAATATTTAATATTTTATAGATTTATTATTTAATATTTTCTTTACTGACATTTTCCCTTACAATAGCAGTGATTGCTGGAGGATATAACAAGTGAGTGAGGCTATTCTGTACTTTTTAAGAGCAGACTGTGACCTAGAGAATATCTTGTTCTCCATTTAAGATGAATAAATAAATACAAACTGGTTATTTGAGCTCACTAAGAGGTTTCGCGGCTCACTTCAATACCTCTGGAATTAAAATGACCTCCATGTTTCACATGTGTTTTCCAATATCAACCCTTGAGCTAACCAAACCCTCTCCTAAGGAAGTAACGGGTTCTCCATTGAGTCTGATTATTTTAGTCCCCAAAATTCAGTCCTGAACCTCCCAAAAGATGTTAAGTCTCATATAAAGTGGAAGGATTTTGCCTCTTAGTATTTGGAGAAAGTATATCTAGGTTTTTAGGCATATTAGACTGATTTTGAGTTCTAAAAGACAACTTCTGAATCTGCTTTGATTTCTTTCTGCCTTTAGTTTACTTTCAATTCTCCAGGTTTAATCCAGCTCTTGTTTAATTTTTTTAGAATTTTGAACTTCTTTGACTGCAGGCTTGAACCTAACCCTTAATTTTGGCATAAACATCTTTCGCTCTAACTGCCATTTTTACTACATTGACTGCTAAAGAACAATATTTCCAACTCAGTAATTAAAATTAAGTTCTGGATTCATTCATAAACTACTTTAAGTACATCATTTCTTCTTTTAAAAATTCTACATTTGGACTATGCCAAAAATTGCAACAACAATTTATTTTTTTTCTAGTGAAAACCAATATTAAATTTCACTTTTATTTGTAAAATATGATATATTCTGTTGTTTCCTTGTGTTAGATAATGCACAAAATCAGTTAATAAAGAGGTCCTTCATTCTAGTAGTAAACATCCAGCTTAAATGCATAGTAATTATGTAAAAGAACATATATGAAGTATAGCTAATCAGAAAAACAGTAAATATTCACTTGTAATAGGTATAAAACCACAAGAATCTAGTTTTTGGCCTATATCATAATAGCTAGTTATATCTCAAGATCATTTTACAATTTGGAAGAATACATTAAGGTAGAGTTTAAAAATATTTAAATTAAAATGTTTATTCTTTTAAAACACTCTTTCTATGTGTAGAAAGAATACAAATAGAACTTTATTTTCTATGGACTGACAGCCTCTAGTTCAAGTTTTCTCGAACTCAGGACTATTGAAATTTTGGGCCAGATAATTCTTTGTTATGATGGGCTGTTCTGTGCATGTACTCTACTCACTAGATTCCAGTGACATTCCTCTCAAGTTTTGACCACAAAAAATATCTACAAACGTTGACAAATATACCCAGATGGGGAGGGGGACAAAGTAGTCTTTGTTGAGAATCACTCTACACCTGCAGTTTTATGTATATTTCCTTGAATATTTGTGTTAAGATATTCACAGATACCACTTTAATTTTGAATAGATATGTCTCTAACCTCCTCCTCTGACAATTTTAATTATGTCAATTCTAGATTTAGGAAAGTTTACAGTTATCAGCCATGTTTGTAAAATTTTAAGGCATCTTGCTGAATTCAAACCATGCATCTTCACAAGTTCAAGCCTTAAATGTAAACGTTCTTCCATGTCTATTATTTGTTCATGTATTCATATATCTACATAAATGTTTGAATATTACATAACATGATAAAAGTAGTCTTTTATAGCTTATAAAACTCATTAATCTCTAGTTAAATAGCATGCTATTTTCTAATTATAGAACTGTTTTTTGGGGGCACTGTTTTATTTATTCAGAAAACTGGTATCAAATATCTACTTTATATTAAAAAGTAGATGATTTTTTGAGAAAGAGATGAATTAAAATACATGGTTTCTTCCCTTATGGAACCCACTAATGTATGTTGGATACGAAAGTAATAATATCTTTTTAGTTTCACAATAAAGTACATTAAAAAATATTTGTGAGATGTTAATGTTTAATATGCTGAGCAAAGAACACCCCCTCAATTTAAAAAATATATTTTTAAGATCAACAATCATTTCAAATACTTAAGCTGAAAATCCAAACACAAATGTGCTTCTTTATCTCAAGCTATCATATTTGTGCTGCCTAATAATCCTCTAAAGAACTTGGCTGAAAGGAAAGAAAAAGTTTTGCTATTAAGGGACTCTTGAAAAGGTTCCTAATTTCAACAACGATAGTTCTGAGAGAAATGTCTCTTTAAATCACAGGTGGTTAAGTAACACTTTATACATAAAAATTTTAAATTATACTTTCTGAATAAGGTTTAAAAAATGTGTGTCTATTTGTAGAGGCTCTCTTTCATGACTTTACTACCCATTTTAAAGTATATCAGATCGGAATCATTTAAAGTATAACAGGAAGAAAGATAATTGTTCAATGCATTAGACATAAATGCTAGCTCAATCAATTCCTTATGATGTTTCAATAAATAATTTATATTACCTAGGTGATCTGAATTATTACTTTTTTATCACATATCAAATCATAAAAAGAACAATACTAAGAAGGACTCTATAGTTGAAAGCCCTCCTCCTCTCTCTCCCAGTCTCCATGCTGATTATGACCTGAGGTTGAGCATTCATGTGAGCTGAAATGCCATCCACACGTCAAACCAGCTGATTAAGTCATCCTTTTCCTTTTTATTATCATCCCTCATGTTACGCTAACTAGAACAAGCACAGTAAGATTTATAGTAGATTTAAATCACTTGCAATAATACATATTTTATTTTTAAAGAACTCTCCTAAGCTCGAAAAACATTTCATTTTATTTAATAATGTGTAGGTATAATTCTACTTGCATTCTGAGCTGAGGTAACCATTGTCAGTCTTAAAAGAAAAAAAAAGACATTGAAGCAGGGTTCTTTTGGATTTCAAAAATTTAGCAAAATCTTGCATAGTGATTAGTAACAACTTTTCAATTGGTAAAACAGTGAATGTCACATTTAATCCTAAATCTGCAATATCACATCAGTAAGAGAAAACTCAAAATTATCTCAATTCCTTAAGGGAGAAATGAGAGGGAGGAAGGTTATATTCAGGGAGACAAAAAGAATGTTCAGATTAAAAGCAATAATAGCTCAGGCTGACTGAGTTTGCTGAAATCTTCTGAAAGCGGAGTAGAGGGCCAGGAGATGACTCTTTGGCTACGAGAACCTTTTTTTATCTCACAGATAAAATTTCTAAATTCCTCCAGTATCCTAGACATTCAAAAGGAGAGACGAAATAAATAAATCTAAAGCTCAGATTACACAGTCTATGCTCAAAGAACTTCAGGAATTAGGACAGAAATAAAAAAAAAATAAGGGCAAACAATTGCATCTAAAGAAAGGCTGCACGAGAAAACAAAATATTTTTCCCATTGTTTTCCCCTGGAGATGGTTACTTACAAAGTTCCCATTTATGCTTACTCTGGGGTGTGTGTGTGTGTGTGTGTGTGTGTGTGTGTGTGTGTGTGTGTGAATGAAACTAATTCATAGTAGGTATATCTTAAAAAGTAGCAAAAACTTTTATATCAGCAGATTCTAACTGTGAAGCAATGAAAACCCTCATCAAGTTTGAATTTAATGCCTCTTCTTTAATATCTTTAGGAAGACTTATTTGAGGATGAGAAGCCAGGAATATACTCATTCAACCACTACATGAGTGGATGCTGCATACCTGTCATGGCAATGCCCAATTAAATAGGTAATTGTGGTAGGTAAAATAATAATCCCCCCAAGAATATCTATGTCCTAATTTCTGGAATGCTGAAATATATTACCTTATATGAACAAAGAACTTTGCAGATGTAATTAAGTTAAGGATTTGAGATGGAAGATTATACTGTATCATCAGGCTGGGCCCCATGTAATCCAATGATTCTTACAAAAGAAGAGGAAGGCAGGGGAGTTAGAGAAGATGTGATGACTGAAGCAGAGAGTACAGCGACAGGGGGACAGAAACTAAAGAATGTGGATAGCTTCTAGAAGCTGGAAGAAAGCAAGAAAATGCACTCTCCTAAAGCTTCTAGAAAGCATACGGCCTTGATGACTGACAGATTTCTCACCTCCACAATGGTAAAATAATAAATTTGGATTTTTTAAGCTACTACATTTGTGGTAGTGGTTGTAGCAGCAAAAGGGAATTAAAACAACAATGTAGAGACATTTTTAGTATTTTTTAATTTCTATCTATGGGATAGGGAGAATGTATAGTGTTTGGAGAAAATTTATAGGTGTTTGTAGAGTATAAATAATACAGTATTACACAGTTAAAATTGCTATAAATTAAGAAATAACCATTTTATTTTATGAATATGTTCAGTTATTAAAATAATATGAGGTTTTTTCTTTTTTCTTTTTTTTTTTTAGTTTAGAGGTAAACATTCTAAAATCTTAGCTCAATTGAACTGAGATATTGAGAGCTACATCTCAAGAAAGACATTAATTGATATCCCTTTTAGCTTGATTTTTAATAATTTATAGCAATGTAAAGGTAATATGAACATCAAATGTTGATATGCACATAAGAATATTAGATTTTTAACAGAAGATTTAGAAAACAGCAAAAGAAAATATTAGATATTTATCAGTGTATCACCATGTGTACCATACAGTTATGCCATTTTTAAAGTATGAGATCGCTTTTTAATTAAATGAATCTTTTAAAAAGCAAACAAATAACCAAAAAAAAAATCTATAAAGTACTGTCAAGTAAGTTATGTCCAAAAAGTTTGTAAAATAAATTACTTTCTGCTAATTACGCAAAATATTTCCTTCAGAGTCATCAGTAATCTATCATCTTTGAAGACTTTGAGCTTCCTCACATTAATAGTATTTTTTTTTTTGTCTTTTAAAGCTATTGGCTGTTTTATGTGGCTCTGAACTACAATTCCTTCTTTTGTTTCTATAAGTCTGAGGATATATTATTGCTTCTCTTCAGCACCTCTACAATGCCATGACAAATATTTTCATTGACTTTTTATGAGATAAAAATAGTTAAACTAGATAGTTAAACTGTTTCGTAAGGAGATAGTGATAAAAAAGCTAAGAATACATTTAAGAGGGCTTCACATTTCACCAATATTTCTATCATATGGATTTAATTAAATAAAATAGATGTGCAAACACTATTTATTTGTAAATTGCTAAAGAATTATTAACTTTCCTTCTTATTTTCTCCTTAGTTCCCTCCTCTATCACACACTCAGAATATCTGGGCATCTGGAAATTCTGGGTTTCAAAGCCAAAAGAAAAAGAAATCTCTCCTTAGTGCAACGTAGAATATCAGTGAAGAGTGATGAATTCAGGGATTTTCAGGCCTGAGACAGTGAGAGAAATGAACAGGTGAGTTGGGGTGGAAGAAGTTAAGTGGTTTGAGTTTTAATTATCTATTTTACCAGAAATATTCTCCATCCTAGTATTTTTAATGGAGATATTATAAGAGAAGGCTGACTGTAAATTCTATACTAATTTGCTTCCACCAGCCTACAGACTATAGATTTTTTACTGTGGATACAGGTCATGTTTATCTGACACTTCCCAGCATCTGTATCCAACAACATCCTCTGCCTTGAATAGTGAAATATAAAATATGATCTTAAATGGAAAAAAGTGTGTGCTTCTACACGCTTTGAGTTTAACATATGCAAACATTGGCAATAATTATTCAAGTACTGGTCTGACAGTGGATATTCTGGCTGCAGCGTTTCAAATATTTCAGTTGCTAATGATAAGGCTAAAGCTAAAATGAATGTAGATACCCAGAGATAGTATTTTGCCTGTATGAGAATTACAGTTTTCACTAGGTATTAAACAATTGGCCTTAGTTCTCACTGTGCACTAATCAAGTGTCTGCTTTGGTTTCTTGAATTAGAAAGTTAGTTTTTCTGAAGCTGACCTTGGTGGACACTAGGAGAAATTGCCCCGTTGGCCTCAGGGGAGAGGCAGAGAGAACAAGTTTTTTCACTTATGCCACTTGTAGCTCACACATTCTTACAACCATAGCTGGAAAAATCTCCTTGACTTACAAAGACTAAGATATATATATATATATATATATATATATATATATATATATATATTCAAAGTATATCTTCAAGTACAAAGAAGATTGAATTCTTTTTTATAGGGATAATGTGCTGTTACCTTTTGCAAAGGAACAACCTGAGTAAAAACAGAACCACATTTTCCTAAGTTGCTTGATTATAAATGGCATTCATTTTTGGGCACGTAATAATTAGCTCTACATTTTGTGGAGGTGATTGTCTTACTGCTTTTTTAACAAGCCTTAGTGTTAATATTATCTTTTCAATAACATTTTATAATACTTGAAAATTTCCCCAAAAGATAATTTTTATAAAGATATCACTGGTTGAGTTTTATGTCTCCATGTCGTTCAGAGTCAACAACTAGAAATTTTCTTTACTTAGGCTTAAATTATTTTCAATGCTTATATTATTAAATATCTTGTTTTTGAAAAGGTCTGAATATAGAAAACTATTATAAACAACTAGAGTTGTTATTCTTAAAACAACAGTCACTCAACAGAAAATTATTTAATCTATTTATATGTACAAAATACTAACTTTAAAGTGTACTTCTAATGAAAATAATGAGAATTTTCTTATACAGAAAAGAATATATTTGAAAATGTATTAATTCTGGTCCTGAAAGACAAATTTTCCTATAACTAGTGTTTAAATGCTATTGTAAATTAATTACAGATTAGAAAAAAATAATAGTAAGTCTATTACTGGTCACAAGGTTATCTTGAAATCTGTTACTAATTATAAGTCACTGTTACTTTTAGTACAGTTTAGACATTAAATACTCGAGATTTTGCTTCAATTAGGAAGGTCCTAAAGGGTTCTTGCCTGAATGCAGTGTGTGATTGAAGCATCCATATGGAAGCCAGTTATGCAGTCATGCTGCCTTAGGGAGTTTGTGAAGAAACAGCAGGACTCTGGCAAAAAGTTGGAAGATGCAAATTAAAAGCATAGAAGTATGTTAGGGAATTGAAACTTGATGTTTGAGAGGCAGAGGTTAGGCAAACACTCACTGGCAAAGTTACAATAAGAGTTAAACACAAAAACATATTCTACAAATCTTGGTAATCAAAACCAGATCTGAACCTCTGCCGTTTATTTGACCCCAATTCCACAGCACCTATAATTGAGCCCTTGTAAATGAGACATATGAAAGCTGCTAATTTATCCAAGGAATTTGATCTAAATGATGTTAATGTTGATGACAGGACTATGTGGTTTCTGACCAAATGGAGAATATATTTGTTGTTGGTTTATTTCTGCAACTTAAAGTAAAAAAAAAAAAAATTTCTTCATCACTTTTTTTAAATAAAAATATATAAATAAATGATGATTTCTCAACCCCCATTCCTGGGATTCAAAGGAGAGAAGTTTTCAGTCATTTGCATTAGTTTGAATCTTTCCTATAAATGCCTGTTTGCCCCACCTTCATCCCAGGGGAACAAGTCTGTAATGTGAACTGAAAGACAGGGGTCTGTGGATGCTGTAATAAACATGACCTCAAATTTTGACTAAACTTTCATTAAGCTGCACTTCCTGAAGAGCTTTGTCCTCTAAGGTTGTCAGAAAAATTTTAGTTTAGTACCAGAAGCATCTTAGCGTCTAGGGCATCAGCTCGGTCTTTTTTTTTTCTAACCTGTGGATGATTCTCAGAGGCCTTCCTAGGATCCATAAGTAGAATAAACTCAATGAATCTAAATGGAAGACACTGTCTTTAGAGGAGGACTGGCTATCCAGGCCTTAAAGACACAGATCCCTAGAATGCTGCATACTATAAAGCTAGAACTCAATCTACACAAAGGAACTAAGCCTCAAATTAAGTTCAGGAGTGATCTGCAATTACATTGCTTCTTGATATCCTAAACTTACCAATGGGTAACTCTTAGTCAAGTCAGCCTGGTAAATATAACTAAACACCATAGACTAGGAGGCTTAAACAACAGACAATTATTTCTCATAGTTCTAGAGGCCAGGAAGACCAAGATCAAGGTGGCTTCAGATTCAGTTCCTGGTGAGGGCTCTCTTCTTGATTTGTAGATGATGCTTTTTCAGTGTCCTCATATGGCAGGAAGAGAGAAAGCAAGCTCCCTGGTGTATCTTTTTGTAAGAACACTAATTCCATCATGGGACCCCCATCCTCATGACCTTTTCTAACATTAATTATCTCCCAAAGTCCACATCTCCAATATCGTCACATTGGGAGTTTGGATTTGGGAGTTTGGACTTAAACAAATAAATTTTTTTTTGGAGGGAGAGGGCATAATTAAGTCTATAGCAAGAAGACATTCCAGAGTTTTAAACTATGATATCTAATTTACATATTTTACTTTCCAAACAGTCCAACACAAAATTAAAGAAAAGATGTACGAATAATTCTATAAGGGAAAGTCCCAAATGCTAGAGCATAATTTTAGTTAAAAGTCATGTGATATTTAATTTAACAAAAACTAGTTTCAGTAAAGCACAAGAAGAAATCAATACTAGGGCTACTATAACTCATTTTCACCAAAACTGTGAATATAAAAAATTTGTTTAAAGACAGCTTTAAAAGGAAGTATTTGTCCTTCTCATTTATTCCCTTTATGAGAGAAAAAGTTAAGTTGCTTTGTATCAGAGTCATTCTCCACTTACTTCAGAACAAGAGTCTTTAAAACTTAGAAATTTGCTCTATTTTACAACCCTCCCCCAAAAAAACCCCAAAGCAAACAAATAAAAACATAGCGAGAAATTCATTTCAAGGTTTTATTGTAATTTTTTTAGCTCTCTGTGAGCACCACAGGAAATGGGGGAATTGCAGCCTATATAACCAGACTAAACAACCAAGAAAGTTTTAGTCCAGACACTGTCCAGGCTACATCTAGTGGGAGCTGCAAAGAGGAGTAAGATGCAGACCCCGCCTTGGGCTCCCTCCCCTAAGGAAAAAGGAAAACAAAAATAAAAAAAGAAAAGGGCTCTCTCCTTTAGGAAGAGGAAACCAGAGGAGCAAGAATAGAACATGGAAGCGTGTCCATGCACTGTGTTTGAAAGTGATGAGCAGATCCTGTGGTTTTAGCAGCTCCCTTTTCTGGAAGAGTGAAAAAAATAAAAAGATCAATAATATGTTTGTTATAAATTCAAATGTATCCTAATAAGAAATTATTCTTTATAGCGTATATTTGATTAAAGAAAAAAATTATAATATATATATATTATTCTTTCAAGCAATCAGCAAACACAATAAAGAACATCTACTTCAGGGTGGATAGATTATCCGTTGCCATTTAAAACAATTAATAATAAATGCATTTAAAAGAAAGGCTTTGTGTCCCACAAGAAGCATATTGAACTGTTTTTTTTCTTTTTTTTAAATATAATTTATTTGTATTAGCAATGAAATATTACAATAGTTTCAGAAATGTAAGCGAAATGCCTCGTGTGGTATTAGCACATATTGTATTCAGTTATTCTGATTTTTTTTTTCCATTACTGGGACAAGAATGAGAATGAGAAAGGAAGGGAGATAAAAGAAGAAGAGAACAGTGTAAAAGGAGGTCACGCTTCTTAATTACTACAAATTATTTCCTAGGCTGGCCCTTGCTTTGGAGTCAGAAGCTGATGCACAGCTCTTATTTACCAGCTGTTGCAGCCACTTCACTTACAGAATTGATACCTTCTCTTGAGAAATAGACCTTCTAAATAAAAAGTTTGAAGCATAAAGGCAAACAAACTTATGTATAACAGTTCTGAGAGGATTGAAAATATATATGTATATATAAACACACACTAATATATATCTATTTTATAATATCCAACCACTCATGTTTCAGATAAATATTATATCCTTTATGCTTTTAACATAACTTTTTTTTTCATGACTAGATCTTTGGAGTTCTTGTAAAAGAGAATCTAATTTTTTACTAGACCTCTTAATAGGCTGTTTGAATAATTTTCCAAACTCATGTTGTTATTTATTTAACCAAGCATAGGAATCAGAGTGTTCATTCTGACAATGAGGTGTAAGCACATAAACTCACCATCTAGTCAATATTACAATTTTTAATTCTTAAAATATGAATATATTATGGACCTTTTTATTTTGATATTATAATAATATTTACTTATGATAAGAATTTTTTTTCAGTGTTCTTTACTGGATGTAAACAATAAATTAAAAATTATAATGGACGCCCCTCCCCCCCCTTTTACAGCACAAAGAACCAAACTGTCTCTGGCCTACTGGATTACCGCAATACAATGACCTCACCTAGATAGTTATATCTGGTGTTCAGCAGAATAAATACATTTAATCTTAATAATTTTATTTTTCAAGGAAGTATAAATCAGACATAAAGATTTCCTTGAAAAATTTATTTTAGACGGAGATGTGTGTCTATGAGAACAGGTGTGATTTTATAAGTTACAAAAAAAAAAACTGTATGGAATTTTTTTACTACATTAGAAATAAAAACATACTAGATTTAATAGCATCTCACCTTATCCTGAAAATGTAGAACTTTTGAAATAAAAATATGCACCAAGTAGACCTCAAATGTAAAATTAGCTTTTAAAAACATACTCTATATATTTACTATTACAGTTTAATAAGTAAAGCTAATATGCTCCCTCCTAAATGCCTATTTTCCCAAAACATTTTGGTGCCAGTGTTACTTTCTAACGGAAAGGGCCCACCTAATTTATAGATGGACCTGACAGTTTGTGAAGCAAATGTGCACTTTCCTTCAATGGAACATGTGCCGTTTAAAACCAACGTCTCTGTTTATCAGACATTATAGGATGTGATTTGGTTCAAGCTGTGAGGCAAATCTGGCAATTCAGTTAAAATCAACATGAAAGTTTGTAAAGCAATTGTGGTCTGCAGTAAAAAGTGCTGGGTTGATCTCTAAATAAGTAAAGATGTTGCTCCCGAGGGCAAGAAGTATAGGATAATGCAAGATAAGATTCTGTTTTTCTTCTCATTTCGCAGTGAGTGCAAGTTTCAATAAAATAACCTAACACTAGTATGAATGTCACAGGTATTACAGAATTCGTATTTCTAATTTTCATTCATTAACTCATTTCTTTCTTAGCTTTGTTTATCCAACACATATATAATTGGGCCAAGATATTATTACTTATTTTAGTTTTCCAAAAGGCATGCTTTAGTCCATTCTAACAAGATGAAAGAATTGTTCTCTTTCAATTAGTTTCCTACTTCGGCCAACACACTCCCTACTAAGTTTGTACAAGCCTCAGAGAGGGTGATGGGGCTAGTATTAGTCATTATTGAGCTGTCCAATTAACTGCTTCTTTAAAATTGACCATGACTTTATGAATAACAATTCTTTTAAAATTAGCTATTTATTTTCTGTACGTAGTGCTGGCTTGTGCTACTATATATTTTTCTTTCATCTTTTCTTCATTTACTCACAAGACTAATGATCATCTAAAATAATACCAATCAAAGACTTGACAAGAATAAATATCATTGTATATGATAAGATATCATAGCTGGCAAGCTAGATGACTAGATTTCCTCAGAGTCATGCGCATTTCACTCTAATTCTAAAAATCTGGTTTAGCTAAACTTGTAATTTAGCTAATGATGAGTTTAAATTGATAAAAAAAAAAAGGTGTACTCATTGACACTTCAAATTTATGTTTCCTTATGTGGATTGCTCATGTTAAGACAAATATGATGCAACTTACCATTTCTAAAGAAAATAAATGATGACAAAATTCAAATTGTTCTTTTTAAATTTATATTTATGAAATTTAATCAATTGTTAAAAAATAATGCTAAGATTTCAGTCTCATGAGGGATTTAGCTATAGCATGGGGAATACTAACTTTTACTGTGTCCTAATTAATTTCACCAATAGAATTTGAAGAAACTAGGTTTAAGAATTTTGACCATAATTCTCTATTCGATGATTTTTTGGAGCTGTTTCTACTTTTCTAGGAGTTAGTTTCATATTCTTCAGCAAATATCTCTCTCTTATAGATATGCCAGTTGGAACATGAAAGTAAGATCTATTATCCTTTTTTGCTGACATGTTATTATAGTGTTTGACTCAAGACTCAGGCACTACACACACTGCGATTCACCCACTCAGCAGCAATGGGGCCTCTATAAAAATAGAGTCATGGATGATGTATGTACATGGATAATATACTGTCTGTACCCTGAAGACTTGTAACTCAGAGTATCTTAGCCACGAACATGTGATAAATACAACTTAAAGACATTACTGTTCATAGCACATGCTACTTATATGTATTTTCTAATTGGAAGTAGTTTCTACTGGTGGTTCCAAATACTACTTATTTGCAAGCCCCCCAGTAGCATTCATACCCCTTGGAAGATTTCTTTTTCTTTGCTGAAGGCGTGAAGAAATAGCATTCAACTAAACTCATCAAGTTTGACATTGACCTAGCTACCCAGGAAAGATCTGGTTTCTTAGGAAATATTATATAATACGGTGGGTAATAGTAAAAATTATGGAACCAGATTCCCAGGTTTGAATCTTGGCTCCAATACTTGACTGATGATTAATTATGGAACAATAACAATCTCTCTGTGCCTTCATTTCCTTATCTGTGAAATGGAGCTAGAACTGTTGCTTAAGTCAAAGAATTACCAAAAGTATCAAACAAAATGATATATATAAAATACTCAATGATTGGCACAGAGAAAGCACTCAATAAATGTTATATGTTATTGTTGCTATTTATATTATTTTATTATTTTAATTATTATTATTACTAAAGGTTGAGTGACTTTCATTTCATAGATCCATGCAGTTTCATTTAAGCATCTTCATTTGAATGTTTGCTCATTCCTAAACCGTGAAATTACAAATTGATTTCGTCGTTATATTCTCAAACCTATAATGGCCCCTACCATATATCCAAGGATGATGTCGTCATGGTAGAGGTGTTTTCCTGGCTCAATCTAAAACAAAGCTTTGAATCTGAGGTGCATCCTAGTGCTGCAGTTTAAGTCTCAAATCCTAGATCGTTACCTCCTTTAATGTAAACTTAAAGCCAGTATCTCCCATGGACTAAACTTTGCAAAGAGTTCATAAAGCAGCACAGTTCAGTAGCAAAAATGTTTTTAAAGAGATATTCCAGTACTTACATTGTGCCTCTAGGGAAAGGTCAATAAGACTCTAAGTTAAAACTTGCAATAACATTTCTCACAGTATTTTATTTGTCTTCTATTTGCTCCTTCCCATCCTGAACCTCCTACTCTTTGCTTTCTCATTCTTTATAATGTAGATTGACTTAGGTTCTCTTGCTAAGGAACCAGATTGATAATCTCCTCGGTGAGTGAGTGAATGAGTGAGTGAACGAGTGAGTGTGCGTGTGTGTGTGTGTGTGTGTGTGTGTGTGTGCGTGTGCGCGCGCGCACACGTGCGTGCGTGTGTTGGGACTATGGATGTAGAGGGAATGAGAAGAGAGGCATAGGACAGTCACACATATGTTAATAAACTTGGTCCTGAAATAAACTTGGCAAATCATTAAACATAAAATATAAAACCAGAGAGCTTATGAATTGCAAATATCCATAAAATTGCTATTTTGAAACATAGGAAACACTCAGTTATTCAGGATGTTTTGAGCATTTGCTATGTGTTAAAAATTAGGAAGATTCGTTCCTTTTTTTTTTTTTTAATTAGATCATAATACAATGGCAGAAATACACAAGTGATGCAACATTAATTTGATAGTGCAATTATAGTGCCATATGAGACTGTGTTCCTAATGAATGGCATTTAGAGGGGTCTGTTTATTTTAGGTAGAATGACAGACAAGGGAGGAAAAGCTTCCCTTAGGAGATGACTCTGAAAGAAACATCTTTGTTATCATTTAGGTCAGATGGTTATTACCTCATGTTCTTAGATATACTTCTATTTTTATTCGTTTATTTGATTGAGATTCTTTTGTTCTGTTTCATTTTTTATGTTTGTTTGTTTGTTTTGCCATTTAAATCTGTCATAGTACATTGATTGCTCACATGTTTTTATTTTAATTTTTAATGAACTTATCTGAAAGAAGTATCTTTTCCATAAGCATTATGTGCATATGATTATCTAGATATTCTTGTACAATATTATCTTAAAAGTAACATTATAGTTTAAATGAGCTTCTCTGGGTTGACACATACATCTAGTCATCAAGTATAGCATTGTTTCTAAAGAAATTAAAAAAAAATTAAACTTAGAATGGAGTAAGAGAGACCCTAAGTCTGGAACTCTTAATATTATTAACATTAAGAATTAACTTTGCAAAGTGTTAATTACTCTGTGTAAGAAGACTGTGTTGGCTTTACTTTTTGTTAAGTTTCTAACCTGTTGGTTTTATGCAAAATATACCGTTGCATATTTTCTTATAACTTCTACTCAATGCATTGACATTTTTTTTAAACAAATGTTATATTTGCTGCTGGTTATTACTTAGATGCTGGATTTATTTTGCCCTCTATACCATAAATTGTCTCTTACACTAGTTTTAAGGTTTTTTGTTTGTTTGTTTGTTTTACCTGCTCTAAACTGTGGCTGATGAGAGAAATGAATTTGTGCAGGTGAAACCTAATCACAGATAATACAACATCTGCTGCTAATAAAAATGGCTAAATAAGCCTCAGGCAAAATAAGACTCCACCCCCTCAACAAAAATGGAACTTTAAAACATTTCAAGATTAATAGGAAAAAGTGATACGAATTCATTCAAAAAGTACAGCAAAGAAAACCCTAAATGTTTCCTAGAGAACGTGAAAGAGATAGAAGCAAATTCTTCAATCAAGGTTTATGGTATGATTATTTAGAAAGTAACCATCTAAGCTTGCAAAGCATGTATTGTAATTTATAAAATTCTTGCAATTTTCGCACTTTGCCAATTTTTAAAAATAAACACATAAGCAAATAAATGTGTAACTTCAAAATGTGATTGTTAACATGAAAATTTTTTAAAAGATTGATAATGGCCTTAAGAAAGTATCATCTCATGAAGGTCTTTCCTGACCATTCAAATTAAAATTTAATTTTTTTTGTCATGATATCTCATATCAATCTTTTTTTTGTAGTATATTTAGCATTCATACATATATATTTTGTTTGTTTACTTTATTGGCTGTCACTGGAATATAAGCTGCAGTAGAACAGGAACTGTGTCTATTTCATTTAGCTTTTAATGTCTACCACTAGAAAATGCCTGGATTGATCAAAATTTACTGAAAGAAGAAATAAACAAATGTGTTATTCAATGGACACTGGTAGCACTCTAAAGACTGCATTATAGTGTCATATAAAGGATAAAAAGTGAATATAGTGGTTTTGAATTCTGAAAGGTTAGAGGAAATCAGAGGGCCTAGATTTTCTAATACATAGATAGAGGGGGTGGTGGACTTTAGTGTTAGAAAACAAATGATTAATAGAAGCCATAGAATAACGTAATTTGCAGATGGAACTAGAGCCATTTACTCTAAAGAAATTAGTTTAGTACTACTAAGTAGTTGATGAGTCTCCTGGAGAGAAAAGTAAATTTTACTCATATTGGGTATGTATTATAGAACCTGTAGCTTGTTTTTAGGGATGACAATGTAATTAGATTCACTTTGGGAGAAATTTCACAAAGGAAGAAATATAAATTCAACACCCATATTACTGATGAGAAATGTATATTTTTCTAAGGTTTTTATGGTGAATAAACAGAAGGAAGCATATTACACGTCAAGTCACAACATGTCCCAAACATGCCCATTAACCTTTTCTTTTATTTATAAAACTTCCTCACACACTTTTAAGGCTGTCGCAAATTTGTTTTATCTTCTTTGACCCTCATTTTAATCCTTCTAGATTCTTCCTCCACCTCTAATTTTTACTGTTAGACTTCTCTAATCTTTTTCTTTCTTTCTTTCTAAAGTTGGAAAAAAATCAGCCATTTTTTACTATTTGAGTTTTCATCTGCACCCATCATGTTGCTTAGTGAAATGGTTTCCCTCAGAATTCATCCTTCTTAAAAGATACAAGCAAAGGAAAAAAGAATTATAAATGGTTAGCAAAATAATTTAAATGCTTTACCACCACATTAGAAAACCACATATATTATAGAAACTGTCCTAGACTCTAGAGGGAATATCAGCAAGCTCACCTTGGAATCTCTAGATGCTTAAAGTTCCATTGTGGGAAAATAGGGCATAAAATATTCTTTGCATCAGGACTTATAAGATGGCTTGGAGAATTAATAAAGAAGACTTTTGGAATGGTGGATGTGTGCTTAAGGTATAAGGCTAAGATCTTTAAAAAGGAAAAAGTAAAGCAATGTCTTGGAGAAAATTTTGATTTATTTAGGATAATTGTGGTTGGTTATTAGTTGGTTATAAAAGGAGGACCAGTTTTGATTGTGATGCTGAGTAGAGTCAAATGCGATAAAAAAGGAACTGAACTGACCACAATTCTTGAAAGAGTTGATTTAATTACTAGAATGACCAAGATACTCTTCTCTATTTTGATGTTTTAAATTTATTATTATTATTATTATTATTATTATTATTATTATTATTTTAGGCAAGGCAACCCTTGGTTGACCTCACAGATTGCAAGGACCTCATCAGTTTACAATCCCTTATTTTTTTGTTTTTCATTCCTATAGCACCTGGTCTTCCTAGGTGGTCTCTCATTCAAGTACTAACCAGGCCCAACCCTGCTTTGTTCCCAAGATCAGATGGGATCGGGATTGTTCAGGGTAGCATGGTGGTAGACAGCCAAGATACTCTTCAAGGTCTTAATAAAGAGTTTCATTCAATGATGAGAAGACCTCATCCCCTTGCATTAACGAGAAAATGTAAAACTGCTACAGTGAGACATACAACAGCAACTGTCTTAGTCTATTCAGGCTGTTGTACCAGAAAACCACAGACTGAGTAGCTTATAAACAGAAGAGTTTTATTGCTTACAGTTCTGGAGGCCAGACGTTTAAGATCAAAGTGTCAGTATGGCTGGGTAAGAGCCCTCTCCCAGGTGGCAAACTTCTCCTATATCCTCACATGGCAGAAGGGGCTAAGAATCTCTCTGGAGCCTCTTTTATAAGGGTACAAGTCCTATTCATGAGAATGGAACTATCCTCCTAATACCTCCAGCATCATCATGAGGGGTTAGGATTTCAACATATGGAAATGGGAGCCGGAGGAGGAAGAGGAGGGAGACACAAACATTCAGACTATAGCAGCCATTCATTGAAAGTACCACAGCTAGCAATTTGCAAACCTGCCACCTTTGCCAAATAGGTTAAGTATAACAAATTGTAAAAGACATTCATTTTCATAACACTGGAGATTTTTCCTTAATCTGGATTAATTTTCCCAAGGTCAATCTAATTTCTCACCCGATAAGAGATCTTCATTCTTCAAAAATTTTTAATATTCAGCATAGCCAAGAATGTAGTATTTAGGGTGACAGAAAGCACGCAAAGTTGTCAAAAGTCATTATATAAAATATATGTAGTTATTCAGATCCATTATATTAACACAATTTTTATACAGTGTTGAACTATTATTGATATTGAACTGATGTTAAATAGATCCAAACATTATTTTATTTTTCCAAATATCTCCAACTTTTCAAATACCTGTAATTTTTAAGATTGTTTGAAAATGTATATAGTTTTCTTCAGAAATGGGATTTCGAATTCATTGCGGCTTAGGCAACATTTTTACTATACCTATTTGAAATAATTTTAAAATAATAAATATTATCTATATGGAAACAAAATGTACTCTTTTGTAAGTAAAATGCTTTTAGTGAAAGCAATTTATGACATGAATTTTGCTTGAAAGTTTCCTCTCTTTCTCTCCCCCCCAACCTCTTACACTTTCTTCTATATAGTTCACCATTCTATTATCTCATATGGGGCAGAAGTTTATAATGTAGTTTAGAAAACCATAATAATAACTTTTAAATATGATTTTTACATAAAGAGATATGCTTAGATCTCCTTAAAAAGAGATATCATTATACCCTGAATATTTTGATTGTTCATATATTCTCTTATTCATTCAATAAGTATTTATTGCATATCTGTTACTACCAACTACTATTCAAGTAATTTGAGGAGTAGTAGTTAATGAGGTATTCTTGAGTATGAAATTTTAATTCATTATTTTCTCAAAAGTCAAATTACATGTAAGCATTAACTTTATTTCTACTATATGTTTAAATCATTGGTTAATTTATTTAAAAATACTACATTCTTTCCAGAAGACTTATATTACATAAAATGTTATTCTCCTGTATTTAACTACCTTGAAAATTTTAATAAACTTTCAATTTGTCTTTTATTTAGACATCAGATGATCATTTTATTTAGTAATAGGACTTCATATATATGTATAAAACAATATATAGATATAATATATATGTAATATATACATAATGCTATCATTCGAGTGTCATTCAACAAAATAAGAAATATAGATGATTTATTCTTTATGTGATTAAAAAGAAACTACTCTAGTTAAATGAACCATATTTGTATGTAGCTTATAAAGTTTGTCAGTGTATTGTTTTTTTATGAAATTAACAAGCCAATATTTAATATACATTTACTTCAAAGCTTTTATATTTAGTTAAAATAACACTGATCTCTTTATTTCAGTTTAGTTCAATGTAAAAATCCATGAAAGACAGTTTTGTTTCTCAAAAGTCAAATCATTCGTTATTAATTGAAATCAGATGTTTACATTCTGTAATTATACTTTGTTAAATGAATGAACAAGAAATTATAAAGTGTGAAACTAAATGGTTAGAAGTTCTTTAAAACAGCAATATATATGGTGTCAGATAGGTGCTAGACTTATTGAGGTGATCATTTTGTAAGATATACAAATGTATAATCACTATGTTGTATTCCTGAAACTAATATAATACTATATGTCAACATTAATTGAAAAAATAAATAAAAATACAAAGATTAAACAAAAACCCAACATCTGTGATTTTAGAAAGAAATTATATGTAATCTTATTAGCTCACTTACTTGGACTTTTACCACTACTCTGGAGAGAGATAAATAGCTTTTTATGAAATTCATTTTGTCCTTTGCAATTTCAAGAATTTAGCAGTTAATGAAGTTTAAAAAGAATGTGGAGCCTGAGGAAAAACAGAAAAAATTTTCACGTTAACCTTATTAATAAAATTTTGATATAAGATACTGTTTTTCAAAATTACTTTGTTGTCATTATTATAGATGACTTTGCATACAATAATTTCTGAGTTTATATTAATTACATATGTACATATAAATTATCTGTACATAGAGATTTAAATCTAATTTTTTAGCTATAAAGATGTTTAAACTATATTTAAAAACTGAGAAAATTACTTGTGTAAGTAATTTACTTTTTAATATTTCTTAAACTGTAATTTTGTTACAGAGTAGTTCATTTTTCACAAATATTTGCACTTCAAGAAAAAACAGGCAATTAAAATTTTATCTATTATAATAATATTTGAGTAAGCAGAAATGCTTTTCCTTTATGTTACTATCATTTTTACACATTTTAATGGTGTTAAAGTTAATGTCCCCTATGAGATTAAGATATTAATCCTGAATTCTCACTAGTTCTCTTTAATATTTTATTTGTGTTTTTCAAAATTTATTGCCATGTACTTTAAAATTTAACTTTCATGCTTTTATAATTACTGTGATATATCAAAGCAACTAGATGTCTGTTATCCGAAACAAGTTTATGCTTACAGAATAAACTTAGAAAGTAGTGTGAAATCTTTTGGACATGACAATTGTGCAACTTGATATTTGTTTAAAGTTTTTTTTTCCTTTCACAATTTAGTTGCTATGATATTTGGAGAAACTGTCAGAGTATTCTCAATTTCAGGGCATATTGTTCACGATTTTGTTTTACATCCTGATTTGTAGCCCTGTTCAATCAATTTGATTATATTGATTCTATATACAATTACTGTTTAAAAGACATAAAACCAATTCTGCTTAGTGTCTAAGTAGTAATTATTTAGATGTGTAAAGAAATACATAATATCTTTCAAAGAAATAACTTATCACTGAAGAATGACTTAGGAACAAAGAGTAGCAATGTGAAGAGATAACAAATCATTTACCCTTGTTTCACATACTTATGTTGTTAAAAAAAGTTCACCAAATGACAAAATTAATTGTCTGCATTTATAGAACAAATTTTGATGATATCTCTTCTTTTTAAAAAGTGCCCCTGTCCAAATCTCCTATATCATTGTATATTATAGGCTGCTTAGAACACATGGGCCAGAATATTCACATGATACGAGGATGCACACGTCCGGCAATTGAACACATATTGATTCCTAATATCTGGAGATGCTAAGGCATTGATGATGGTTTCTGAATTGCTACTCTCAAGAAGTCTACAATACTCAGATCATACACAGCACACTCTCGACTCCTCCACCTAATCTTAGCCTCAAACTATTTTATTTGATCCTCATGCATCTTTGAGGTAAAGAAAAGCAATCTGCTTTTTAAAAAAACACATTTTGGACATAATGAAATTTTCAAGTCTTTCTTCACTGAGCAGCATTCAAAGGTACTTTACCTTAAAGGCTAATTTTTTTTCTTCACTAAGACTCGTTGAAAAGTAATTTACCTTAAAGGTTAAGCTACACCCATCTAATCAGTCTTTAAAAATAACTATTTCTGTGTGGAAACAGGCATGTTGATTTCTCAGGTAATAGGACACTTTATAATTTACCAAGCAATATGTTTTCAAAATGTTTATTAACCATATTAAGAGACTTAAGTGTCAGAATCAGCTATTAAATTATTAATAATTCTTTATCTACCAATTATCTTGATGAGGACTATGGGTTTCCCCTCCCCCCTCCCCCCTTACTTCTAAACCTTGTTATAGGAACACAAGAACCTGGTTTATTACTTCATCTTCTCAGAAGCAAATACCAAGCAGGATGAAATTTGTCAGTAATTTATTGGGTGAAAGCTGTGAATGATAAAACAAACAAACAAACAAACAAACGGCAAAGAGAGTCATAGGACCAAGAATTATGTCTGGTATTTATGAAAGGGGAAAGAGAGAAAACAACTAGTTAGAAATAGCCTCAACTATAGAGTATTTCTAAAAAAGTCACAACCAGACCAACAAGGGTTCTCCCAGATAGTGGCCCATGGAAGAGCAATTTCAGACATGTCCACGGTAGTAACCCCCACTGTTTCAGTTACTGACAGGAGCAAACTGGGGAAAACATGGCCTCTGGGTGAAGGCAGGGATGGACCCAGACAGAAAGCACTGGGGCTGTCAGTCAGGTGTACACCCTCCAGCAGTTCTTTTGAAAGAGATTTGATAGGCAGACTTCCATGACTGCAATTCCTGGAAACACTATCAATGATATGTTCAGCGTAACATCCTACTACATTTTATATGCTATATTATAGTAGCTCTGGATATTGATCCTCATCACAGAGGTTTTTTGCTGCTATGTGCTTGTTTGTTTGTTTAGCAACTTGGCTAGACTATTTTAATAAAGTGTATCTCACCGGCAGTGTGAACCCTCTTACACAAACCCCAAAGAGCACAGCTTTGGGCATGTGCACGGTCATCCTAGGATTATAGTGATTTTGCAGGACTCTTTGTACTGTCTCAATACTTTGATGTTTCTGTTTAGCTCTCTGCCTCTGTTAGTATCACACTCAGACCTTAGGTTCCTTTAATTTGTGACTAATTGCTATGTCATTTTCAAGAATGCTTTGGAGCATCCATTGTTTCACAATCTGATTCTAATAAATTTGAGCCTGTTTGCCAGGGCATTTTCTGAGATTAACTTTGGAGGTTTGTTCTGACCCCAGAAAAACTCTTTCTAGCAGTCTCATTCCATGGAACTCTACAGTAAACTAGCTGGCCAATTGTTTATTTTATTTTTATTTTATTATTATTATTATTATTTGCTCTCATGGAGCCACCAATTTTCTCTCGAGTGCTTTCTGCTGAAATCTCCATTGTTTCCTCCAGCAAATTTAGGCTTGAATTTACCTATACTCTGTTCCAAATAAACTAAGTTTCTTAAAGGAAAGCTCCAGAGCGCTTTGTTTTATAGGCTGCCTGCCTGCCTCTCTTGTTGGGCAAAATCTCTGATTCACTGTTCTAAAGCTGAGGTCAGGACAGTAATCTGTTTCTCTTGAAGTAAAACTCCTGATTTTTGAGTGGGGTAGTAACCTCTGGTCTCTTAAGCTTACCTCTCACAAGATTAAAATTCTACCCTATAAAGGATCAGGGACTAGAGCAATTGGGGTTCTGAAATTCTTGGCCTGCCAATACTGGTGTAGACTCTTCATCCTATGAATGAGGACTAAGAGGAGGAAGGGAATCATCGACATTTTGGCTGCACTTACCTGGAATTTAGCTTTGCAACATAGAGCTGGGTGAAGGGTTGGAGTAGAAATGCTCGTGGCCTGCTTCTCCTGGGGAGATGCCAAAACCATCGACTGAGAACTAAGGGAATAGTGAGTCCCACCTTTTTGACTTCATCTTCCCAAAGTTGATCTTCCATCACTCTGATCTGAGGATGGGGTAAAGGGGTATGAAGAAGGAGCAGATCATGGTTCAAATATATCATGCTCTAGCTGTTCTTATCTAAATTTAGCAGATTTTTCTTGAATGAATATTTTTAATTTGTTATATGACTCTAGCACAATTTTCAATCTTTAAGTTGTTAATCTCTTTTCTAATAATTTTCAAAAGTTATGTCTGTTTTCCTGAAGAACAGTTCTGTGAAGCTCCTCATGCTGCCATTTCAGAAGTCCTAGAGGTTCATTATTAAACAACTTAAAAATCCATGAAGATTATGAAGATTAAAGAGAAAAAATTTGCACAATGACTTTGAAAAGCAACAAGAATTTGACCACTATCAAAAGATCTGATAGAGGTGATAAACTCAAAAAAATTAGTAAGTGACCCCAAGTCGATCAAAATCTCACTCTTATTGTGCCCCCAATTCCTCCAGTAAAATAAAAGCATCAGAGTTGTGTACGATACTTTGACCACTTAGACTTATGTAATTGCCACGAAACAAAAAATCCAGATGAATTTAAGATCACAATTTAAAAATTAAAGCTCCTAGAGAGCTACATAAAAAAATAACTTATTAAATAACTTGTTTAATAACATTAAAACAATTTGAGAGAAAGTTTTAAAAATGTGAGAAGGGATAAATGTGATCAGGTAGAAATGAAAAGAGGGTATGAACTGTATTTGACTTGTTTATTAAAAAATAACTGAAGAAAATATGTAAATGTTAACATTTGGTAGAATTTTTCAGTGTGTGTGTGTGTCCTATTTTCTCTACTTTTCTATTTGAAATTTTTTATTTAAAAAATCTCACAAATAATACAAATTTCATTCTGATGTCAACATGATTAGTTCTAAGTGTTCTATACATAATATATCCAACTACAATCATTGGATTAGAGGGCAAATATTTTTTATAGGGAGAAAATAATGGACCAGTTTCAATATTAATCTCCTGAGGACAAAAGTATGTACAATACTATTCATTTTCCCTCTGGAGAAGAAAAAAATTACTTTAACTTTCTCTGAACAGATTTTAGACAATCTGACAGCAGCCTTAACTATTCCCAGAAGACCTGACATTCTGGCTTGGTGCGATGTACATTGCCTTGACGCTAAATTCCTGGCAAAATTATTGAGACGACACCTCAAATAAAATTCTCTTGCAGACAGCTGAAGACTTAATACAATCAAATAATGTATACTAAATTTAAAAAACAAGACCATGATTATAATTATAATAAATCTCAATGGAGGAATTTGTGTTTGGCTATCCAAGAATATTTACTTCTGCTAAAATATTACTTTTGAAAGAGGAATCCTATTGCAATTACATTAAGAACTAAAGGAAACATTTCACTCAAAAATGCAGCTCTAAAAAGATGTCTTTGGATTCTTAATAAGATCTAGTGATTCCTTCAAGATAGTCCTTCAAGAATAGTTAATCTCTTATAACTGAATTTCTATAGCTCATTGGAGATTGAATTACTTTTCGCTTAATTGTCAAAGGTATGTTTAATTTTTGTGAAGTGAAATGATTTGTTACTTAATTGCCTCAATAGTCCCAAGAAAGAGTTTCTTTCAGGTGTTAAAATGTGACCTAATTTTCCAGATAAATACCATCCTCTGATTATATTAAATGAAGAATTCTCACATTAATTTCCCATTATCAGTTATCTAAGGATAGAAATTTAGATTCTAGATACAGGTCCTATGATATTAATACTTCTTCAAACACAGACTACTAAAATCCAAGTTGAGTCAAGTTTTATTAGATCTTACCTTAAATGATACACCTAAAAGGACTATGTTCTAGCCCAGCCTTTCAGAAACTACATTTGAAACAACTTAATACATCTACTAATCAAATGCATGTTTCCCAAATATAGCAAACAAGAAAAAAACATCTTTTCCATGTTGTTGACATTGTTTTATTGGTTTTAAATGGAAACAAAATGAAAAAACCTCTAAACCTTCGAGTAAATTTTGTCAAAAACAACTGTTACTAAAATGAAATCATTACATTGTATAAATATACTCCCACAGTAATATATAAGTAACTATTCAAAGATTTTCTATTCACAAATTGAGGCCGTCTTGTAGTATTAAAATCAAGCCTGTGTTCCGTATCTGGCCTTTTCATTAACTATATATGACTTGACTTAAACTACTTCCTTTTATAGTCCTCATTTTCCTCACCTGTAAAGTGTTAAGTGATATAGGCATGTCTGCCTTATGTGTAGTAATAGAATGAGATGATATAAAGAAAGATTTTGATATGTAGGAGATATTCAGTAAACAGCTACTATTTTCATTTAATTCACAGTTGACCTGATGAAAACTTAACCTTAAAAAGTCCTATATATAATATACAATATTAAATCTTTACTGCACATTAAGTTCTAGAATAAGACAAATAAATGAAGATGTTTTATTTGCTTGATAACATAGTCAAAAGTGTATTTTTGGTATGAAGCTGATTTTCTGTAAAATTGTATCTGCCCATCAAAAAAAAAATCACAGAAGCCGTGATTTTTTAAAATTAAATTTAAAAATATTTCAGGTAAATTTGTCAATTTTATTTTTAATGACCATGTTCTTCATGATTTCAAGCAAATTTTTATGTCAATAGTTTGACCTTGATTTTTATATTTTCTTCCAAGGATACATTTTGATCTGTTTTCAGCTACATCTAGGAAGAAATGGACTGATCCAGACAATTCCACAAGTCTAGATCCAAAATTTTTACACATAATGAGAAATTTTGCCAAAGGCCTTTTGAAACATGTGATATTTGAGAATTTGTCAAATAAACATTATATTAGCATTTTTGTCAAATTCCCTGAGGTCTATTCTTGTATTAAGACATCATGAACCAAAATACTTAGACCACATTATGGTCAAAAACTTGTGGTGATCAAAGAAATAATGCCTCCCTTATTAAAGATTTAGAGTAATACCCAACATACAAATATTAATGAAAGTGGCAATAATAAATGTTTATTTGAACAATTTATTTTTAAATCTACAACTTGTCAAGGCTATTTATTCTTTTCTGATACCTCAAATATAAGTCCCTTCTTTACTACAATTCCTCTTTGAATTTGATGGCAGTGTAAAATGTTTGTTTCTTGCAATAAGTTCATGTTTTCCCCTTCCTCCTCCTCTTTTTTCCAGTTCCATTTGTTTTTCTTTGAGTAATACATTCCAGGAAGATGAGAGCTAACATCAGTACCTGAAGTCACCAACTCAATGTAGACTTTCTGCTAACAGTCATTTCTCTGTTCCTTTTTTTTCCCTAATTACTCTGTTTTCAATATTTCAATGTGGGCAAGTTGCCCCAAACCTTTTAAAGTATACATAACATATTATCACTAAAATCAGCTGCAAAATTAATAAGTTCTTTCTATATAATACAATTCTAGGAAAGTTTCATTTCCTTTCTTCTCTTCTATAACTTCTGGTAGTCTCAGAAAGTTTCTCTGCACTGTAGTTATAAATTTACTTCACTGCAATCTGAAATACTTTTCTTTCTTTCCTGCTTTCATTACATGATTTCATCTCATCATTTGAAAATACTTTTTCCCCTGATTTTAATTTCTTCCATTTCTTTCTTCCATTTTTTACTACATGTCTCTTGATTCTCAAATAACAAGTCTATGATTTCCACTACTTTACAAATAACTCTTCAGCTGAATGATCTTGCCATATATCTCCCTAAGAAATAGTAGCAGAGAAATACTCCCTTATCTTTCTACTCCAAACAGACAAATATACCTACATTGGAATCATATCTTCTGTCTTTCCTTTTATTTAATAAAAGAATGCTGATACAGAAACTAATTTCTCACCTCTTGTTCTCATCCCCTCATCTCCTGTAAGACTTTGTGATGATAGTTATCCCCTATGTGTCTAAGCATTGCTTCCTTTGTTGTATGTTTTTTTTATTCATTCAACAATATTTTAATATAACCTACTCTCCCCGCCACCAGACACTCTTAAGAGCACTGGGACTACAAAATGGAGCAATAAAGATAAATTCTTTTTTTCACCAAAAATTATTCCAGTTGAGAGATATAGATAACAAACAAACAAATAAATAACAAATTAATAAATGGAACTACATGTACTCTGTTGAGTAATAACACACACTACAGAGAAAACAAAGCAGAGAATAGAGCTATTGAGTGTCTGCAGTAGTTTGAAAATTTAAATAGTGTAATCAGGGAAAGTCTTTCCCTGACAAGGTATTATTTGTTCAAATACCTGAAAGATGACAGGAAAGCACATACCAAGCAGAAGAAACAGCAGATGCCTAGACTTGCTGTCTGTGTTTAAGGAGGAAAAAAGAGGTCTGGTTTGGCTGATGCAAAGTTAATTAGGAAGAGTAGTAGGAGACAGAGAGGTAGAAAGCCAGAGTGGGTAAGGCCATGAGGAAAATATCATGACTTAGACTCATTCTCTGAGTATAATGAAAACACTTAGAAGAGTTTTGAATACAGAAGTGATGAGATTCACATTACATTTTAACAGGATCATTCTAGTTGTTCTACTTAGTATAAACTGAAGTAGAAAAATGAATGCAGTAAATAAATGTTCATGAATCTATCGAAAATTAATGGATGAGTCTCTTATAATACTAACAGAATAATTACTGACATTGATGAACAAATAGTATAAAAAAATTTTAAATAAAGTATAATTGAGTTATAAGTTTCATTACAAAGTAATGGCTGTCAGCATTAATCAGCACATTCAGCATGTTATTGTTTCAGTAATGTGTAAAGATATTAGGCTTATAAAATTTTTATTTTATTTTTATTATTTACAGGTATTTAAAATTACACTTTTTATGTATGTTGTTATTTTTATATAATTTTAAATTCACAGAAAAGTTATTTGAATAGTCAAGGAACTCCCATACACCCTTATTGAGATTTGTCAATTGTTTATATTTTGAAATGTTTACATTCTTTCTCTTTTTTTCCTTTTTATCTCTAATGTTTTTTTCTAAATCATCTGCAGTCTATATTCAAATTTTATCCGTTATCTCAATAATATAATTTATAATTATTTTTCCTGGTTTGACATCTAATTGAGGATAATGCATTGCATTTATTGTACTGTCTCTTTTTCTCCTTTAATTTCACATAGTTCTTCAGCCTTTTTTGTCTTTCTTAAATGTTGGCATTTCTGAAAAATAAAGTTCAGCAATTTAGTTATGTTTCAGAATGTCTTTCAAATTTGATTTAGCTACTGTTTTCTCATATTATCTTTAATTTGTGCTCTCCCCTCCCCCGCCCCCCCTGTAGTGGGTTAGGTTGGGAGGGTCAGGAATGCCAAACAATGTTGTGTTCTCGGTGCATAGAGAAAGCACACAAAGTCAGTTTGTCTCAATTTTAGTAGCATTAACTTTGGTCACTAGATTAAGGTGATGGCTATCAGTTTCTCCCCTAGAGCATCTATTTTTCACTCTCTAATTGATTAGAAATGTATGGGATAATACCACATAAATGTCTAGTTCCTCATCAAACTTCCACCCACAATTTTCACATACATTGATAACTTCCTAAATTCATTATTTCTGCTAATTTAATAGTTGGCATTCTACTGTAAGAAAAAGTTTTCCTTTATTTACCATTTACTTATTTATTTATATAAGCATAGATTGTGAATTTATATTTTATTTATTTGGTTATATTCCATTACTATTATTATTTATTTTCATGTTCAAATTGTCACAGATTCAGCCTGTGCAAGTCTTTAAACTGTAACTTTGACAGTTCCTGTCATTTTTTGAGCACTTCCTTACATTCTAGAAGAATAAAATGTCCCTAGCTCATCTGATACTTTTATTTTGCCCTACTCCTAGAATCAGCTTTCTCTTTAGGAAGCCCAGAGTTCTCTCAATGGAGAATATTATTTATAAATAAAACTTTGAGCAATACGAGGATTCATGTGTCTAAGCTCTCTGAGGGGAGAGAACTAGGAAATATATTTGTATATACAACTTATGTATTTATTATTTTATCTATTAATTATCTACAAAAACATTGAAATATATACATACATATATATACTGTGTGTTTATATATAAACATTATATAAATTTGAGTTTTCTGTTCGTAAGTTCCCCTTTTAACAGTGAAAAATCTGATTCTCAATGTTCTCAGTGAATTCATTGATTTTTATAAGCCTGAATACATAGAAAGTGGTTTCAGAATTGTTAATAAAGACCACCACCAAAAACAGACTTACTAACTAAAATTGATATTTGTTGGAAGGGTTTTTTTTTCTTCTTTTAGGTAAATGTATCTGTACTGAAAAGCAAAATTCACAAATTTTAAGTGCACAATTCAACAACTTTTGACAAATGGATACCATATCCCTGTCAAGATACAGAACATTCTATCACCCAGAAATATCCCTCATATCATTTCCCAGACAATTTCTCCACACCCTGCCCACCTCCCCCACCCTCTCTCGCTCCCTCTCTCTCTCTCTCTCTCTCTCTCTCTCTCTCACACACACACACACACACACACACACACACACACACATATGAGTATATGTATATACAATTACCTTATAAGAGGCAACATATCAAGAGTTGCTCTTAAATATCCTGTGTGTTCAATGATGTCTTATACTTTTACTAGTAAAAACATGAATGTCTGAAGCCACAATTGCATAGTTTATAAAGTCAACATTTCCGACAGTCTTTAACTGGGTTTTAATAATGAAATGGTATATAATGTTGGTTATTCTAGAGAAAGTCAAGTTTTAGACTGACTGTTCAAGTGAGCTAAGAAGATTATTTCTTAGATTGGTGTGCAATGGTATTTAAATATACATGACTAATGAAGATGTCTCAGTATTTGCCAAAATGTAATTTCAGTGGATGAAATCCAGTTATTTATTCCATAAAGAAGAGTCACTCTACAAAGCCAAGTCATGTAGCATGCTCTGCATGCTGCCTGTTATGCCAGGGTGGAAGCTATTTTACATATATGCCAGTCTCTTAATTTGACTCTTCTCCCACTGAATATTGTAGGTGGTCTTTAACAGAAAGATCTTAGAGTACCTTCGTCATTTTTTTTAAGAAGACCCAAACCTATAGTTTTGATATACAAGCATTCTTTAATATCTCTCTCACTTCAGATTCATGTGATTGCTGTGGTATAGTTAAAGATGTGGTACATAAAAATAAACCTATAAAATGTGCTAAATGAAGAGATTAGTTGATGAGTGGGAAAGACAGTGATGGGCTCAGAATCATTAGCATAAAATTTCTAATTCCATGATATAGATTCCACTCAGTGGGTATCCACAAGACCAGAAATCAGCCAAAATACCCAGATCAATGATTCAGATCCTGGGAGGCTTGTCAGCAAACTTTACAGACACTTTCATTGAATTGTACAAGATTGAGATTTCAGGAACAGAAGTAACAAGTCTCTGTATGAAGAGGTGAAGGGGGCAGAAAGAAAGACCTTGATATTATATATGGGATAAGAATATGGGGTTTGCAAATTCAAAAAAGAAACCTGAAATAAGTGTTGAATTGGAGTAACTATACCAATCTTATTTCTGAGGAAATGATTTATCAAAAACACCTTCAACAGAAGAAAATGGGATACAGTGTGACCCGAACTGCAGAGAAATTACATTTCCAAAGTCAAAGCAGATGAGAAGGAAAGTCACTTTGTTGCTGAATCACTGAGCTGCTAACTTCAGCCTCTCGTTAACAAAATGATAGGATTCTCTCAAAATTCCTTCTGGGATATAATGATGATGGTCAGGAGAGGCAAATAAGATTATTACACATAGTCTATATTCAGCAAGAAAACTAAGATGTTAATTGTATAATGACTAAAGGCATGAATTTAGGGGGCAGATAGACCTAAATTCATTATTCAAAAAAATAAGTGAAATAAGAATGTATCAGTGAAGTTAATTATGAAACTGTTAGCTGTTATTCATTATAGCTACTTAAAGCAGAAGAGTATTTATTAGAGAATATTAAAGAGTTCTTGTTAGAGTAAGCAAAGCTAGCTGCCACAACAAAGAAAGCCTATATTTAAAAGTAATAAAAAGTAAGTTTTTGCTCACGTGAGTCTAATAGGGGCCACGTGCTTACCTTATACCTTGCAGCTATGTGGTCTTTGGCTACCACAAGGAAGAAAAAGAGACCTATAAGATTTTTCTGGGTGCCCTGAAGCTCCAGGTCTGTGAGGGGACTGCATCAATTCCTCACTCGTTCCATTAGTCAGAATTGAATGACATGTCCACAACTGAACCACAGCAGAGGCTGGGAAATCACGTCTACTAGAGTGCAGGAATGGGGTATTGTAAACATGGACAGCCTCTTCCATAGAATCCTCTGTGAGGGCCATAGAGTGATACTCAGACTGAAGCAATCTCTCATGGATAACTTCCGCATTGACAATATTGCTGTTGCCACTAAGCACCAGTGATGGCAGGAACTCTGCCCTCCTGAGAAACCAGTTGCCAATGCTACTGTACCTCCAAGAACATGAATTTCCACTCCCTTGTCTCCCTCCTTACGCTGTCCTCTTGCAAATCTAGACCCTTTCCAGATGTGACAAATTGGCAGAAGCTAGTCTCCATGACTAGATTATAGCTGTCAGAGAATCTGTGGATGTGACTGGTATGGCTGAACTTATGATGTATACAGTGTCATATATAGCAAGGATGTTCACATATTTAAGTAGTTGCAAATAACATATACGTTAAAAAGTGTTAAAGGAAATATTTTCTTAATCCTAAATGCTTCAGTGTGTATTTCCTTTAAAAAGGGGATATTCTCTTACTTAAGCACAGTACAATTACCAAACTGATTAGTAGAATCTAATCTAAAGACCTTATTTTGGTCTCTTTCATTTTCCCAAGAATATTATTTTATAGCAAAAGGAAGTCAAGTGTCATGTGTTGTCATGCCCTTATAGCATCCCTTGATCTAGAATGATTCCTCAGCCCTTCTTTCTGTTTATGACAATGATGTTTTAAGGAATATAGATCAGGTATTTGTAAAATGTCCCTCGACTTGGGCTTACTTAATGTTTCCTCATGATTAGACATAGATTATGCATTTTTGACAGGCATATCATTGAATGATATCGTGTTTTTCTAGGTGCATGATATCAAGAGGCTCATGGTATTCATTTATCCCACTACTCATGATATAAACTTTGATTGCTTGGTTAAGGTGGTAGACATCTGCCAGATCTCATCACTGTAGTTACCATTTTTATTGTGAGGAGATAGTCTAAACCAGTGGTCCCCAAACTTTTTGGCACCAGGGAATGGTTTCATAAAAGATAATTTTCCACAAACCAAAGAAGAGGAGAATGGGTTTGAAATGATTCAAGTGCATTACTTTGATTGTACATTTTATTTCTATTATTAGTACATTGTAATGTATAATAAAATAATTATACAACTCACCATAATGCAGAATCAGATGCCACCAGATGCAGCTGTACAACTGAACTACATTAACTTACTTGCCACTGTAAAGCCTGCTGCCACAAGGAACTCACTATCTGGACCCTTTGCATTTGCAGTTCACAGTAAGGTTGTGCTCCTATAAGAATCTAACACTTGATGATGTGAGACGGAGCTGAGGAGTGGCTGCTAATACAGATGAAGCTTTGCTAGTTCTTCAGCTGCTCACCTCCTGCTGTGCAGTCCAGTTCCTAATAGGCCACAGACTGGTATCAATTCATAACCTGGGGATTGGAGAACCCTGCTCTAAATTATGTTAGTATCCTGTTATTCCTGAAACTTCCACCTGCTGGTGTCAGTATCCTTTGGTGATTGTGGCACAAATGAATTTTTATTATGATAGTGGTCAAATGATGATTTTTCTAAAACCATCATCTAAAATAAGAAAACACTTTAAGAATTTGTGTGTCATTCTGTGCATGAGTCATGTCAATCTTTTCTGTATTTTTCTAGTTTTAGTACATGAACTTGTAACCAAAGGAAGTTCACTAAAAAACATATTTCAAAAAGAGAGAGTGGAATTCATAATCTCATAATCCTTACATAACTCTTCATTTCATCACATGTTCTTCCAATCGTTGTGTGCATATATGCATACATCATGTAATCTGTGAACATAAAATGGATAAATTTTCACTCAAAAATATGTCACTTTTTACAGGATTTTTAATATAATTCTTCTATAATTCTTCAATATAATTCTTTATAACATGTATTAGCATTCATTTTTCACTCTATTTCATAAACTTTTCTTCTTCTGGATTCTTCAAAAATAACCCTCTTTTGTAGAGAAAAAATAACCCATATGCCCTGCCGGTGGGACTGCAAATTGGTACAGTCATTATGGAAAACAGTATAGAGGTTCCTCAAAAAACTAAGAATTGATCTACCATATGATCCAGCAATCCCTCTACTGGGTGTTTACTCCAAAGACTTAAAACATATATCTGAAAAGATGTTTGCATACTGATGTTCATAGTAGCATTATTCACAGTGGCCAGGACATAGAAGCAACCAAAGTGTCCTACGATAGATGATTGGTTAAAGAAGCTGTGGTACATATATATAATGGAATAATACTCAGCCATAAGAAGAGATGAAATACTGCCATTTGCGACAACTTGGATGGACCTCGAGATCATCATGCTAAGCGAAATAAGCCAGACAGAAAAAGTTGAAGATCACATAATATCACTTATATGTAGGATATAAACTTAAAAGCAGCAAACGAACAGGACAAACAGAGACTCATAGACATGGACATTTGACTAGTGGTTACCAGAGCACAGAAGAGGAGGAGGGAGGTAGATTGGGTAAAGAGGGTCAAATACGTGGTGACAGAAAAAAATCTAACTATGGATGGTGAACATACAATGCAATATATATATGCCTTACTGTTGAATTGAAACTTTGGATTTTGTTAACCAATGTCACCATAAAAAAAAAAAATCACCCTCTTTTACCTCTGTCTGATGGGATAGTTCTTGACTATGAAATGAACCCCAACCCCTAACCCCTTAGTCTGTATTTCAATGTAAATGATAATTCAATGAACCTTAGACTAAACCATGTCATTTGTGATATATATTTATGTATTCTTCAAATTATTCTTCAAATAATTATCACAATTTATACATATATTTTTCATTAAACTATCAAAAAAATATGTCTCCCTGACTACACTGTAAGTTCCCTGAGGCCGAGGACCCTGGCACCTTGGACAATACTAACGCGATCCTTAGATCCTGGTGAGTACAGATGGAATGACTGAGTGCCCTGTTGCTAAACATTTTCATTGTTTCTATTTTGTATTGCATGTACTGATAAAAGCAGTCACACATATAACTCCTTTCAGTAGTAACATATTTCAAAACTTTAATTGAATTAATCTTAATGGGCCAAAGATACATTTACTTCATTTTATCCTTGGTGCAGCTCAGACTTCAATAGTCACACATGATGGGCTTTTCAGTAGAACTGATTTCAACAAACCTCATTTTTGTCTTGGATGCAAGCTCTTCTAATAGGTTGATCAAAATAAAGTCTTCTTTAGTTTAACTAATTAAAGATGCTGCCTCCCTGATGCCTGTTTTTCCTAATCTTAATTGCCTTTTTATCAGAAATAATCACTCAGTTTATGAGAAATAATTCACCTCTTATCAAAAAACTGTCATGCTATTCTAAATTCTAGAATCTTGTTATGTTACATCCTCAAATTGAAAGAGACCTAGAGATATCTCCTCAGAAAACCTCTTTGCATTTAAACATCTTCATAGCTATTTATGTGTCACAGGTGTGGCAATTGTGACCCAGACATATTAAGCAACCCTGGGAAATCTGATGGGGACACCTCACCTTTTTATCCGCTATTTCTTTTTAGAGGTCCCATAACTTAGTTTTCCAAAACCATTTCTCATTGAAAGTGGCCTTTAGTGCTTAGTGTCCTTTAGTATTTTCACTCCATATATATTTTTCTTTTTTTGCAAAGCTTCTCAGTGAATACCATTTCTCTTATGGCCCTTCCCAGCAAATGTACACCAAAACCAGCATTCTTAAAGCCAAAAATGTTAAAGCACAAAGCATCTAGGTTTTACATTTACATGCTGAACCTCGGAACCAAGGATTTTTCTACAGTTCTCTCTATTATTATTTTTAATGTTCAACTTCATTTGTAATAAAGATTACATATATACCTAGATTCCTTCTCTAATGTCTTGTGCATAAACAATAAAGAATTTACTCAGTTTTGAGATTTACATTTCAACTATTTTCCTCCCAATGTTATTCAGGGAACCAAAATGTGTAGGCTTGATTTTTGAAGATGGCAACCCCTTTCCTTGACTTGTTTTGATCACTGCAACTATGTTATTTGAGGGCAAAGATACCTTGAAGAGAAGCCATATTTTGCTTATCCCTATGGGGCTACACTAATCAATGGGAGAAGTGGTACCATGAGCTTTTTTTACTTAATGAAAATGAATTAAGTAATGATTACATGATTTAAATATCTTGTGACCTTTTTACAGTCTTCTACCATCTCCATACTGTATCTCCTGAAATACTTGAGCATGAGATTCACTAGTTATGAACAAACACTCTGAAGATTTTATGTTAATTTGATTGTGTCATTTAGTCCCATTGGTTAGGGTTTCCTCAATTAATGTTTCTTCTAATTCATATCGCTATCACTAAAAAGTGAAATTCAGTTTTACCAATACCAAAATGCCTACCATACATCATTTTTATTAAAGCAATAGTTTTGGTTCTTACATATAGTTATCATGAATGTTTAAATGATCTTAATTTATGATTGCTATAACTAATAACATTTACAGAATTACCTTATGTGATTAATTTGTATTTTTATGTCCGTTTCAAGCTGAGAAGATGATGTGATATTTCTTTTCAAATTACTCCTTTGTTTTAAAATTATTTTAAATATTCTATTTCAGGCTAAGCCTGATTTCAAATGTAGTAATAAATGAGTCTCAACTAAACTGATTCAATGTTTCTTTGAGCAGTCCACAAGTATACTGCTGCATGTTTACCTGTAGAAGGCAAAACTATATAGATTTTATTTAAAAGTTTGAGCTTAGGTCTCAAAAGTTTTGAGGGCAAAGTTTTGAGTGTGTAAGAAAAAGGGTAGCTCTGAACCAAGGCAATTAATATCAGTAACAACAGAGATTGTTTCACCAGTTAAAAATTTCAAATCATTTAAAGCTTTTTAGTTTCTGTTATGTATATGATATTTCTGCAATATGATTTCATGGAACATGCACCTGACAATTAATTAAACAGCATAGTTTTTTTTTTAGGTTTTGAATTTTCTTATAAAACAAAACAAATACAATCAAAAGCTGAAACATCAATAACACTCTTTCAACAATAACAACAAACATCCATTGCTATATGCTACAAATAATTAATAAATTTTCAGGGGAGAAGAAACTATGTCACTATGTTGATGACATGAAAATCAAGTTTAGACTCTAGGTGAGGGTTCAACTTTTTTGAGTGAGGATTTTCTTATTAGGTTGAAAATGCTTCATTTTTGCAATTTAAGGAATAAGGTGGTTGCACAATTCAATTTCATTATTTTTAAAGAGAGTATTAGTTTACATTTAGAACAAAGCCATAGCACATATGCCATATAAAAACTCTTAGAGCATAAGCATAAAACACAGCTTTGTTATGCATGCTTTAATTTCACACAGTCATCTTTTTTTTTTTTTTTTTTTTATAAATTTGAAAGGAATTCCCAAAAGCACAGAAGCTTAAAGGCACTTTTATTGGAGAATTTTTTAAAAAGAACTTCTTGGGAACGTCTACAATAATTTTTACCAATATTTAAAAACCAGTTGAGATGTTCAGTTACTTAGGATTATTTTATTTAAACTAGAGCATATAGCTAATCTCTCCAAGACATCTCGATGACTCTGTTTCAGAGCTCCTTGAATAAAAATTAGTGCAAAATGGTATTGAGGGTGGAGGTGGTAGCAGGGAAATCAAAGTTATCACTTTGAAGATTTATAATTGCTCATAAGCGTAATGGTAGAATAGTGTGTGTTAGGTAAAGTATGGCCAAGATATACAATTATATCCATAGTGAGTGAAATACAGCAACTGTGAAGGCAAATCTGTTGATGCCTGAAAGACCACACATGGAGAGGTGGTGAACTTTTCAGAAGGCTTTGTTATTCCAGCTGTGCACCAAGAATAGTGTAAGCCCTCTCCTATAGCAATTTACTTCATTGAGGCTGTAATTTCTAAACTATAAAATAGTTGATCTTTTTATTATAGCAATTATGAGAGATCACTGTTCAGAAATCACTTAGATTATGCAATACTGGTTTTAGACTGTATTAGAACCTATAGGAATTTTGTTGACTAAGACAGTGAATATGCCATTAGTTGCCTAAGTCACAAGTGCCAGACTAAGACAAACTGGAAAAGGGACCCTGTGTAGCACTAAAGTCAGCCAGCTGCATAAAACACTCAGTATCCTGAAAATGTGTGTAATAGCTTATTCTTTAAAAGTAAAATTGCTTTTAAGCACCTTCTTTCAATGAATCTCATATTAAAGCAAAAAGAGATTTACTTTCTTCTTGTAGAAATAAATCTTGCAAATTTGAAGTTCGATAGACTTTGATTTGCTTAACTAAGGTTAGTACAAGCTCAGAATTCTTTATCCAATACTCCTGAGACCAATGTCTTTTAGATTTCAGAGATTTTCATATTCCAAGAAGGTAATATTGTGTATATATCACATATTAAGTAATACCCCCATGGTCTGGGGCAAGACCCTATTTCCAAATGCATTAATATTTATGTAGTGAAATGTATGAGTAGTCACAGTAGGTGGGATGAAGATCAAGAATAGTTAAATGTTATATTGAAATGGGTTTTGCTGTCTTAATTTGCTGCAAACTTATTAAGATATTTATGGCTTAGAGAGCTTATAGATATTGGAATTACAGGTCTGTAATGGTTCTAGTTAGTCACGTTGGGGCCCACAGTTTCTCCACTTTCTATCACTAAAGCATCACAGAGGGAATGTAATGTAACTTCATGAACTTTGGAAAGACTCTTTGCAAAGGAAAATTCTTAACCTCAAGTGACAGTAGAAATGGCTTGAAAATCAATCATTTTTGGGAAAGATATAAGATTGATTTAAATTCCCTCCATACTATAATTAATTAACTATAAGAGATAGTTTCCTGAGAATGTTTTGATAATGTTCAGATATTGTAAATGTATCAGAATGAGAAAAAGTAAAGACAAATTTTCTTTAAAATTTGGAATATCCTCTTGCCCAAACCTGTTCTAATATTTACCCCTCAAATTTTTGCTTTATAAATTCTGTCAAGGAATTTGGATTTCATCCTACTCGTAATGGAAATTCATGGGATGCTTAAGCAATAATGTGATCATATCAGATCCACATTTTACAAAAAGGTCTAGGCATCACTGGAGGGAAAAGAGACAGACAAAGATTGGAGGGCAGGAAGCTAATTAAGAGGTCATTGCAAAAATGTAAGTAAGATTTGATGGTCTAAAACTGCCAAATATTAAAATTCAAAAATAATCTATGAGGCAGAACTAACACAACTCAATGCTTGTTTGGATGTGGGGAATGACACAGAAGTCAAAAATGGTTCCAAGAGTTCTCATTGAATGGTGATATCTTTCATTGAAATAGAATTTAAGAAGTTAAGCAATTGTGTATGTAGAGAGGGGAGGGCAGAATTGAGATAATGAGCTCAGTATTAAACATACTGAATTTGAGGTTTTTTATGTGATATCTGAATGGAAATATCGAACAGGCAGATAGTTGAAAGTTCAGGGGAGGTGTGCAGACTAGTGTATAGACTAGAAATATTGATATGTTTCTCAAGAATATATCAATGTTAAAGATAGTGCAGAGAAAAGTAAAGTGAGAATTGAATCCTAAGACCACCATTCATTACAATTTGGTTTCAGGAAGAGGCACCCACAAAGCAGACTGTAAAAAATGAGTCAGATTTTTAAAAGGAAAACCCAAAATTCAGAGTGGCTTAGAAAATAAGAGAATGTTTCAAAAAGATTATATTGTTAAATGAAGAAATTAGTTATCTGTAAAAAAGAGAATGAAACTTGTTTACTGGATGTAATTGCAAGGAAGTTCATTAACAGCCACAGTGCGGCAGCTTCAAGGAGTCATTGGGTGGAGGACAGACTGCACAGGGTTGCAGAAGAAAGGGTAAATAATTCTGGTGTGAGAATGAGAAGAGAGGTAGGATAGTAGCTGTTTCAAAAAAGAAAACATGGAGAGATGAGCTTGTTTAAGAAAAGAATATATTGAAAATATAGGAAAGACAATGAGTAAAGTAGAACGAGTTCCCTTGGGAGAGAAAGGATTCAGGAAATGTTATAGATTTCGTTGCAAATTCTGTTTATGGCTTCTATTTTCCCCAAGAAATTAGGAGTCAAGAGAGAAAGGAAGTGGTGGATGTATGAACGTTGAGGTGAAAAGAGAACATTTGAAATAGCAATGGTGAAAAATAAGAGTGAACTGACTAGGGAAACTTAAAATATCAATGTTGAATTTTCAGTGGAAGTTGTAGCTGAATTTGTGGTGGTCTAGCTTAGCATATCGATCTGCACGATTAATTAATTTTTATTTAGCAATTCCACAAAGGAAGAATAATGGCAATTGCTATATGTGGTAGATGACAAGACATGCCCAAATAGGCAAAACAAGAAAGTATATATTGGTGAAATTTATATTGATTTTTATTTTTAAAAACTCCAGAAAATGTTATTGAACAGAATCTTATGGAAGAATTGAGTAAGCATATGTTGTATTAAACTAACCTCTCTCCTTTAGTAGAGTTATCAAACTAGTTGAGGAAATAAATGCTATAAGTATAATGTATATTAGAAAGGATGAGGCATTTATTTGGTGACATTATATAAACTCCACAAGATATTAGTCTATTTTTTTATGTTGCTACAAAAAACAAATATGACCACCATTAGCATTAATTCATTCACAGTAAATACTGTTGAATGAATTAATGAATTACCTTGTGATCAAAGATATGACTTAGACAATCATACAGATTAATTAATACTAAGAGTGTTGGTTATTAGATCAATGTGAGGCTGGAGCAAAATACTCAGTAATGTGTCCTCTTTGATTTTGTCTGGTATAGTCTGGATGAGAAAAAGATGGCATGGTTATACAATTTTTATTTGATATACAAACAAGATGACCTTGAATTAGAATAGATAAGAGAGTCCTGAATTTCCATTTAAATTTAACTACACAAGTATAGGGTGCAGGAAGTTAACAAAAGATAGGCTTATTGTGATGCCAAAGGCATACCTGTAGAAAATTAATCCAATTATGATTCTATGCCAAAAAAGAAAAATGATACTCTTATTTAGTGTGGCAATACTGTCCTGCTCATTGGTGTGAATACATTTGGAATATTGTTCTCGGTTTTGTGTGACATTCTGGGAAACTGAATAGAGATTATCTGGAAAATAGTAACTAAAAGCTCCAAAGCTCTGAAAGAAATGGGGATGCTGAGCATGAAGAATGAGAGACATAGGGAGAAAGTTATAGCATTCTCAAATATTAAAAAAAAATCATTGTCTGGTAGACTGTAGAACTTCCCACCCTATGGAGGAGGTTGGACTCACTGACCTTTAAGGTATTGTCATACTCTGAGATTCTCTGCATCATTTCTCCTAAAAGAAACCTAGAGGGTTTTTTAAAAAAAGATAAAATCATAAAATACACAGTGAATTTGGATCTTACTAATAGAATCATAAAAGCAATCGGTTCCTCTTCAATTGAATCTTTTCAAAAAATATTTTAGTTTCTCAATCCTGTTGAGCCAAACATATTTTTTTCTTATAAATTTTTGTCTAGCTTGCAATTGAAAGAGTGTCACAGTTAATAGATCCAAATTCACTATGTGTAATCTTGTCTTACCTAGATTTATGGGCTATGAATATTTTCCCAGAAGATAAATTGCTTTCAATCAAAATATTTGATGAAGCATTGTACTCTAGACTTTTCAGGTTTAGTGTTCAGAGTTCTAAAATGAAAATGCAAGTGATATTTCTATCTGAATCAATTTGAAACATTCACTAATTAATGAGATATATGTATCAATTCAACTCACAAAAATGGTTCAGATATTCAGGTTAGAATAAATATTACTAAAACTCTGAAATGAAATTATTGTGTTTATTTTATATACTTTTAATGATCTTTCTTCATATAAGCATATAACATAAAAATGAATTAAGCCAGAGTTTATACACATGTCTGAAAAGTATTTCTTTTTGATGCTCAAAATTACACTAATAATATATCAAATAAAATCTCTTGTTTCTGATGTTTTTCCAAATTATATAGCTTATACCTTTAAAGAAAAGATTTTGATTTCTATATTTATAATTACATTTTATTTTTTAATGATTTTTATTTTATGATTCACAGTGAGATTTTGTTAAACTGATTATAGATACGCTTTTGTGTCTTAAGTCACCTAATCTGTTTGCATGATTTTAAGCTTAACTATAAATATCTATTTAACTACCACCATCCACATACCTGAACTTTGATACCTTGGAAATAATATGAAGTAAAAATCCAAACTTAAATCTACTTTCAATAAATACTGACTACAGACGTGCCTTAGTGTTTACACAGCACTATAAATAATGTGGGCCTAGACCATTAAAATTACATGTCGCAATTTAAAAAATATTTAAAGTTAAATTGCATATGTATACACAAAATTTCTAGACTGATTTCTTCACTTGCTGTTTTCAACCAGTCAAAACTTTTCATCTGTGTTTTTCTTAGATCAGACATAAAACTCTATGAAAAGAAATTTGAAATTACCCATGGAAAAATTTCTTGGAGATATATATATATATATAAATTACGTCTGAAACATTGAGAACTAAATGCAAAATGAGTTTGGATGAATTTAAGGGAAATATAAACCATAACTTGGAAAATAGTCTGGATTAATTTTACACATATTATTTGACTTTCCAATGTCATTAGACTTGTCTTTTATATTTTTATTTCTTCTAAATGTGTAATTACACAGGTGCAGTAGAATGAAAATTCACACAGAGAAATCAGTCTAGTGTTTTTCTCTAAATCTAGCTAGATTAACTCCTCTGACTTAAAATATAATTAACTGGGTAAACGACAGCTATTGTGAGAAGCACTGTTGTGAAAACAGTACTAGATTAAAAGTCAAAACAGTTAAGTTCTCCTGTGCCCTCCATTTTCTAGCTCTAGTATCCTCAATTAGTCTCTTACTTTAAGACTTAAGATTCTTTCATCTCTATAATGGATAATAGTGTGTTCTTAGTTTATCTTTCAGGGTTGTTATGGTAAGGTGGACTTATAAGGCAACTGCAATGCTTTAAAACATGTTATGAATATAAATACTTCTATGTTAAACACCATCTCTCTGTGTTCATGTACTTATGTGTTTTTCTTCAATCTGTAAACTCATAGAGAGTGTTTTCTGAAGCTACTTTGCTCCAGTTTCCCTTCCTGTGTCAAAGGAAGTTTGTTATCACATGTTCACAATTTTCTTCTAAAGTAATGCAAATAATAGAATGGAATTAGATAAAGCCATCAGAGGCCATATCTCTTGGACAACAATTTAACATTAAGTGTATTTTTATTTTTATTTTTTCAAATAAATGGAGCAACATTGTTTATTCAATAAGAGGGAAATAGCACTTACACAATTCATTTCTCATATGACACACAGTACTATTATATGTACTGGCAGTATGTATTGGCAGCTTGATTAAGAAGTCTATTGATAATGTTGAAAAGTTGGCACATTTTCAATTCCGACGAATACTACTAAAGACAAAGACGTGTCAATTATTGTCTCACATGTACCAAAATGGGTCACAGACACTACATTAAATGTCTTGTGTCTAAAGTCATATTGACATCTTAAAACTGGAAAAATCATGACCTACTATTTTTAAAATAAAGATTAGAATTGTTTGTGGAAAGATATTTTGTTTCTTCACTACACTGTATATCATTAATGAATGACTGTGGCATCGTTTATGGAGTTACTTGTCCCAAGGCTAGTTGGATTTTGAGATAGCATTTTCTCTGGTAGATTTTGGAATTGCTACAGGCAATTGCTACAGGAAGAAATGTCAGTACTCCATAGGGTGTGTGGTCTCCCAATGAGCTATTACAGTCTTCCATGCTGAATTCCAACACTCTTGCTAACAGCTGATTTTAACTTCAAGGCAAAATTCATATCCTCTGCAGCTCAATGGAATATATACAGAACACATGAATAAGTCATAAAGACATTTCTACCAATAAAAGTTGGAGTGGAGGGTGTGAATTCTTATTTCACTAAACTTCAGCATTTACTGCCTTATACACAAAATGGTATAGTGAAACAAGTTCTGGATTTGGAGTTCAAACTAAAAGCTAGGTTCAGAATTCTGGGGGGCCATTTGGCCCAAGCCAGGTGTTGTTGTTCTTAAAGAAGGAACTTGTTTTGGTAGAACAAGCTAAATCTTGAGAACACGGGCCCCAGGCTGAGGGGGAAGTTTCAGGATGTGCTGACTTGGTGTATACATTTGTAGCTAACAAACATCCTTGTTCCTGAGTATATAAGCATGTGAAAAAATAAACTCAGGGTCGAGTCTCCGAGCTCGTCCTTCTCGACCCCATCTGTGTGTTTCCCTTCTTCTTCTTTTCTTTTCCCATCCTTCGTTACAGTAGGCCCTGATTCGACTGTCGGCTGGCTCCGACACAGAATAAACATTTTATATGTGCCATTTTAAGTAAGTTACATCTCTGAACCTCAATTTTCTAATTTAATGAGAGTATAGAACTATATAATTTGCAGGTTTCTTCTAAAACTATTAATTCCATAATTCATATATTCTAGATAAATTTTGACTTTAGAAAACATTTTATTGAAATCGATGCAAGTAAGTTTTTAATATCTTAATTTCAGCATATATGACAGAGGTTCTGGAATTGGCACTGAGTCACTGTTGGAAAGTACTATTATTTAGGTAGCCTCCTAAATTGAAATACGACTCTTATTATAATGTGTCATGTCAAGAAAAAGGTAAGAATTATGCAAGGTTCTATGCTGTATGATTAAAACAGCTATGTTATAAGCGTCTTAGAGAAAAAGAGAGACTATATATGTTTTGGTTTTCATAGAAAAAGGGTAATTTGCAACTTAGCTTACATACTTAATCATGATGCTCAGCATGTAACTTAAAAATTTACTATTCAGATAAATAAATGTTATAAAGTATTCAGAGAGAATTTAATATACTACATTTTTGATATTTGAATATATATTTCTATGAATATATTTATTTATATTCATAAATAATTTAAAAACAATTTTACAAAATACAAATATTCCCAAATTCTTCTCCTTTCATTAAATAAGGATGATAGAATATTTTGTTGTCACTTTGACTATAATGCTATTTTTTTTTGTGCGTGTATCATTACTCTTTACACCTACTGTACAATCTAAAGTCTTTTTTGGTCTTTCAAACTGCTCGATTGTCTGGCCTTATTTAATCTATATGGTCTTTTCCTTATTGCTTACCTACCTCTACCTGTTTTTCTAGTCAGTCCTCTCTTCCTTTTTCTTTGTCTATTTCTTTCTTAATGTCTTTGCCAAAAATATGCTTCCCCTGCCTAAAATTACCTTCATTTTCTTTATTCCTGTACAAATTATAGTTATCTTTTTTTAGAGTAATCACTTTATTGTTTTTTCAATTACACATGTCCATTACAAAAAATTCAGGCAATATACAAACACTAAAGAAGCAACAAATTACTCTAGATATTACCACTTACAAGTAATAAGTACTGACATTCTGTGAGCATTATTTTAGACATATCTCTATGCATCCATGTGTGTGTGTATGTATATATATATATGTGTGTGTATATACATACATATACATGGTATATGTATATGCACACACACACATACACACTTACACGCACATATGCTGGATAAAAGTATCCTGAATAAAGATTTCTCTACAGTTTAAAAAAATTACTAAAACCATTAAAAAGACAGACTCAGTTTTTCGGCCACATAGTTCAACTTTACACACTATGTATTGTCTCAATGTATTTTAAGAAGCATGCTCTGTTTCAGCCCACTATGGAGTCTTTTTTTAAATCTCTCATTACTCTACAACAATGTCTAACTGTTTAGAACTTGCTGTGCTCTCATTTTTATGTTTTTTTTTTTTTTATCTCTGATTAAAATAGAACTGGATTTTAGCTCTCATAAAATGAGGACTTTGCCACATTTCTTTGTATTTCTCTCAGTCTCCTGACAGTCACTTAGACATTCAATAAATATTTGCTTGCTGAGTAATGAATAGAATTAGAGTATCTGTAAATTTGTATTACACATTGATTTTTGTCTTCTCTATATCCCTTCTTTCCCTTTTCTTTGAGTAACAGCCATTCAGTCCATTAATGGCCTAATTTGTTAATATAATATACTCCCTTGTGCCCATTACTTGGTTCCAAAATGGGTATATGAACTTGATTGTTCCAATTAGACTAATGTTTATGACTTTACTTTGATAATTAAAGAAAAGGAAGCCATTTTTTTCTGAATGACCTGGTATATGGGGATTAGGCTTGAAAACGCTACAGCCTTCTGTCACTGTTAGGTAGGTCAGATTGAAGAAGATGCCAAATGAATAAGGAGGTTTGGAATAAGAAAATAGAGAAACCAAGCAACAGGAGACTAGATTAATCCACATAGAAAGACAAAATTCACATTATCTTTGAATGTGTTAGTTTCCTGAGTCAATAAATTCTATATATTCTTTGTGATATTGTTAATTTTTCATGTTTATTTGAAAGTGGTTCCATCCTAATAGATACTTACATCCCCATTAATATTTAGCAAGAACTTTGATTTAGATAATTCCTAGGAAATATAATAGAGAAGCACACATGCCATATATTTATATATGTTTATTTTGAGGGCCAGAGTAAGAAAATATTATATAATTTATTCTATTGAAAGTTTACCATGGCACAATGACTACGGAAAACTCAGTTTCTTATAAAGTTAAGTATGATCTACTCTATGATCCTGCAGTTCTATACCTAGATACTAATCCCAAAGAAATTAAAACATAAATCACCAAAAAGATTTGTTCATGACTGTTTACAGCACGTACACACACACACACACACACACACACACACACACACACACACACGGAACTGATCAAATACATAATGGAGAAAAACTAAAAAATAGTGGTATTTTCATACAGTAGAATGCTATTTAGAAATACTGAGAAACAACACAAGAATGCCTTTCAAAAATATTGGGTTAAATTCATAATGTTTATTGAACAAAGGTAAAGATAAAAAAACAAACATATGGTGACAAAAATCAAAACAGTGGTTGCCTTCGTGCCATAAAAATTGAAGAGAAGGGATATGAAGGAGCTTTCCAGGATAATGAAATTGTTCTATATCTTGATTAAGATAGGGCTACCTGAGTTTATGTATTAAGCAAAACTCCTTGAAATGTACACTGAAGATCTATGCATACCATAAATGTAAATTTTACCTCAATAAAAAAAGATTTAAAAAACTAAACTGTAAATTTTATGTTACTTTTCCCTAAAATGTATGTGTACTGGCAATACTAAAATGCTAAGTTTAGAAACAAAACTATTCATTTTTATTCATCTATTTCTCTCTGTTCTTTAGCCTAAAATTACAAGTTAAAATAACAGCATTAAATGTCAATGTACTGTTTTACTGTATCAATCCTGTATTTCACATTTTTTTTATCAGAAGTAGTATTTTCAAGGGCATCAAAATATATTCAGTTTGAATAGAGTTTTTGGTAAATACTGTTATAAATATAAAAATAATAAACTATTACTAAATATAATTATATTATAACTATCATGAATATTATAAATGCTATAACAAACAATACTTGCTGATTTTTACTTATTAACACAAAAGTAGAACAGCACATATTATTATATTTATTTCTCTATGATTTTAAAATGTAAATTTAAATAATAAAATATACCGGATCAATATTCCCTTTTAAGTAGTGATGTCATTATATATTTTTCAGTTGTACTTAAAACCATCCACACTCTCAATTTGGTCCCCATTATAATTTCAACCAATACTTAAAATTTTAGGATAAGTAATTGGGTCCAAAGACATTGTTCCTTAAACTTATAAAATAAATTATTTTTATCAGAAAGGAAAATAATAGTTT
>CM053508.1:65411061-65428267 GCA_028627145.1 Eidolon dupreanum | reverse complement strand
CTGAAACAGGCTTTGTCAATGAAATTTGGCTCAGTGATGATTCCAGTCACTAGGAAACCAGAAACTGTGCAGGTATCTTCATAACACTGGGAATCATTAAAGTAAGAGATTCCGTAACAATGATGACAGGCCACTCGAGTTTTCTCCATCTTTGTCAAAACCATTGAGGTTATCTCCTCTAGAGAGATGCTTTAGTTCTCTTCTTATCCTCCACCTGGAATTGATTATATTGCTTATCAATCACCACCACAAATGTCTAATGCTTCTTATTTAAATGAGAGATTGCCTAACCAAATCTACATAGATTGAATCATATGCTTGGTATCAGAAACTCTGTTTGTGGGGCCATTACAACATGTTTCTTTTCAGCAACACCCATCAGTCGTTCTGTGTCAGCAAGGCAATATGACTTAGAATTATCTTATTTTCCTACTCATTGGCAATGATACTCACTTTTCCATGTTGGAAAATGCCTATCTAGGAATAGATGACATCAAGATTGTTGTCAACAGCTGGCATCTTTCACATATTGCTAGGGAAGATAAATGGCTCACAGAAGAGAGATGTAGAGAAGGCATTGAAACTACTGTCATGTTCAATCTATCGGAGATACTTTTAAATACAAAATGTAAAAGAAATTTAAGAACAATCTTTTCAAACTGTCATCAGATTCTTGAATCATACTGAACTCTACTTTAAGAAAGTTGCTAAACAGAAAGGGCTGTTGTTTCTACAAGTCTAGGGAAAGAGATGGAGGTAAGAGTAACTCTTTCCCACAATCATAGCCCAAAAGACATAGGAGTAAGTAAAAAAGTCATGCTTCAACACCATTGTGGGTCAAAATTAGAGAAAAATAATGTCTTAAGTTAAATGAAGCAAGGGGCAATACTTGGTTACATTGGAAATTGGGAATCAGAGAATAAAAAGAACAGATCAAAAGTGGTAAAGGAAGAAACAGTGTGGGCGAGTTTTAGAAATGTGGAGATTATAGCTCTGTGTGATTCTACATATACTTGTAGTATATTTGAATTTATGTATTGGACCTAATGATAGAACTGTCATTCAACTGGTAATATGAAAATTTCTGTTGCTGGGAATCAGTTCTCTCTGAGGCATTCTATTCCATCTTTATAACGTTTCTCAAATGGCATGGGTTAAGTACTCTCATCAGCTAATTTGTTCTACAAATTTGAGCCTTTTTCTCAATATCTTTATAATGAAAAATTCAAAATTAAGGTACTGTAGGAATTCTCTACCCAATGTATTGTAAATAACTAGTCTCAACTCATTCCTAATTATACTTTGAATAAATTGCAACAAATTTCAGATTTTTTCAGTAGTTACTTCACAGCTTAGTATTCATGTTGAATTTTCTATCAATTCTATTACTTATCTTTTTTCACTCTGCTAAGCTATAGACTGTCCTTAGTTTTTAGTTATAATCATTTTTAATTTCTCCTAGTTTTTAGTTTTAATTTTATAAAATATAATTTGCATATTTATCCAATAGTGAATGAATAATTTTACAAAAGAGGTACAAAAGTGTGATTTTATGGTCAGAAAAACATAAAATGAAAAACACTTTTGTACTTCAGATTTAACAGATTTTTAAATTGTTACTCTCTAAAAGTTGAGAGTGATATTTCCAAATGTAATGAACATGAAAACCTGTAAACCTATATTAACAGAGTATCTAGTTGGACAAGTATTATTAGGAGGACATCCTAAGAAATTCTGTTTTATCCTATCAAATATACTTTGAATTAATTATATAATTCAACGTCTTTAAATTCCACTCTAAGTTTGTGACAATGACACATAAGCTTTCTATGCTGCTAGAACTCCTTATGAATTGACAGCAATTCTTGGGGAACTTATTACCAACTTTCCTAATTGCACTAGTATCCATCTCATATATTTTCCACAGGGTTATCATTAGTGATTCTGTCAAATATCTTATGTGAGTCCTGTGAATTATTCTAGTATCCTTGTCAAATAAATAAATACCACTGGTTTTATAAAATAATTCTCAGAATAATTCCAGAGATTAAAGCTAACTTTAGATTTTTAATTCATTGAATTAAGTTTCATACAATCTTTTTCTTAAAATTTTTTGAAGTTGTAGCTAATTCTTAATTCTGAGTAGTTTATTTATCTGATGATTTCTGAAGATAGTGTATGGTGATACAAAAAAATACTCATGGACACTTTTCCCATTGAGACTGGAGAGTCTATGCTTCCTGTCCTTGAATCTGAGAGGACTGGCGACTGTTTCAACCAACGAAATACAGCAGAAGTCACCTTAAGCCACTCTGAGAGTGGTTTTAAAAGCCATGCTATTTCTTTCTGTTTCCCTGGGAATGCTCGCTTGAGGAAAATCAGTTGCTGTATAAAAAGTTCAACTGCACTAAGATCAACAAGTCTGCAGAGAACACATGTAAGTGGTCTGATTGAGAATCTCCATCTGCAATCAATATTTCAGTTGTCTTTACCAAGGTGCCAGACATTTGAGGGGAGTCATCTTGGACATTCTAGACAATCTCACCCACCAGCTAAGTACTCCTGAGTGTCTTTAGTTGAGGCCATAGCAAAAGAATCATGCCAATCCCTGACTTACAGAACTCATGTGATACAAAAATGCTTATTGTGTTAAGCTACTAAATCTTAGGGTGATTTGTTATACAGTAATAGTAACTGGAAGAAAGAGGATGTCATTTTTCTCTTGTTTTAAAGTAACAAATGTAGCAGTGGTCAGTTTGAAGGCAGACTATAAGTACTATTAATTGAAAAATGCTTTCCTTCCACCTAAATTCCTCTTTTTATATGATGTCACTGTAGCAATTTTTTATTCTTATTTTTGTATATAATGTAAGAACTAAAAAATATAATCAAGCTGAATTCTGAAATTTTCTGTATTTATATACATTACAAAACATTGTATCAAGAGACAATACTTTCAATTTTACAGATTTTATATATCAAATATTAAATTTTCTAGTTGACAAAAATTAAAAATAATAAAATAAAAATAAAATCACATAAAAATGTATATACTATGTGAAATTAATAAAGTATTAACCAGAATATTACAGTTATAAATATTTTAATTGGTAATATTTATCAATCTTATAGAGGTGACCAAATTGACATTTGAGAGATTTTTTTTTTTTGATCAAGAAATTGGAACTTTGCAGTATTCCTAGATTAGATGAGTCCCCTTGAAATGTATTTGAGTTACTTAGTCAAACACTCAGAGTTATTGCCTGGCAACTGAGCTACCTGTAACATGTAAATGCAATCTGACAGCCTGATCATATTTTATGACTATTGATAAATTTCACAGACCATTGAGATATCAGAGCAGTACATGTATCAGCTAAGAGTTCTATTTAAAGAAATACATTTAGGTAAATTGTAAATTGTAATTTACAAAAAATCTATTTTTTTCTCCCGCACAGTTTAAGTACTGACCAGAAGAAAAGATAGCTCTATGTATTATAGAGTTTAAAACTCATGATGTTCAATATGACCTTATCTAAGCCAACTTTCCCTATATTTGTTAGATTCATAAATCCTTATCTACTCAAAAGACATGTTTCAGTAATCTTTTCTTCCCCTGAAATTTAATCTTTCCCTTTTCTCCTGAATCATCTAACCAACATACAATAGAAGAAAAATTTCCCATTACGAAAGTGAACACTCTCCTTTTATGCTACACTTTTGCTTGGCTACTTTCTATTTTTCTACTCCCTTTCAAGGCAGTGCTCTCTGCCCCAAACTGCCCTCCTCTTATTCTCTTTGAAGACTCTGCAATCAGCTGTGTATGTTCTCCACTCTACTGAAACTGTCATCAAGATCACCAATGGCCTTTACATTGCTAAAGTCAGGATCAATTTTCAGTCTTCATGTCATTGCTCTTTTCAGCAGCATATGATGCACTTGATTGCTTTCTCCTATGGAGTCTTTTTTTTTTTTTTTAAACTTGCCTTTATGGAATCCACAACCTCTTGGTTTTCCACCCACTTTTTGGCTACCTGTTTTCAGCCTCCTTTGCTGGTTCATATTTTCTCCCTTAATTTCTAACTGTTATACTTCTGTCTTCCAACATCTTCCCTTCCCAGATAATCTCATGGCTTCTGAAGTGACTTATGTATTGAGGAACCCCAAATTTTATACCTTCAAATTGAATCTTTTCTATGAACTCTATAGTTGTATATGTAGTATATCTACTTACATACTCAATATTTTAAGTGGATATCCCTAACAAATCTCAACATACCTAAGAGTCAACTCTTGACTCACTTCTCTTTGATTTCTCCAGTTTGTATATATCAATAACTTTCATTTTATTGGAGCTACTTTATCTTTGACTGCTATTTATGGATTTGGAAATATATAAAGATCTAATGATTTTACCTTGTAAATGCCAATGTTCTATCTAACCAATTACCATTTTGTATTGTAATCCTTAGTTTTTCTGTGTATAGAAGACAGAAAAAAAAAATTCCAGTCTAAAAATATTACATCAATACACCATTTTATAAATTATGGAAGACTTTTGCATTTTATTTGATCCTTCCTAAAATATTTGATTGTGAAAAAAAACAGATTTTTTAAAATTTTTCTCATTTTTCAGTAACACTAGGAGATTAAAAAGTTACATTGCTTATCCAGTATCACTAGAATCCTTTTCCTTAAAATGTCAATGGGAAGACTAGAATCCTTTTTCTTTAAATTCTAATTCTATGCTTTTCCAAAAATAAATATTTTATCTATTTGACTTTTGAACTACCAATACATGGGAATTTCAGGGGCTTCACAAAATTCTCATAAACTTTTAAATACAAAATTATTATGTATGTTGAATCTATTTCTCTACTTTTTGATTCTATTGCTTTGATCTATTTGTATATTTGTGTATCTAAGCTAACTGCTTCAATTGTTGGAATAAGATCTGAAAACACGTAGGGTCATTAGTCATTCACTGGATTGCTTTGAAAATTATTAGTTCTTGTTGCACATTTTCTTTTCTGAATAAATGTTAGAAACATCTTGTCAAGTTCCATAAAAAATCCTGTTGGGACTCCAGTTGGGTTTTGCACTGAATTTCTATTTTAATTTGCACAGATTTGATAACTTCTACTCAACCATAAAATGGTCTGTTTCTTCATTTATCCAAGAATTTGAATTTGTCTTTAGGTAGTTTTTTATAATTTTTATAATTTTATTGTTCATATATATTTTTCTTTAAATTGTCTGACATATTTTATATTAGACTTCGTACACACCCCTCCTCTTTTTGGAATCTTGATTGTTGAAGTGAATAGGGTATGTTTTATCACATTATGAGTTTTTTTCTCTACCAGAGGAAATTATTAATTTGTACATGTTGGTCTAATATCTGACCATTTTCTTAAACTGAAATCTTACAAGTTTTTCAGTTAATTACCTTAAAAATTTTAAGCAGACAATTTTAACACAAAACAAATATGGTTTTGTCTCCTCTCTTGTTTTATTTTTTATTTGTCTTATTGCATTATCTTAATTGTTTAGATCAGTGATGTGGTACTAATGGCATCTTTGTCTATTCAGATTTTAATAGAAAAGTTTAAAGTATTGCAAAATTATGCATGATAGTTTGTGAGTTTTTGGTAGATAACCATTCTCAGGTTAAATACAATCTCTCTATATCTTTCTCTAATAATTTTCATATCATTTTCATTATTATTGCATTCTAGGAGAATACTTCAGCTCAATTTCATAGTTTATTAATTTGATTTTCAACTGTGTTTAATTTCCTCTTCTGCTCTGTTAATTTTGATTTTTATTTTATAAATAATAATTTTATCCAAGAAATCTTTATTCTCTCTCTTTTTTTTTAGCAGCATTCTGAATCTTATTTTTAAATAAATATATTTCCTGGAACCTCAGCATGGATTCTAATTATACTTATACTAATAATTTCATTTAATTTTTAACAACTTCTTTTACTTTGGATTCTTACTTTTTATTGAGTGTGGTACCTTTTTTCTTTCTTACAATATTAGTTTTACCCAAATGTTGGTTAAATTGCTGTTATCTTTATCATTAAGTACATAGCTGATAAATAATAGTTACTCAGATTCAGTAAAATGTCTTTATGAGAGTGAATGCAGCTTTTTATTATGAGAGCATCTTTGATTGATTCTCTCAGTATCAATAGTGCATACCCTCTCTGCTCTTTGTGATGTTGAGTTAGCAGCATACTTCCCTGGAATTCATTTTTCTCACTGGTAAAATAAAAATAACACTTATCTATCAACAAATAAGTGAAGCAATCAATATAATTAAGTAAACACGGAGATAAGCACCCAATATATGGAAGAAAAAAAAAGAAAAATTGAATTCTAGTCTTTAAAAACACCGAAACAGCTGCATTAGTAGAATAAATATTGAAAAATATTTCCTCCATTTAGGAAATAGCACAAGTGCTATGACCCTGTATGATAATGTGAAACAGCTTTTTCAAACAGTCTTAGGTTTTCACACCTATGGTTTTAAGGCTTACTATACAACAACACTCAAGAAACTATATGGTTTTATTTATTTGATTTATTTTGTTTTGTTTTAGTGAACATTTATTACATGGTTACACTGTATTACACTAAATACCTTAAATATATTAACTTTTGTAATCATTATAATAACCATATGGTAGAGGAACTGTAGCTTACAGGTGAGAAAACTGAGGCAGAGAAACATTAAATTACTTGACCACAGTTACATTTTAGTTAGTGAGAGTATAATGTTATCCACTATATCATTTAGCAAGATTATGAAACAAGATATGTATAAATTATTTAAGCCAAATAACTAATTATTTAGTTATTTAGTTACATGGATATCTTGCCCTTAGACTCTGCCAACTGTACATATACTATATTTATCATAGTATCCCTAAAATATAGTTCAATGCATGGTATTGAATATTCTTTGAAAAAATGGTTATTCAGATGAGGAATCTGTAGTAAAGACCATAGACAGATCTCACATATTACCTTCGAAATCTCAAAGGACTTTCATTAAAAGTATAGGTAAGATGTAAAAAATAACCTTACCAACAGAGAGAATGAGAAAATGGAAAATAAAATGCAAAAAAATAAAAATAATAATTGTAAACACTAATTTATTTGGCATGACATAAAAAGATGAAAGCTAAAATCCTTCAAGTGGGCAAAAAGGAAAGGGAGATGGAAAATCAGGAGGCTAGCCAATGTCCATCACAGATCTCAAGTATATCTTAGAAAACAGAAAAATCAACATATTGGACACAGGATGGTTGATAGCTTAAAAAAGTTGGACACATTGAAAGTTTCTAAAAGTTAGGTCTCTAGATCTCTAAGCCACCCTCATACTCAGACAACTGAAACTGAACTACATCTAGAGAAGATTGGATAACCACTTTCTGAAGGGTTTGAACCAGAGAGATTTGAGATTAAGAGAGGATTTAGTTGGTCAGTGAGTATCAGAAGGAAGACTTAAAGCCCCATCTTGGAGATAAAGGATTTTTCTTTGGTAAATTAATCTGCCCAAGAGACAATACAAAGATATACTGCCAGCTGTGATTCCCAAAAAGTAATAGTTTAAACTTTTCCCAACCATTCTATAAAGAAGGCAATCATTCTATCAGCCTCTCCTTTAAATAGATCCAGAAGTTCACATTTATTTATTTATTTTTTGTTACTTCATTCTTAAATATAAAGTGAGAACCAAGAAGTGCCACATTTTGAGGGAAGTTTTAAACATGGAAGACAGAGACCAAACCAAAACAAACTAACAAACAAAAAGTACTCAATAAAAATTGTGATATTTCAAGGAGAGGCAGTAAACTTAAAAAATAAATAACTGCTACATTCAGAGATACTGCAAGAAAAAAAAATATTGTCCATAAAATTAAAACAGCATTTGCATTTGTATTATATAAAAGAAGCATTCATATAATTATTTTCATATACATATATGTACATATATATATATATATATATATGTACATTTATAAATACAACTGTGCTAGCAGAAACATCAATAGAAGATTTAGATAATAAATTTAAGGAAAATTCACTGGAATTGAACAAAAAGAAAATTAAAAGTATATTGAAAAGATAGGTAAATAAGAAGATCCATATGAAGCATCAATATCCTAAAGCAGGAATTTTCACAAGAAACAACGAATTTATAAAAAAATGATCCAACAGTATGTTGCCTACAAGAAACACACTTTAGATTCAAATACGCTGATAGGCTTAAAATAAAAAGATGCAAAAATATATATTATGCAAACTGTATCTAAAAGAGAGCTAAAGCGATTATATTGATAAAGACAAGATAACTTTAAAACAAAAATAATTACTAAAGATAAGAAAGACATGTCAAATATTAATGAGTCAGTTATCTAACTGATGATGTAACGGTTAGAAATATATATAAATTTAACTGATCTAACTGATGATATAACAATTGGAAATATATATACATAAACAATAGAGCTTCAAAATATATAAATCAAAAACTGACAGAATTGAAAGGAGAAACAGATAATTTAACAATAATAGAGGCATCAATACTCCATTTTCAACAATAGATGAGATAGTTAGCCAGAACTTCAACCAGGAAATAGAAGTCTTAAATATAATACAAACCAAGTAATCCTAACAAATATCTATAGGAGACTCTATCCCAAAACATAAGAACATGCATTTCTCTCAAGTGTACAGGAAACATTCTCCAGGATAAACAAGGCTTAATAAATAAAAAAAAAAAATTATAATGATACAAAGATTGTTTTCTGACCATAAAGTAATATAATTAGAAATCAAAGAGAAGGGAATTTAGAGAATTCACAAACATGTGGGAATTAAATAAGATATTTCTAATTAATCAATGTATCAATGGATCAAAGAAGATATCACAGGAAAATTATAAAATATTTTGAGATTATAAAATATTTTACTAAAAGTAAAAATGTACTGTCCAAAACTTATAGAATGCAGCAAAAATCAATGCTTAGAAGGAAAGTAATATTTAATGACTGTTAAAAAGAAGAAAGCTCTCAAATCAATCTAACCTTCCACTTTAAGGAACTAGAAAAAAAAAGCAAGCTAAACACAAAGTAAGCAAATAAAAGGAAATAATACATATTTGAGTGGAAATAAATGAAATAGAGTAAAGAAAAGTAATAGAAAAAATCAACAAACCAAAAGTTCTTTGAAAAGATCAACTAAGTTGACAAAATTCAGGGTAGACTGATTGAAAGAATAAGAGAGAAGTCTCAAATTACTAAATTCAGGAATGAAAGAGGAGACATTACTACTGACTTTACAGAAATAAAAAGGATCCTAAGAAAAACCCTATTTTGTATATTAGAAAAATAGACAACCCACGTGAAATGAACATATTCCTAGAAAGATGCAAGATACTTAACTGAATCAAGAAGAAATAGATAATCTGAACAGACCTGCAAACAAATAAAGTGATTGAATTCATTATTTAGGAATTTCCCACAAAAGAAAAGGCAGGACTAAATGGCTTCGACGATAAAATCTACAAAATATTTAAAAGAGAATTAATACCAATCCTTCACAAACTCTGCCAAAATATAGGAGAGAACCCTTCCAACTTATTCCATGAGGCCAGGATAGCCCCAATACAAAAATCAGATAAAGACATCACAAGAAAATAGAATTATAGAAAAATGTCCCTTATGAAAATAGACACAAAACTCAACAAAATACTAGCAAATTGATCAATGACACATAAAAAGAATTATATGTAATGACCACATGAGATTATCCTAGTAACGCAATATTGGTTAAAGTCTACATGTCAACCAATGTAATGCACCATACTAAGAGTACAGGACACAAATGACATGATTATCTGAGTATATATAGGATAGGGTTTGCAAAGTGACTACTAAGGAATATTGAATTTCTCGGATGATGAAAATATTTTAAAATCTATTATGGTGATAATTTCATAGCTTTTTAAAATTCATTGAATTATATACTTTAAATAGGTAAATTTTATATCTGTAAATTATATCTCAATGAAGTTTTTTTTAACTCTCAGGAAATAATAAATAAACTAAGCTCTTATTCCGGAGCTTATAAATTACTTTCATAACGTGGCATCTCTAGCTGATAATGGCCACCAAGTTGCTATTAGTACTAACAATGACATAAAGAGCCATTCTTCATAATAAGATGTTAACACCTTTTTAAAAACATGTAATAAAATAGAATACTTCAGTATCACTTTAGTGCTCTACATAAGTCATATAGCAGTGCCTTCTCCAAAAATCATTTTTCAGCACAGAATGGCTCACTGAGTAGTTACTGATGCAAATGACTATCATTGATTTAACATACAGGCTTCCCTGTAAAATCAACTTTCAGATGTTTACAAGGCATGAAATGTCTTTCACATTATCATATTCTCCTTCATTAGGTACATTTGAGAAAATGCAGTAGTGCCTGCTAAATCATCAGGTTGTGCTGCATTTTTCTGTGCCATAATCCATGTTGTTTCCTTCACTACTGAAAATTACTGAATATGATGAAGAAAATTCTCTTTCTTTCCTACATGTAAGGCACAATTTGAAGAAGACTGAAATGTTGTTACATAATGAATTATACTGCTGATTTGAAAAATTCTATCCTCTCTACTGACCATCTGATAAATAATAATTGTAACAGCAAATCTGTATTGAGTGCTTACTATATGCCAGGAACTTCTCTAGATATTTTATAGGCATTAACCAAATTAATTCTCATACAAAAGTATGAGTCAGTATTATTTTCAATATTTTAGAAGTGAGAAATTAGTGACACAGAGAGGTTAAATAAGTAGCTAAAAAATTTTGAAAATTTTATAGTTATACATAGAGATAAAGATATAGACATATTTTTAAACACTATATAACATCTGATATGGTTGAAAATAATGTGTCTATTCCAAAACTCTGTGATGTTTTACTTATTGTATATTTATTCTACAATTGAACTTCTGTATTTTTCTACATTTATTCAAGTTAATGGCTTTAAGTAAGCAACGTTAATTTTTTTAATGAAAAAATTCATTTTAAACTAATACTTATAGATTCATTAGTGCATAAATGTGTCCTTGGGGTATTGTAAACTACTACAGTACCTGAATTAAATTTAATTATGATTCTACAAACTAAAATATTTAAAAATGAAGATTAAGTTTCATCTGAGCTACAAATATGAACATATAATTTGTTTTAAAAGCTAGTAGTTATTTATGGAAATATGAATGAGACTAATTGTAACAAGATCATCCTTCAGAAGTAAAAGGTAACAATTTCAAACATGTCTTATGTTTACCTTTCAGTTTAGCGCTTTTAAATTTAACAGTAGAGTTTTTTAAGTCTGAAGGAATTTCTCTTATAATAAAAATTGCTATTTTATAAAAAAGTCAAAAATGGTTAATGACAAATAATATATTGGTAACTTAAACATTAAAATAATAATTTTTGAAATGATATACTTTTAATATTTTTCTTAATGTTTATGTTTCTAAATCAATTCTTACATTTTTATTTCACATATAAGTAGTTTTTTGTTGGTGTTTACTCATTTCAGTAAAACCTAGCATTTACATATTTTTTTATGCCAAAGCAAAGTTCTATCCTTTTTGATCAGCTTTTGAAAAAAAAAAATTTAAAGGTAATAAAAGCTCTTGGCTGACTACATTTTTAAGCATTTACAGAAGAAAGGTTAGTGGCAATACTCTAAGAAATAATATATAATATATATTAAATGGTACTGAAGTTGCTGAATTTGTAAGATATCAAGGAAGAATAATTCATGAAGAAGTCAGTATTGATTATGACTGTAGAAATAGACAAAAATAAGAGTCTGAAACACTATGTCTAGGAGTTCATCGATCTTATGGTATATAGCAAAGAAGAAAGATTTAACAAAGACTTCCCACAATGGAAACATCAACTTACTTATTATTCCTCAGTTTACAAATAATAAAAAAATATTACTGTTATCCAAAATAAGGGTTTTAAAAGACTCTTTTGTATGAATAACAGCTCCCCAAACAGAATTTTAACAACAAAAACAGCAACAACAACAAATGAATTATCCATTTCATAAAAGTCTGTACGTACATCAGATAGGAGTAAAACCAATGATTTTGTGAATGTTCTCAGTTCACCACTTTATTGGGATATTTATTTGAAAGAGAAGTGTGCTTTTTTTTTTATTGACATCTGTTGAGGAAAAAAAGTTTTCCCCTTCTTATTCTCTTAATTCTTTTCTTCAACAGCAATATTCAAAGCTAAATATTAGAATTCCATTTATACCAAAAAGAAAAACATATTGACCTAAGAAGGTAGAAACAAAATATGGATAATAAAAAGAATGTAAGATAATTCTAACAAATGAGATTTTAGGTTTGAAGTTTCGTTTACAAAAATCCGTTTTAATTAAGTCCACAGACATTTTTCTCAAGTCAAACCACCAATTCTGAAGTTAAATTTTTTATTCTGATTACTTATGATGTTGATATTAGTTGATTTGTTATTGAGATTTGTATCTAAGGATCATTTTAAATGATGATTGCATTTAATTTTATTAAAGTTATTCTACTAATACAACCCATCTTAGTAGAAAATTCTTTCATCTTTCTAATCTGATGTAGATAAAATATACATCTCAAATCACAACTGTTTCCCAGATTTGGCTCCTCAGACATGAAAGTTTGTTCTAAGGGGACTCACCTTAACCAAAAGTAGCCTCCCAGAGCACCTCTGAGATGTTTCGGTTTGATGCGCAGTGTTTTGTATTAGTCTCGTGGTATCTTTTAAAACCATAAGATCTAATATTCATTGACTGTGAGTACTAATATTTTGGCTATGTACAGAAAGTTAATCGAAAGAGAAAGACAAGAATGAAGTGAAAGAGTGGAGAGGATCAGAGAACCCCTAGTTCCATTGAATCTTGATGTCCAGCAGCATCAACACTTTTCACATACTTTGTTACTCTGCAAGTTTGCTTATTATTTTACCAATAAAAACCCATTTTATGTGAGTGAATTAAAGTTGCTTTTTATCACATGCAAACAATTCTATTATAGAATCAGTAAATACTTATTTTAGTTTATATGTAAAAATTTTATAATTTTGTAGTTTTAAAACTTTAAGAAATTATAGCATTATTAGCCCTTAAAAATAAGTATCAAAGTATTGAAGCATTTCTTATTTTCAATATAATTAACTATAAGAAGGGGTGTATTTTCGAGGACTCTACTCAATGTAGATTTTGATTAATTCAGGTTAACTGGTAGTTACTCATCAGAGTAATTACTATATTCAATTTGATTATGGATAAAAATAAATATAACCTTAGAAAACTATATAATTTTGTAAGCTGTATGATATAATGAGCAACAAGGAAAAATGGGGTATAAAAACAATCATTCCAGAGTCTATTCTGTTGAAGTTAAGTTATGGCTTTGATATCTCACAGTATGTACTGTTTAATTTGCTAAGCTCAGTTGTAAATCAGCATAAATCTGGGGCCATGTAGACAGAGGAAGTTGCCTCTTGCCCTACTGTGATTTTAACTAGTGACACACATTGGGCAGATGATTTAATCTTTTTCTGTATCGGTGTCTATATCTGTTAATCAAAAAAGATTCTCAAGAGTCATTTCTAGAATATTTCATCTAAGTAACTGAGTATATTTACAAAAAGTACTTTTCAATGTTTTTATATTAGCTGATTGTCAGCTAAAATATTTGGGGCTATGTCACTTTCTCACCATTGAGTTTACACTGGACATTTTCTTTCTTTTTTTCCTCCCTTTGAACTTCTCTTTCTATGCTCAATGACAAGCATCTGTAAAATGTCATGTCTTCACAGACATAGATCTATTTCTTAGATTTTATCACTAGAGTTGTTAATAAAGGAATTAATCTATGGTCTCAGACAAGGGAATTATTACTAAGAAACCAAATTAATAAAATAATGTAAAGTGGAAATTATATATATATATATATATATATATATATATATATATATATATATAAAACCTTTCTGAATTAATATTGGTTGCCTTGATCACAAAGTTCAATTTATGAATTGGGCTCAATAAATATCATACTAAGGAGTGGGAAGTTGAGTGGATAAGATCAAATGACTTTCTGCCTTGGCTCTTTGGAGATTTTTTTAGTTGCTTTTATGACTTTGGGAAACATACTGAGATAAAAGTTGTCAAATTCAGCGCAATAAGATCTGTTTATAATTGTTTGAAATTGACTGTTTTTGAGTCTTCAAGGACCACATAGAAAAGAAAGATTAAGATGTAAGAATTAAAGTCAATAAATATGATTTTTATAGATAGTTTTAAGCTTTTTTAAAATGGCTACAATAACTATATCTAGAAAAAAATAAGCCTAATCATACCCTTAAAACTACATTTCATGACATATTTCAAATACAGTATTATTAAATGCGAATAATTTTGAGAATAGTATCATCATAAAAATAATATTTTATTTATTTAATATTAACCTATTGTGCACTGACTTTTTAAAAAGAGAGATTGTAAACTGTTATTTCTACAAGCGGCTTAGTAAGCTATGCTGTGATCTATGATGTTTTTAATAAGTCCTATTTAAACCTTTTTAAAGTGTTTCAACATAAAAATGCTAAATGTTAAAAATGCACAATATACAAAGTGACAATTTAAGGTCAGATTAATGATGTAAATAAAACTTTTATCTTAGTAAATACTTCTGTCTTCTGTAACTAACACATCCTATGCAATAAAAATATTAGTTGAACAAATACTTTAAAAAATAAAGGAAATTTTGCAACTTTATAAGAATGTGGAATTTGGGATATTCAGCAGCAAAAACTGAAATATTAATGAGGGAAAAACAAATAAATTAAGAGACTATTCTAAAAATAGCTGATGTAATATCTAAAATTGAATACTTAAAAAAAATTTCAGAGATGTAAAGGATCATGCATTTGTAGTGATGTAAAGACAGAGACTATGAACTATGAAATTCTAAAAAGCAAACCTGGGCTACAGTGCAATAGCGATTTCTCAAATGGTTTTTGTGAGATTATAATGCTTGAGCACAGTCCTTCTCTCAGTCTTCTTTTCTGTGTAATTTGGTAAATGGTTTTTGTGAGATTATAATGCTTGAGCACAGTTCTTCTATCTCAGTCTTCTTTTCTGTGTAATTTGGTCTCTAATGCTTAGTACCTAAGAAATTAATTTGACTTGCCTTTCCTAGTTCATTTAATTAAACAATGAGATAGTTGGTTCATTTATTCATTTGATAAATGTTTATTGAGAAGCTACTAGGTTCTACATTTTTTAGTGGCACTAAGATAAAGTTTAACATTTGTTAAAAGTAGAAACTGTTACCTGATCCTAGAAGCCCTGAAATAGTAGACAAATATTAGAAAAAGTCACACAATCTTCATAGATAAAGTGATTTCGTTTTTCTTTTACCCAAATTGATTCAAAGAAGGTTTCTTTCCATAAATGTATACTACCCTAACCAGTCACAAATTAGGAATTATGAACTGGAAAATTGGGCTAAAAAACTGCTACAGTTTTAAGAGCATATTTCTCCAGAAATGTATAGGTGTCAGTCATGGAATTACCATACATGTGAGAGGTCTTTATGTCAGCCTATACTACTGAACTTTATTCTTTTTTAGGACACTAGCTTTAAGGGTTATTTAGGAAAAATTTGATGACTGGAGTAAAAAATGATTTCTAACGTGCATGACTTTCTCACATGTCCACTATAAAATGGTCTATAAAACTACTTTTATACAAGTCAGTGATTCTGCAAGTACAACATGGATGATGTATAAAGGGTCAAGTTATTCCAATTGTATATATGGCCTTTTCACTGCCTGCCATTTGACACAGAGGTCAGCTGCAAAATTGATCTGATTTTCCTCTTCAGTGTTCTAGGATACATTTTAATACTTTTTATCTCCAAGAATTCAATCAAACAACAAGCTTTAGCTCTAGGAGAGAAGGGGAAAAAAAAGTGTTAGAGAGAATAGCACATACGATCTAAGTTTCCTGTTAAATAATATCCCATGTTTCTAGAATTGTAATTTTAATGAAAACTTTAACTCATTATTATATCCATGAATATAGGACAAACTATTTATAAAACTTCTTATCTCTTACTCCTGTCTAGGGCCTTATTTTTTATTTTATTTTAGTTTTTAAATACAATATAAATGCTTTATTAAGAGTGAAAGATCATCCCTAAGGACCAAGAGGTTGACCCAGATATCCAGGACCCAGACACAAATACAGCGCAGCCTCCAAGCGCCAGAGTGCTTATGTGGCGCCATCATGGATAGCAGCCCTGTGCAACATATCAGGCTAACCAGAGTTACCACGATGTTGGGCAGAACCGGCTCCTGGGGCAGTGCATGCAGGTGCATGTGGAATTCATGGACAACAAGAACTACTCCATCATCTAGGGCCTTATTTTGGATGACCTTAATTTAGTTCCACATTTTTTTAAGCCATGATTTCCACATCTTCCTTCATGATGCACTACTACCAAAGTGCTGTTAATAACTTTTCCAATTCTTCCTGAAAAAATCTAGTTTAAAAAAATGCAGAATTTTCAGAGGAACAATAACTTAATTACATAGCTATACCTTTATTGAGTATGTTAATTTTATCTGCTGGGAAATATAAGATACTAGAGTAAAATTTTTATTCAAAATATTTTGTATTAAAATAGAGAACTCTATTACCAATTATAATAAAAGCCATAATTCTTTAGGAAATTAAGCAAATGATATAAATAATTTAAAAAATAAATGATTCTAATTTGTATTAAATTTTTGAAAGGATATTCAAGTGTAATCATAGCTATCATCCTTATCTATTAAATTAGACAACATTAAATAGAAAAATATCTCCTACTTCTAATGAGTACTGAAAATGAATTCTCTTTTTTTTGAGAAATGGGCATCATACCAGCTATTTTGGAATGCAATTATGGAATGCTTATTAAAATTTAAAATATGTATATCTTTTGATTTAACATTTTCACTTCTGGGGATTTACAACACAGAAATAAAATACCATATTTTAAGGCTGTATGTACAAAAATATTTAATGCAGCATTATTTGTA
>CM053508.1:65119512-65410561 GCA_028627145.1 Eidolon dupreanum | reverse complement strand
ATTTTTTTTTTCTATCAAATATTTGAGATTTGGATGAGACATAACAAAATGGGAAATCTTAATGGAAAAACTAGGAAACTATTGCTCTCTATTAATTTGTCTAAATTCTTAGTGGACATATATATTAAATGATCTTCTTAAACTGTATCCTCAAACCCAAGGAATAGGTCTTGGGAACTTGACGTACAGCCAGTTGGTCAGAAATACAAGTGATAACCTGGGACTTGTGATTGGTATCTGAAGTGGGGGCAGTCTTATGAGACTGAATTCTTAACCTGTGGGATCTGATGCTAACTACAAGTAGATAGTGTCAGCAATGCATTGAATTGTAAGACACCCAGCTGGTGTCGAAGAATTGCTTGATGTGTAGAAAAATCCATCTTGATATGTGGAAAACCCACTTAAAAGTGTGGAAGCAGTGTGAGAACAACAACAACAAAAAATAGGAAGTGTTTTTGTTTTGTTTTCCCTGATAACATTACCAGTGTCCCCACCTCAGTGAAGGGCAAAAAGCAATTATTTGTCACGTTTATCACTAATCAGGTGTCTAACCACTATAGTACACGTGAGAGACTTGCTCTTAAGTCACTGAACTAACATGCTCCAAGTTGAAGCCTGTGGTGTGACCAGATTGCTGCTTTCTTTTTCCATCTGGAACAAAGGATTGCAGAGGGAAGTAGATTGACACAGCATGCCAGGGTGTCCTGAAAAATTGTGAGCAACAATATGAAATGACAAATAATTTTTCACTAATAATATTTAAAGTGCCAAAATCTAAAAGTAAACAAACAAATAAAGTGCTCAAATCTACAAATGCTTCACTTTAAACACTATTAAATAATTAACAATGTATCTTGCACATGTTAATACCATATTTTATGTATAATGAGGTAAAAAAAAGTCTAAGAATTGCTGATTCAAAGGAAAATAGATTTTATAACTTTTAAAATTAGCTTCTATTCAAAGTTTAAGTTGGGTTATTTCCTTTGTCGTATGTTCTCATGGACAGTAAAATGAGCTCCTTTAAGAAGAAAGAGGAAGGTCATGAGTATGGTTTCTGTGCACCTGGGTATTATCAAGGGCTTCCCAGATAACCACCGGCCCCCTGCACCGCCCCTCCCACATCCTGACAGTGGCAGAATTTAGTATGTGGTTCCCTGGTTGTCCTGCTGACCAAACCAGGACAGCTAACAGAATGAGTCCTTCACTTAGGAGAACGATGAAATTCTCAGAAGATGGCACCACATATGAAAAGCTATTAAAGTGTAATTTAACATCATGTACTTAGAGAACTAGAAGCAATGATTTTGAATTGTTAGAGAATACATGACAACAAAATGAGTTTTAAATGGATAAAAGAAGTAAAAGGGCATTGTCAGCTGCATGGTAATAGACAGATGTTATACATTTCTATTCTCACCCATTTCTAAGAGCTGTCGTGAAGAGCAAATAAAAGAACAGACTTAGAGTTACTTTGTAAACTCAAAATGTATTGTACAAATAATAATTAATGTAAGATACCTTGCCCTTAGATTGCTTTAAACCAGAGAGAAATAAAATATAACTATGAGATAATTTTCCTTCAATCAATATTATTGAAACTGTTCTTTTTAAATTGAGAATTCTATGAATTCATTTTTCATATAAATGAAGTAAAATACATTTAATATCTGTTAAAAATTATAGTTTATTACTTGGCTGTTGCGAATTAGGCCATTGGTTTCTAAATAGGCTGAACAAAATTGTCTGGGAAGGCTTTTAAGATACAAATTTCTAAGCCCACCCTAGACTAGTAAATCAGAGCCTGGACATTTCTGAATTTTTTGCCAGCTGCTCATTTGGGTCTGAGGAAGCCCTCTCTGTACTGTGCTAGAGTCTGTGTTTGGAAACCAGTGAATGACACCGTGGTAGCCAAGGATATATTACAGAGGTGTTTAGGGCCTTGCTAATATTTTTTGAAAATGTGTTTTTTGATAGCCTTAGTCCTAGTTCTTGTCATTATCACATCTTATCTCCTCCCTCTTGAACTATGGCCATTATCTATGATTCTACTTTTTAAAAATTCAAATAATCATTTTCATAACTGTATAAGGTACTAAGCACTTTTCATCATCATGACTAACTCACTTTAAAAGACTTGGTTGATAAATAAGGTTATAAAACAATAACAAAGTAGGAAATAAGAAGTAAAATAATTAGAAAAAAGGAGGTGTAAACTCCATATTTAAAATTATTTGAAGATAATATTGTTGTTTACTTAGAAAAAAAAAAAACAAAAGAATTCATTGGAAAGTTATCTATAACTAGGGATAATATATTTTGTCTAACATAATCCTGGCCACCAAAATTGAATTTTAGTACTCTTTCATTTTTAAAAATTAGATTATGGGCTGTTATAGGAGAAGGGAGAAATTGAGTAAAAATAAATATTTTCATTTGGCAGGTACTATGCCAATGACTTAAGGCTCAAGGAAATCAAGACTCAGAGAGGCTGAGCATTTTTCCAAAGGTCACAAAGCTAATAAGTGGTAGAGTCATGATTGAAACCTAGGTCTGACTGACTTCAAAGTCACTGGGAAACAATTAATTACAAATCAATTACAAGAAGCTAAAGCTTTTCAGAAAGTAAATTTTCCATTTTTCAACTGCTTTCTGTATTAGTTTCAATGTTTTTAAATGGGTTATTCAAACCAATACAATGGCTGTTGTAAGGTCCAGTAAAAAATGAACAAAAAAAATTTATGAGACTGGGAAAATTCTGCAACTGAAATCTTTCTGCTAAAATTATAACTCAAATATTTGTCAATGATGAATAGATAAAGAAATGTTGTGTGTGTGTGTGTGTGTATATATATATATATATATATATATATATATATATATATATGCAGTGGAATATTATGCAATATGAGAAAGAATGAAGTAGTCATTTGTGACAACATATGTGAAGCTTGAGGGTATTATGCTAAGTAAGATTACTCAAAGACAAATACTGTATGATCTCACTTATATATGGAATCCGAAAAGCTGAACTCATAAAAACAGAGAGTAGAATAGTGGTTACCAGGGGTTGGGTGAAGGGAGTAATTATGGAAAAGTTGTTTTAAGGGTACAAACTTGCAACTAGTAGATAAATAAGCCCCAAAGATCTAATACACAGTATAGTGATTATAATCAGTAGTACTATATAATAAACTTTAAAGTTGTTAAGATACTAGAACTTAATTGTTTTTATCACAAAAAAAATGATAACTATGTGATATGATAGAGGTATTAGCTAACCCTATGGTGGTAATTATATTGCAATATATAAATGTAGCAAGTCAACACATAATGCTTTATTTCAATTATATCTCATATTAACAAATAAGGTAATTGCTATATTCCCTGTATTATTATTAAGAAAGAAGTTTATTTTTCTCTTTATGGACATAAGAGAGGAAAGGAAAAGAGAGCAAGAACAGGCAGCAGGTACAGAGTGGGAGAAAAAAGAAGAGAAATCAGAATGCTGGGTGACCAAATTATGTACAATACAATGCCTTCTATAACTACCAAATATTAATCTTCGAAAAGTATACTAGTTTTACTAAATGCTTGCTGAGAGTGAATTTTTAAATCAGTCATCATAAAACATTCTCATTAGTATTGGATGAGATATAACAGAAACAGCTACCCACAGACATAGAAGTTCAATGAAATGGACTATAAGAACATTAAGTTCATAATAAATGACATAGATTAGGATGAGGGCTAGGGTTTACACAGGCTGCAGAATTGGGTGTTACAAGCTAAATTTACCTGTTTTCCAAAGGGCAGGGATTTAGCAGCCGACTGCTAGATTACATCCAAACAAATCAAAGATTCATTTGATTGCTTTGTGATCAAATCTCAAACAATCAATTCAGTTTAACAAGAGGCTATAACTTCAATTTCCTTTTTAAGTTAAATTCACAATTGCTCTTATTAGAAAACAAATGTTATAAACTGTCTGAACCGTAGTTCTGTTAGCCAGAACTGAGAAGAAAGATGCAGCTTGGAAAACAATTCAATTTGATAAACTTCAGAAGACCAGATGCCCACATATAACACTTATTCTGCTGAAATTTGTGGTTGTCACTGTTACTAAGACAAGTCTCACTCACTGGCTGACACTGAGTTACAAAGCAATGAGGCTTGCAGCATAAGGCAAATACAAGTTTTATTGGTACAAAGAGAGTAACACTGCAAACTAATGACTTCTGTCCTTTTAAATTATGGCTGGCAAGGATTTGATATCACAAAGTGATCTTTTTCGAATAGCCCATCAACATCATCTCAACTGCCATCAACCTTAGCATCACTTTGCACTCTGCTCTTTAGCTGGACCATTCCCTCTGGAGGCTTTCAAATTGTAACTAAGTTTTAACTTTGAAATATTACAAGGTTTACAATGGATTAGAGATTTCTTATCTTTTTATTGGATTTTGTTTTTAGTTAAAATTTGTGAAATTTTTTCAAAAACTAATTGTTAATGTAAATTCCAGACTGGACAGAGACCAAATGTTACAAATAAAATTTATACTTAGGGCAGCTTCTGTCCCCATCCTTGCGCCTCTCCCTTCCAGGCACCCTGATTTTTACAATGACCCTCAGTGGTGAGAAGTGACCACTGGATTGCACTGATTTCCATTCTTTTACGTTTTCCTGCTTCTTCCAATGTAATTTGTTATTTTTCTCCTTCACTGGGAGTTCCCCTAGGTTATCTATCAACTAAACTGTTAAATGTTTTTAAACAATAAATTCATGGCTAATGTTGACCTAATGTCAATTTTTAAAATAAACTTTAACTCTGCATTTAACTCTAACATGACATTCACATTTAAAAGAAACCTTCCAAACATTTACCCAAGTGAACAAGGGACCAGAAACTCTGTCATCATTCATGTAGAAAAAAAGGTCCAATTTATATTAGTGTCAGTATTATGACACCTACCAGCAAGCCCCCAGCTTCCCTCACTGGAATTTATGAAAGTTCTCAGGTTTGTGTGTCACATGTTCTTGGCAGAGGTCCCTTGTTACTCTCCTGCTCTGGCTTCCTCTTTTTGCTATCCAGTTCTCATGAAGGTGTTCAACAGATATAGCTTCAGAGATGTTTCTGCAGGTAGTGGCCCTTGTGGGAATGCCACTGCTAATTCCTGTGGCCTTGATGCTACCCCTCCCTGAACCTTTCCTTTCATTACCAGGGCTGGGCCCAGTACCATATATAACAGTCTCACTGTCACCCATGAAGAGAGCCTTCTTCTTCAGGTCCTCTGCTCCCAGTTGCTTAAAAGCAACTGAAAAAAAAAAAAAAAAAAGAAAAAAGAAAGAGAGAAAAAATACATGTCCTCAAAAACAAGCAACAATTCTCAAACACAGAGCAATCCCAGTCTTAATGAGAAAATAATAACTCTCTACAGAGAATAAAATAAAAAATAAAATAAAATAAAATAAAATAAAATAAAATAAAATAAAATAAAATAAAATAAAATAAAATAAAATAAAATAAAAAGCAGCTCAACATGATACCCAAACACCACTTTTTTTATTATGTAGAGGAATTTCTTCTACATAATACCAGAGAGTTTGAAGAGAGTTTCCTGCAGTGGTCTCTAAAGGGTATTTACATAACTGGAGATGTGGCCAGGGTAGTGCTTTCCTCCACTGTATCAAAGACTACCTTCAAACTGTTTTGAAGCCTTTCCTTCTGATAAGACAAGATTTTGCATTTTTTATCTTCCATATCAATGTTTCAAAAATGTTAAGGCTGTTAAAAGATAAACGGAGGCATAGTAAATATTTTTAAAGATTATATGAGCAAAAAATTATTTAGAATCGAGAAATGCCAAACCAGAAATAGTTTGCACTATTTCAGTAGGAGCACTCTACTGACAGGAGTTCTGGGAGAGACTTTTATGGAGAAAAAGTTGAAACAAACTAAGGAAATTATTGACTAGCTATAGCCATTTGTAATTGGTTGTCCTTAGCATGTTGACTTCATAATCTTGAGGCATTCACAAACTCAGATTTTGGTTTGTTTGCTTAGGCCACCGTGTCAGGGCCAAGTTTCAGTTGAGACTCAAGCTCAACGAACTGGAGTGAACTTCTACTTCTAGTAACATCTACAATGGAGAAGCAAATTGCCAAGAAATGGAGACAGTCTAGAGAGAACAGTGCAATGCATAGCATTAAGAGGACTCGCTTCACGTTTGAGTCTTCTCAACAACCACAGAAGGCAAATTCTGGGTCACAGTCTGCTGATGAGTACTGAGGACAGAGTCAGTTTTCATAATTTGAAAACAGATGTCATTTAGAGAATGTGCAATCCTTTTCCATCTTCCCTTCCAAGAATAACTTTAGCATCCTTCTTTTCTTCTACCAGCTTCTCTCTGGCTGTTGCCTGGGCTTTGGCAGCTCTAAGACCTCCTTACTACTCTCTGAGGCCAAGAAAGCAAGTACAGTAATTTGTTCTTAGTAGCTGGCACTAGTCACTACTCTCTGGCCTAAGCTCCCTTCTTTCTGTGGTGCTTGGTTCAGTTAATGAACTCAACTCTGACTTAAGGGGGAATTGATTATCTTTTGTTCAAACACAGGCATATGGAGAGTATGAACTTCTGTGCATTGTCATGGAAACTCCCAAAAATTCAACTAAGATATTTAGCTAAATGGTCACAACAAATAATTTAAATAACTTTTGCTATGTTCTTTCTCATTGGCTTTAAAAGAGTTATGCTATTGAGCACTTTGAAATTAATGCATTAAAGTATTATATTCAGAGAAAAGGCTTTACTGTCTTTATGTTTCTCTTTGTCAGTCTTTCTCATGTTACTCAGACACATAGGCAGAAGACAGTAAGGCATTTTGGAGTCAAAGGAGGTGAAGCTAAGAAACTAATGCTTTATAGCCTGTGAGATATTTAGCTATCAGAGGACAGAACATTCGATAGAATTAAGTATAACTAAGCACCTCCCTTTTTTATTTCCCTTTAATGACTAAAGAAAAACAAGGTTTTTTTTTAAAAAAAGAACAAATCTACATGCCATCAACCAAAAGCAGAGGGTTTAATATATTTCTAAGGGCTTGAAATGCTTCTTTTGACTTAAATGTATTTTTTTCCCTCTCCTGGTCTACATCTAACTCTAAATTAGTATTCATTGATGAGTGTGCATTTTGATGAATACTGATTTTACATATTGATTTATGTAGACCCAATGTAGATTAGGTAACGACTTATGAGAAAAGGAGCATCAACTTATTTTTTTTACAAATTCAAAAGCTGTATTTTTATGTAAATGGTCTAAATTTTAGTCATATTTATTTCTCTTATAAATATAGAGCAGAGATAAAATATATTTTGTCTATTTTCTTTAGTTCTGGAGACAAGTGAGTTTCAGTTTCAATTTTCTCTACTAACAACTCACGGCCACAACTAAATGTTTTCAAATGTATTTTTAAAAGTGAATCATATTTTAAGAATACAAATTTTATTAAAGATTTCAGTATTGTATCTTTTGAGAGATTAGGGTCTAACTTCTAAGAACACTCTGGGAACACTGGGAATTTCAAACCAGTAATACGAGAACAAAGAGTCTTAACAAATAATTTTAAAAAAAGGTTTTATTATTTATAACATGATTCAAGTTCGATAAAAAAATTGACTTAAGACCCAACACTTATCTTGCTTACAGCAAGATGTTGAATGCTGGTTAGTAAATGGGTAGGAAGTGCTGGAACTTGGAAATCATCATTTTGCAATCATCATAGCAACTATTAGTTCAAGCAAGAATCATCAACAAATATTCAGACCAGGGCAATATTTTGATGAAAAGTAGAATATTTGCAAGGTCTTAAAGTTTCTCCAAATGGATTATTTGTTAGTTGCATGGAAAATACAATAACTACACAGTGGAGAAATTGAAAAACATCTTGACAGAGTGATCAAAATTAATATCGCTGACAGGCGAACATCATATGTCCCCAGAGGTGACATGGTAAGGAATTCATAACCTAAATCTAAATATCATAAAACACTGGACAACCCCCAAAAGACTATTCTTTCAAATTATGTTATGAGACAAAGAATTCTGTGGAAATATTCTAGATTACTTTAGACTGAAGGAGAATAAAGAGATATGAAAACTATAATATCTGGTCTTAAACTTGATTCTGTGCTAAAGGAGATAAAATATTATAAAGAATGTTAGTATGATTGGTAAGTCATTTGAAAAAAATTAAAACATAGATAGTAGATTAGATTAAAAAATTTTATGAATGCTAATTTCCCCAAAGTTGATAACTGTACTGTGGTTCTGTTAGATTCTTATGAAATACTCAGGGAGAAAGAGAATGGAAAACACAAATGGATATATTGTTAAAAACAGATGAATGTGAGTAAAAGATATATGTACTATTCTTCTTATTTTTTAACTTTTCTGTAAGTTTTGATCATTTTCAAGTAAAATGTGATTACTGCTTAAAAAGTTGCAGATATTGGGGTATATACACACACATATACCGATACACATATATATGTGTATACACACACATTTAGTTCTGTATTTTTTATTTTCTCTCAATATGCAATCAGTGTTGTACAGATTACAGTTACTACAGATATGCCTGTTTCAATTTAGGTTGGACAAATCTTGCTAAGAGATAACACATCCTAAGGGCATAAAAACCTTGAAGGAATACAAATTCTTAGCAAGTGAAAATGTGTGGATTCTGAAGATAACATGGTGTTTGATACTGGAAGTCTAAGGTGGTGGGGAGGTGCTAGTAACAAAAATCTAAAGCAGCCCTTCCCTGACACTGGCAACCTAGCCATTCTCCTTTGGGACTGCTTTGACAGTGGAGCACAGGGAAGAACTGCAGTGTCCTTCTTCACCATTCCTAAACGCAGGGGGCATGTCGCAACTTAAGTGATTTGAGCCATGACTGAATCAGGCAACAGTAACGTTATAAAAGGAAATGGTGGTGTCTAGTGCCCAATGGATGGCTGGAAGGGAGAAAAAATACTGTACATTATGTGATCACTCACATGACAGCTGACAACCCTTGCTTGAAACATTCACCAAGATTCCCTAAACTATGATCTTAGGGGAATAAAATCTAGTAATTGCCATGACTGCAATCCCATTTAATACCCACATACTGATGACTTCTTGGGAAGCTAACTAAATATAACTATATGTAAAGCCTACATCTACACATTTTTCTATGAAAAAAAGCAAACCCCAATTAAGAGGTAGACCCAAAATAATTATATAAAATAAAGGTAGCTTTTCTTAAAAATTTTTTACATACATAAATACAAAGACCTCATGCAAAACAGAAAATCAGTGTAAAGCTTGGAGGAGAATGCAAATCTTCTGTTTTTGCAATCAAATATTTTGCCTGGAGAACACTGCTTTGGGGAACATAAAAAAAAAAAAAACAATGAAAACTATTCATCACACAGACATCATTCCTCTACTCTCCTTTATTAACAAAACTGCGTTGAAGATTTCAGTACTTTTTTGTCTGTCAATTATCACACCAAAATCCACTGAAAAGGAAAAGGAAAATCTCATTAGATTTTAATCACATACCTGAGGTAGAGCTTTTAGAAAAATCTTTTCTAGTCTAGGACACTTTGGGAAATAAAAAAAAGAAAGAAAAATTGAAGAAAAGGAGATGGTATCAGGGTAGATAGGTTAAGAAAATATAAGAGTTCATCTGATGGGAAGAAAGTGAAAAATAAAAGGCAGAAAAGAAGGTCATACGAAAGAAATTTATTATGCTCTTACTTTCATCAAATTGATTTTTAAGTCACAGTTTATCTACACTGTCCATTGAAAACAAAATGAAAACAAGAGGGAGAAAAAATCCTAAATTTTTGGAAAGTGCCTCTCTGTATAGTAGAATGCAATTTTTATTATCTCTTAAAAAATAATGAACTGGTGAGGCAAGAGTCTGGGTTGCCTCGTGCTCTTTCTGACTGCAAAAGAAACACTGGATTTAAAAAAGAGCAAAAGGTCTTTATCTAAGTTTCTGCAGTAATTAACTGAGCATACATCTATGTATTTAGAAATAAGATGTATTTTTTGTAAGTTCAAGTTATAAAAACAGTAACTCAAAACTCACTTGCTCAGAATCCCTGACTTATGAAAAAATAATGTTAGTTTTCCTTAGAAGCTAAGGGTTAAGGATATCTATAAAGAAATGTGCTACTAAAATTTTTTGACTAAAATTTTATGTGACATTAATTTTGTGATGGACCATTTTACCATGAAGATACTCTAAAGCAGTCAGGTTTAAATGAACTTGAAATGTATCCTTGTGTCATTTATGTAAGGATACTGAGTTTATCTAGTAATTGTCTGATATACCAACCTAGTAATCATCTGATACACTGGAGTTTCTGACCATTACTGATGACAAACATAGTAGGAGAAGATGGGTACATTAAGCACACATGGCATCCAGCCTCAGCCTCTCAACCTTATGGCTCTTAAACAAACACTGACTCTCATCTTTCTGAATACCTTTCGCAAAACTTTAATATTTACTTCTTTTTTCATACTATCAAACCTTTTCTCTTAGAGAAAAAAAGCTCCCCTCCTTCTCCACTGAGAAAAATAAGGTCAGTGGGTAAGATCCTCTCCCACTAAGCTTCTTAGGATTTCTCTACTTCTCCATTCCCATTCTATCTACAGAAAGGTTTATTTCTTATTTACTTATTTACTTATTAAATTTTTAATTAATTATTTATTTTTTTATGGTGACATTGGTTAATGAAACAGAAAGGTTTATACTGGTACCTTTTGTCTGACATTTCTCTTCAGCCCGGGGAAACTGTCGTTATCCATTTTCTGTTACACAAAATGGCAGAGAAAGTTAGTTTACTACTAGTTAGAAGAATGGAGCAGAGGTACACAGATGAGCAGAAATTAGAAGAAAAGAGTTCCTCAGTTTCCTATGACACTGCTGTCCTCTGTAGCATTTTGTTCAAAATGTCCAGCTTGATTGTGGGATACTCTAGAATCCTTTCCTACACATTTCATTTTTTGCTTATTTGGGTTTCTGATGCATGACACAAATATCTTAATTAACATAGTCACTATAAAATTTTTTCTAAGTTTAGGAGATGACATGAGTTGGATTTTGTTCCCTCAAAAAGATACACTCAAGTCCTAATCTCCAGTCCTTGTAAATGTGATCTTATTTGGAAATGGGATCTTTGCAGATATTATGATGAGGTCGGGCCTTAATCCAATGGCTGGTGTCAGTTCAAGGGAAATTAAGACATAGACATCCAGAGAGGAGAAAAATATGAGAAGACACAGGAAAAGAGTCTCAGAGGGAAGACAGCAATGTGAAGACACAGGTAGAGGCTAGAATGATGCATTTGCAAACCAAAGAGGTCAAGTATTGCTAGCTATTACCAAAAGCTGGGAGAGAGGCTTAAAACAGATTCCTTTCAGAGTCTTAAGAAGGAACCAATGGCACTGACATCTTGATTTTAGACATCTAAACTCCATACTGTTAAATAATACATTTTTGTAATTTAAGCCACTCAATTTATGGACCTTTGTTATAACAGCTGAAAAAAATTAATACAGGAGACAATACTATTCTGAGTTTAAAGCTGAGGACACTGAGGCTAAAAAAAGTGACTGGCTTAAAGCAAAGTCAAATATCTGTCAAGTAGAAGGTTGTGTTCTGGGATAGTTCTTTCAGGCCATGAAGCTATCATGACTGAGAAACTTTAATTAAATTTAATATATCTTACACTATTCTGTGATTAACCCCCTGCTTCTAGAGAACTAGTTTATCTTTATTTTAATCAATCAATTTTATAAAGAATAAGATAAGACATTATTAAAAGCAAAGTTGTTAAGTAAGAAAGCTGTAAAGTAAAAGGCTGTCACCATTACCTATGACATTTTGTGAAATCTCAAGGTAGACGGCAGTGATGATATTATATGCACTATTGCTTAAGCTGTCTCATTGTTAATCCACTCTACAAATGTACAGGCTTCACTGAATCTTTAAGATTTTTTGCACTCTGGCTTTCTGATAGATTTTGAATTTTATTAAAAAATCAAAGCTTTACTTTTTAAGAATACAGGTACATTGATAGTAATTATGAAGGATATAAAGGCAGAGAACAATCATTTCTTACATGCAGGTTATATGTCAAGCATTGTGATGAATATTTTAAAAATACCTTTGTGTGTGTGTATATATATGTGTGTGTGTGTGTACATATATATATATATGTATATATATATATAATTATTATTATTATTCCCACTTTAAAAAAAAAAACAAATCTCAGAGAGGATGTATAGTTGGCCTTAAGCCATGTAGGTCATAAATAAGCAGGGTGGAATGTCTATGACCATAACCAATATCTATTCCATTCTACTGAGCTGGCTCAGCACTTGCAATCAAGATGAGCACTTAATACATAGTCTTATCACTTATAAAGGAAATAGATAAAAATTTAGGTTTAAGAAGAAAGAAGACATAACAGTGTAGAAACACAAGAAAGTGTCCTAAGAGTAGACTAGATTTTTTAAAGTTACAGGAAAATAGCAGATGAGATAGGATTTATGTTTAAAGAAAAGTGATGCCATAGTACATGATTAGAGAAAGGTATGGATCTTCCCCAGTACTCTGGAGTGAGTAAACAATGAGAGGAACATTATAGGGACAAAAGGAGATTATAGAATGATTTAATAAAAAGTTTTTTGAAATAGTTGTCTAACTACTATCTGAAAAAGAAATAGGTGGTAGCCATTGCTTTTGACCTCAAAAAAAGGTGACCTTCTTTCTAAAGAAAATAGACTACCTGTCTAAGGTGGCCCATAATGAAGACAGTGGAATCCAGAAAGAGGTAGAGTCCAATAGAACACTGGTTCTCTCAAATAGAAAGAGAAAGAAAAGCAAAAGTCCCACCACAGAACAAAACCCTCCTTACTTTGCAATATGGAAGTCTCACATTGTTTGAATGCTCTTGTAATGGATACCATGTTGTGACAAAATCCTTTTTGGATTGAAGGACTCTTTCATCCTGTGGTTACCCTGCGTGTTATCCAAGAATAGGATTCAGTTGTCTACACTTTTGGGGAATCATCGTAGGCTAGAGAAAGCTGCTCACCGAAGTCATGTACCCCTTCTTCCAGTAGCTTGTCTCCTCTGATGACTGGTGCATGAAAGAATATACTCAACCTGTATGGTCAACTCGGGGCAACTGTGAAGGGCTTGTCTAGCTTTAGAACTCCCTGCAGCATTGGCAGAAGCTTTGTGTTGACTTCATCATGCCCCAACTTCTCTCTCTACCCAAGCTGTTTTCTTTTCTTCCCAGCAGGAGTTATCTTGAGAGCACTACCCAGTAAACTTTCTCATGCTTACTTATGCCGAGACTGCTTTCTGAGGTACCCAATCCAGATCACTCTCTATCCATATGTCTTGCAGGAGATCTTCCTGTCAATGTGCTCAATTTACCTTGGCTTTTTGGTCATTTTCCCATTCAAAGGAGAAGGCTATTGGAGAACTAAAACTTCTCAATGTATAGGAAATCAATGTGAGCCACATCACACTAAGCAAACATTTCATTTATAAATGCGCATGAAAAAAAGCAACTCCATGAAACAGTTATGATAAATCATAGAACAATGGAGTCCAGAAGAAACAGGTAAATTAGATTCACATGCAATTTTTCAAAGTATATCATTCAGAGATTGAAAAGCTATTATGCATATTAATGAAAATATTCTAAAAAAATGATTTCTTAAAGTTTGAAACATGATATTTAAAATTATAAAAGAAATCCTAACTTTAAAAACTGAATTTTAAAAAGGAAATTTGACAAATCAGCCTAGAAAAATAAGACTACGAAAAACTGGAAAATGTGGAAATATTAAGAGTTGTGGAAGTACAGGAAGTTGCCAAAAAGAAAATGAAAACAATGGAAAGAACAAATAATTCAAAATTATACACAAAAATTTTCCCAAGCTGAAGAAAAATATAAGTTTCACTGAAAAAAAATAAAAGCTTCTCAAGAGGCAAAGGTCATTCCTAGAGCTATTATCATGAACTTTCTGATATGAAACAGAAAAGCATAAATGCTTTAAAGAGAAAAAAAGCTCTCTAGGAGAGCCATCTATCTGATAGAAAGACTGGACAATAACATGAGTGAGGAATGAACTTTCATCGTGCTAAGTCACTGAAATTTGGGCTTCGTCTCTAATAATAGCTAATTAATAATAGCTAGTATTATCTGAATATAAAATAAACTGGATAACTTTGATAAGTCAAACAGTAGAGATCTAAGTAGGTTAATTAAAATAATAAAAACAAGCACCAAGTTTACAAATATTACTACTAATAATAATAGCAGTGATGATGATGATGATGATGATGATGATGATGATGATAATGGTAACAAAATCTAAAGGCAGAGAAGAACTGGAAGGTCATGCAAGTGGGTTAAATTCCTCATCATCATAGTGAAGGGATTGGAGGTGAAGATTTACTGTATAAGTTTGACAAATTAGGAAACAGATGAAATGATATCATTGATTCCATTACAGTGGTAACTACCATAAAATCTAAAAACTGTTAACACTGATCTCTGAAGAGCATAACTGGCTATAAAAGATTATTGACTTCCATTTTACTCTCTTCCATATATCCTTTTTACCATGTACATGCATTACTTTTAAAATGTAAACATGTTTATTCTATTTAAAAAAAAATAAATTATGTACATTCATTCAATATAATACTATCCTGCATCTTACAAATAAACTGAATGAAATAACACAGTTTACAGAAATAGAAAAATAACTTTAATATATTATTACCAGTGAATGAAATAAGCTGCCTGATGGTGTATATAGAATGAACCCAAGTGTGTAAATAAGTTTGTGCAAATAAACATACACACATATCAAAGGAGAAGCAGAAAGGGAGAGAAGAAAGAAAGGGAAAGAAACAGAAAGAATGAGAGAGAAGTCTTCATTTAGAGGTAACCATAGAAGGCACAAGCCTCTCCCAGGAGTGTATGTTCATGAAAGGACAAGCCCTGCTGGCTCTCAGACGGGCACGAAAGATGGAAAGTGTATCTGACTGCAAATTGAGCAGAGTTGTCAATAGTCCAAGGTTTCTAGAATAACGACCATTTACTCTCTGGCCTTGAAATTTCCTGGATGTAAGTATTAGTATCGAATAAGTAAATTTCAAGTGTGTTAATGAAAATTATAAATTACTTTTACATGCTAATAGAGTTACTCAAAAACAACATATGTTATAGATTTCAATAAATTGCTTGCTGACATTTTCTTCAGGGGAAAAGCTATATTTAATTGTATACCTTATTTTTAAATATGATTGGAGTTTTATTTGAAATAGCATAGTACAAGAATGCTTCTTAATTTGATTTAAGTGTCCACTTTGTAACCATGATTCGATTTAAAATAAATCGTATCTAAATTGCTTATCGAAAATATTTATTTTATTTTTTTAATGCATCTGAATGTAATCTAGTTTCGGTTAGCCAGATTTCTCATTTTTCAATATAAAAAGCAGCAGGCCTAGAATTTGGCAGCTACAAGTAGGTTGTTTTTATTGTTGTTGTTTTGTTTTATTTTGTTTTTTTTTTTTTCCCCCAGGGAAATCTGAAAAGACTTGATGATATATTTGGTCGAAACATAATTCATGATGTTCTGGCCAGTAAATTGAAACCAGATATACAGTAGATCTAGATTTATTTTCTTCTTACAAGCAACTAAGTTTACTGACAAATTGAAAAAATAAATGAATGTCAAGTAATGTTTTTTACTCAAGCGATTCAATGTTTTAGGCTGTGAAATAAACTGTTTTTTTCAGGGATAGTCCAGGAAGGCATGCCGGACAAAGACTGTGTACTTAGTATACTCAGCAAACCATTTGAATCACTTTGTTGAGAATATCATACTAGGAACAACCATAGACCTGTAGAAGCCTGAGGTCAAGTACCAATTTACGATATGCAAATCCTCCATTACTACAACATATATTCACTGGCAAAAGAGTGGCAAAGCTGTCACCAGCTTCTGTTATCATGGGGACACTCTGTCTACTAATTCACGAGTTGGAACATGAAGCAATAAACCAAATAAAAGCAGTGCGTTGTTTAGGAAGTGGACATGATAATGCCAGTGTGGCCACCGTGTGTTCCAGACTGAAATGACATTGACAACTGCGTGGTGGGCTCTGCGGCAGATGTCACACTTGTCGTTTTGAGCAGTTCCATCATATCATTTCTGAGTCACCCTTAACATCAAACAGCAGAACACAGTCACCAACAAAGTGGTTCTAGAAGCCTGCTAATTTTCTGGCAGTGTAATGATAGGCTTAGTGAAATTGATCCTGCTCAGCTCAGTGTGTCTTCAGAGAGAAGATATCATAGGTAACATGGAAGATTGGGAACATAAGAGAATGTGCAGCAGTGCTTCTGTGAGAAAGTGGAACATCTGCAATGACAAAAAGGAGATAGAACGAGGAATAGACACTAAATACAGCCTCAGGAATGTGCAGCGATGGCCTTGACTTCTGGGAAACAGAATGCAGACAGGTAAGCCTGGCATGCAGAAATCAGAGGTGGAGATTTTATAGGAATTTCAGTTCATTGACTCAGTTCTAGAGTACAGTGGCCAGCAGCTTGATACTGGTCACCAAAGCTCCTCTCCTACTCTTTCTCACTCTTCCAAAAGAAATTTAAACTTATTTCAACTCAATATTTGTCACATAATTGCTATATGCCTGACAACGTGCAAGGGAGCATGAGAATGCAAAATAAGACTGACATGCTTCCTTCCTTAGGGACTCTAGTAATTTTGGAATGACATGATCCATGAAATGTTTGGAGAAAGATAGAAGACAGGATATAATCAAGTGTCACCTCATGTATTAGAGGAAATAAGTGCCATGGCAGGTCAGAAAAAGTGGAGATCAGATCTTAGACCAGGAAAAAAAGAGATGGGACAGGAAATATACCATGAAGGAAGGAAAAGATCCAGACAGAAAGGAAATAGCACACAATACATTTAGTAATTGGACATTTTCATAGAGAAGACAGTGAAGACACTGGGACACCCTGTACACTCCTGAGGGACAGAAAGTAGATGCTGCCCTTTTAAATCAGATCTCAGTGAATGATAGTTGCAATGCTAAAGGCTGGCTGTATATAAATCAGGCCACTGAAAATTCTGCTAATCACAAAATATTATCATTATTGAATAGTAGGTGGAATATACTATTGTGTAGAATGTATAGATAGCATGAAATGGCCCATCTTACAGATGAAAAAGCTGAGGCAAAGATTTTGTAAATGAGCTGATGCTGCTCCTCTTTCCTCTCAATTTTAGTTACTAAGATTGTTGGTGAGAAATAAGGTTTCCTTACTTAGATTCTGAATGAAATATTTTTTGGAACCTCAGAAACCTAAAGAAAAGATTGGTTGTGGAGAAGTAAATCCAACCTTGTAATAAAATAGGTGCAGTTTAATAAAAAAAAATTATTTTAATTATAAGATCAGGTCTTACCTTATAAGATGTAAGAAGGGTATAAAAATAAATATGACCCCTTCCCTTGCCTTAATTACAAGTAAGTGTACACATCACATCTCACAGCTGGCACGGTGGAAACCTATTGCGCACCCTAAGATAAGCAAACTACCGAAATCAGTCACCCTGTCTCTAGTTCACAAAATCAATGAGGCCTTGAACCGTCATTCCTATAAATTACTGACCTTATAAGAATAGCTTTATCCCTCATTTTTTCAGTACTTATTATAACACTTGCAGATATGATAATAATGTAATAAAATTTGTTTTTCCACCATGAATAAACTAGCTATAGCTTCAATAACCTTGGCAGGTTTTTTTTAACCTTTTGGATAGTTTCCACATTAACATATAGAGAGCTGAAACAACAGTAGCTTCCAATATCACAATAACAACAGAAAACCTCTGTATAGACAGCAAATTAACAACTTATCTGAAACCCACCAGAGGACTGAGCAGGGCAACCAATGTCTTTAGGTATATAAATGTTGAACAACTGTGATGTACATCTGAAACTAATACAATATAGTATGTTAGCTATATTTTAATAAAGTCTTAATAATAAATAAAAGTAAAGGCAGGAAAAAAAATCTGTAGAGAGACAGGTGTCAGCAGGAAGAGGTGAAATGCCAGCACTACCTTACCAGGGCAAGATGTAACTAGTAAGAAAAATTTAGCTAAGGTGCCTGACAAATTGATGGAGACTGCCCAGATAAGGTGAAGACCATAGAGGAGTCTGCAACCTTTTACAGAATTTTTTGTACATAAATCATGCTGGGCACTCAAAGAAATATTGGGAGAAACCTAAAAAATTCTTCCTTGTAAGAATTGGGAGAAGGAGATAATAACAAGGCAAAGAAGTGAGGAATTTCACCAAGATCCTCCTCTCCTATCTTCCTTATGAAATAAAATCCTTAATCTGTGTGTGGAGTGGGGGATGGAAGTAGGAGAAGGGCAGGACACATGAGCACACAGGCATATAGCTACGAGAGGAGCAGTGCACTGAGACCACATCCTTGGGACACAGGGATATGTGGTTGCCTGAGACTGAGGCTTATTCAGAACAACAGAGATTGCATTCACACACACACACACACACACACACACAAACACACACGCATGTGCGCACATGCGGGCGCTTTCTCTCTCTCTCTCTCTCTCTCTCTCTCTCTCTCCCCACCCCCCCGCCCCAGGTTAGCAAGCATCTAGTAACATGTAAGTTCTAGGCAAGACACTCTCTTAGGCTTGGCTCACAGGGAAGACCAAAAGCAAAAAGATGGAAAAGACATTTTAAAAAGCCTTCTGGCAAATCAGCTCCTACCCTAAACATAATACATTTCTAGAGGAAGTTTAAACTGGTGGTGCCCAGAGGATGACTATAGCACAACAAACTTCAAACCCGCTCAACTCTTAATTAGATTAACTCAACTCTCCACACTACCAGAAGAAAAGTCATGATTGTTTCCACATGTAAAAAGAAAATCTACTTCGGTCTCTATAGTCCTAAAGGAAATGTCTGGCTTTCAACAACAAAAATTAGGACATTTGAAAAAAGGCAAGGCAAGAAAACACCCTCCCAAGGAAGTAAGCAATCATCCAAACCAGACTCAGATATGCCCCAAGTCTTAGAATATCTGACAGGGAATTTAATAACTGTAATTAATATGTTAAAGACACTAATAGAAAAAGTAGACAGCATGCAAGAGCAGATGGTAATGTTAGCAGAGAGAGATAAACTTTAAGTTAAAATCAAATGGAAATACTAGAAATGAAAACTATAAGAGAGATGAAAATTAACTCAGAGGGGATTCTTAGTAGACTCTACAGAGCTGAATAAAATATTAGTAAACTTAAAAAGTTTAAAAAAGTTACCCAAAATGAAAGAGCATTTAGGAACTGTGGGACAATACCAGTTAAACTATGTGTAACTGAAAGCACAGGAGAATGGAGAACAAGGAACAAAAAATATTTAAATAATCAAATATCTGTTGAACTTAAGTTGGCAAGCCAGTCCTTCTAAAGGTTGAATCTCCTTACAAAACTTCTCTCCAAGTACTCTCATTTATTTTCTAAATGCTCTTATCTCTGTATATTCCTTTGAAAAGTGAGTAACATAGAGACAAAACTACAGATTTAGTTTTAGGGTCAGCTACTCATCTTTCTCCATGAAGATCTTTTTATGGTGTTTGTTCAAAAACTGTAGTCCTGGGAGATAATCTATGACAAAAAAATTATCAAGGACAAGAACAATAAATTTAAAAATAAAAAAACCCTTAGATTTAAAATAAGGCAGATTATGAAAAGTTCTAAATTCTACAGTAAAGAAACACACTTAGTTTTTTTAACCCAGTATTTCTAAATTTGTTTGACCAGACATCTTTTCTTTATACATAATATTTATTAAAGTTATGTAAAATTAAAATTTGTGTAAAATTGTATAAAATGAATCAATTTGGAGTAATTGTACACAAGATCTTGGTTATTCTCTATTTACCATTTTTTTAAAGGTTTATTTTGGCCTGTAAGGATTTATATGAACTGGCTCTTATCTGTTTCTCCAACTGCATCTTCTATTTTTCTCCACCTCGCTATATTTCATTCACAGTTGTTTCTTGTCCCTTAACATTCTGAGCTCATTTTCTTGTTAAGGCCTTTATACTTTCTGTTCTTTCTGTCCCAGATGCTTTGCTGTTAGATATTTGTAAGGCTTAGTCTCTCATTTTATTCAAGTCTCTGGCAAACATCACCCATTTCAACAAATCCTCATTAGCAATTTTTTTATAAATTAACATCTCCCTCCATCATTCTTTATCCCTTTATTCTTCCTTATTGTTCTTTATAGTATTTATTACTATCTAATATTATATTTTGCATTCTTCATTTCTTGTCTGACTTCTGTAGAAGAATGTAGATTCTATAAGGAGACTTTGTCTCCAATCTTAATCATTGCATCCTCATTCTAGAATGACAAGCACATATAAAAATGTTTAAAAGAGTAAAATATTAATGAATAAGTTTGAACCACCACTATCGGATTGCATTCTTCTTTGATCCATCTACAATTAGCTTGGTTAGCCTATACCATATCAGGGGAGATATACTAATTTGTCAACATTCTCTCTTAGTCTTAATTGTTAAAAGATCAGTCATTATAGTGAAAAGACTCTCAGACTTCAACAACTATAAATCTATTGCTCTAATTCTTTGCTCCTTAACTGATCTGGCACTAATTTATGCAGTGTAGGTTTATCTAAAAATGTGCTCTGCTGATATCTTTCATAAAAGGTCTTATGAAATTGGTTTAAATAATATTGTATAGCTTTCCTTAAAGTTAGGGAAAGAAAAAGTTACCTTGCTCTAATAGATTATTCACTATTTTAAAACAAAAATAATTTCTGGTTATTTATTCTCAGATTCCCTGGAGAGAGCAACTGGATTAAATTTCATCTGGTACCTTGACACAAAATGCAAACTAACCATAATGTTGCGAATAATTTATGTTGCTTTTATAACTACTGCAAGCAGAGGTTTACTAGGTCAGTTCAGTGCAATGATATACATTAAAACACTAGAGAACTTTAAACACACACACACATGACTCACTTTCAGGGATTCTGGTTTAATTAGTGTGGATGAATTCCGACATGGCCATTTTTAAAGCCCCAGCCATTGATTCTAATGTGTAGCCAAGATTATGGACCAATGGAGAGGAAGGTTTTAGCTAAGACCAGACAATAAAACAGTTGCCTACATAGAGAGCACTAACACGCTAGTCAATCCTAGAATTTTTTGGGTTACGGTCCTAAGACTCTGAGAAAACTAGTTCTCAGGTTAACAGAAAGCTGACTATGGGTTTTTATTCTTTAAGTCCTGAACACATTTCAGTTAAATGGCACATACCCCAGTGACAGCCTTGGTTTCTGTGAGGGTGCTGGAATTTTTCTCTTGCTTTGAAAAGCTCTCCATGGCTGTTTTGACATGGAATTTCACAGTATGCTTATGACTTCAGGGACCCAAGGGGTACACCCAAGGGTGCATCATATTGCACATACGCTTGACCTCTAGATTGCTCTATCTCTAGAGTTGGAGCAGAAGGGTGATTCAAGCTTCAGTTTCTGGTCTCTTGATTATCTCAGCCTTAAATCATCTTGACTACAACTAAATAATTTCAAGCTACCAGTAAAAATGCATTCTTGTACATTTATAATCTATGAACTTTTTTCTCATTTTATTTAACTATAGTATATATAAGAATATCTTAATATATATTAGAATATACATACATATTACATATTAGAATATGTTAAAATATTTCTTTCCAAAAATAAGGGCCATATTTAATGTAGTAGTGATGGAAATTAAAGTTATTAGCCATGGGTAAAAGATTAAATGTTTGTGTAAATATTTATATTTTACAGACAAATTTTCTATTAAAATGCTATATGCTGATATTAATTCTCTGACACCAACTGAGTGTCGTGCAGTTCATTTATTTCTTTCTGATTCACAAATTAATATGTCATATATATTTAAGGAAGGAGAAGAGGTAAATCCTTTGAATTCTTATAAATTATCTGTATTTTCTAAAATTTAAGATAATTGAAAAACTAATTTTTAAAATATTTTTAATCTTTTTACATTTTCTCTTATTTAATCAGTTGAAAGAATTAATTTTGTATTCCATTTTTTCATTTTTTATTATGAAGACTTAGGGTAGCATTTTATAATAAATAATTCTATACTACTCTTAAAAATATAAAAAATAATATTGAGAATTTGAAGAATTAAATGCATTAAACATGTACTCTCATTCTCCTATTCATTATTTTTTCTCTTAAATGTTCTTTTTACCCTGACTTCTGCTCAAGAAAGATTTGGTACAGATGGAAAAATAATGCAAAGCCAGAAGTTCAAAGAGACAAGTTTGTGATTCCAGTAGTGAGAAGGCAAACCTAACAATAATCGTTTCAAACGGAATGATTATAAACTGGCTTTTTTTTAAAAAAAAAGGGGGGGAGGAGGTAATAGCGCATTCTGTTAAATAAGCACCCAGAAAAACTTGAAATATTGAGGAGGAATGCTCACATGCACATGTACATACACATACATATACTTTGGAGAAGTAAATGAAAACATTTAATGAATTTGAGCTGAGGATTAGAAACATTTTGAAATAGGCTCTTTCTCAAATTACAAAATTGGGCTTTTAGAATAATGAGAGGCATCATAGTGTGGTTTTAAAATGTGAGTTTTAAAATCAAACGTTCTGAATATCTTAGCTTTAACAATCTGGGCAAGTTATTTTTCTCAGCTTTATTAGTTAACCTATCTGTAATATATAGGGATACTGTGATAACTGGTGTAAAGATTGCTGATAATATGAAACACCTGTGTGAATGACAGCTAATTTGCCCTGAATAAATCTAGTCTTTGTGGTCTGGGGTATAAATGAGAATGTGAAAGAAATGTTTAAAGAAAAAAAAACTAGATTTTTACGAAGATTGTTATGAACTATATATTGGATGCCCTTTCATTTTTCCAAGCATGAAAACAAAGGATAGAAGGTTTTTTTTTCCAAATGACTTTTTGACTGTTAATCTTTTCTTCCTGAACTCCATGCTTCTCTGAGCCTGAACCACATAAGTTCATGCTTATCCAGGGTTACATGAGAAGAAACTAAAAATGCACTCTGCCACATAATCACCATGAATAAGAGGAAGCTCCTTTCTATTGATTTTCTGGGAGAATCATGACAAACTGATGTAGGAGTAGTAGGAGGAAAACTTCCATGTCTAATTTACCATTTCTCTGTACATTTTATTCCATGCAATACAGGACATTTGAAACTATTTCATTGGGTCTGTAATAGAAATATAAAATTATCGCCACTCATTTCTGTGGTTCAACTGTTCACCATCTATTTGTCCTTGAACTGAGACACAAGGAATCTGGGGTCCATGAGGTAAGTATATAATGCTGTTATTTTGAATAACAGCATTTGAAAGAATATCTTCTGACATCTCTTAAACTGTCAGATAATATAACCAGTGAAAACATTCTTAAAAAATAATCAAAACCACTTGTTTCTGGAGAAATGTCTAGAGGATTAATTATGGATACTAGTTTATTTTCTTTATTAAATAATTGATTACTTCTTGACATTATTTTTCAAGACAAACAAACTGTTTGGCTTTTGCTTTAAAGTTAAATTTTTTCATAGTCTAACTCTGCAAAACATCGCAAAATTAAACAAAATATCTCTTAGGCTGAGTCATTTTTTTTCCCAATCCTAGAAAGACTGCTAGTCTAGAAAAGCTTATGTGATTTAGCTTTCATAGCATTTGCCAAGTTAAGTGAATCTGAATGTAAATGTCAGTTAATAACTATTCTAAGAAGCAAGCTGCACAAATCTGGTTTCAGACTTCCTCTTAATTGCTTTGCAGTTTATTCTCTTATTTGTATTCAAATAAAAATGTTATAAGCTTTGGCAGCACGAAAAAATAAAATTTTCTTTTCTTGACTTAATCTTTCTTAAACTATTTTAACGACATGGTGTCACAGTCGGAGTGTTTTTGGACAATCTTCATGAGTGTACAAAGTCTATCTTCTAGGCTGGGATAAATAGCTTTTAACCTGCATTTACCTTTTAAAACTTTATAGTCGCTTTCTATCTGTAATAAATGGAAGGTGCTGTCACATGAGAAAGTAACAGCATAAAAAATATTAACAATCCAAGCTCACTATGCAATTTAAATTTCAAAGTGAACAACACTTTTGATGAGAATTTTATTTAATTTCCTCAAGAAGAGTTTTTTTTAAATCTCTTCCATGTCTTCAGTTTTATTTATTTATTTATGTAACAACATATGTTGACATATCTATGTTTACATGAGTCCAATAAAATCCTCTGTTGCAAAACTAAAATAAATTGGAACCTCCTTGCATTTTTCCTTTAACTAAGAGAGATTTCACTCTTGTTAGATTGAAGAATATACTAGAAATTTGAGCTAAATTGACATAAAAATCTTGCTATAACTCTTGTACACCTTTCCACCTCACTTCTGGTTTCTTTTTCTTCAATGTTTTAATTTTATGATTCTCTGTAAACATATTACTCACAATAAAACATGATGACATAAATCAGGACTACAAAATGAGACAGGAGAGGCCAGAGGAACATTAATCACATGTGGGCACGGTGATCTAGCAGAAAGTACTTGAAAATCGATTAGATCTTGGTTCTGTCATACGTCAGTTGCAAGGCTTTAGGCTAGTGACTTGTATGCTTTTGTGGTCATCTCTTCTGCCAACATGTGGTTAAGACTATAAAATCGGATAGTTGATCTGAAGATTAAATGTGATTTTAACAATATTAGCTATCAGTTTCTTTTATTGTTCACCTAGGCACTGTTATAAATTTTTACATCTATTAATTTTCATAACATCCATGTACGGTGGTATTATTATTATTCCAGTTTGACAGATAATGCATTTGAGGCACAGAGACCTTAAGAAACTATACCAATATTACATAGCAAATAAGAAACACAAGTATTATGTTTCTTAAGGAATGAAAGGAGTCTCCTTTTCTCATGAGGTCTTAGCTGCATAGAAGGGACACAGAGGGACAGAAGTACTACCTGTAACTGTTGCAGGAAAACTACAAGATAGCTCCCTGAGCCAGGCCTGCTACTGCCTCTGGGCCTACAGTTAGTTCCTCACAAGATCATAACAGTGTTTTGAAGAAATGTGTTCATACTGTTTCCAATTGCTGCTTTTGGATAACTTTTGAGTGCACCTCAAACCCAAGCCCAAACTGACACCCAAAATACAGAGACCTCTTTATCGAGAAACAAGAAGTTATATACTCAGTTTTAAAGAAGCAAAATTGTGAAAAAGTATAAAGATTTTAGGCATGTTGTGGAATACTTATGAAATGTGTAATAAAAGAGTTAAATATCATGGTGAAAACAGAGGCTTTCTATTAGCATTAAAGTGCAATGCTACCACTTCTATAATGAAATTCAAAACTCAGAGATTTTCAAACCTAAATCATGATCATAATAAATCTGGTGACAAAGGCAAGGGCCCAGCATTGATTTTCAGAACGCCCATGTCTGGACAGTCAACATTCACTTATTTCTCAAAGAATGTGAACAACAAAAAGAAACATTTCTCTCAAATAAAAAATTTACTTAGAGTATATCCCAAAAGAATCCAAAGAAAGATTTGACAAATATTTTATCTTCTCTATAAAGTATGAACTATGAAAAATATATATATATATATTTCATGCAATTTCTGAAACTAAAGTTAGTAAAGAAAAAAAAGCTTTTATAACTTTTCTTTATTCTTTAAATACACAGAAACTAGGTCTAAGAGCTATCCTTTCTCGGCATCCTTTTGTGTTTCTGAAGAAAATACCTCATTAGAATGAATAACTGAAACTTGCCTACCTCACATGGTTGTTGTGAGGATCAAAAACTTATGAAATCTCCTTGTAAATAGTAAAGATATACGTAGACATTGAAAAAAAATAAATTTGGGCTGTCTGACTTAATTACTGACTCTTAGTCACCACTAAGATCATCTCTCCAAACTCTGTAAATGTTCCTGGATCAAAACTGATGTGAAGTTTTCTTTATTGTTTTACACCAGAATGATTATATTTGTCTCTGTCAATGCCAATATGACCATGAAGGGAAGGTTTCAATGGTCAGACACCCATTTGGAAGAATGCACAAGGGGCCGACATGAGAATGATATGGCAGGCACCAAGTTTATTGTGGGGAAGTGCAGTTCTATTGGGGGGAGTATGCCTCTGCTTCTGCTCTTTTACTCCCCTTCTTGTTCTCCCCTTCTGCACCCCAGGAGACCAGAAGTCCCTGGGGAGTACACATGGAGTACACATATATCAGAGCACAATAGTGGCATTCAGCCACACATGCATGATACAATAAGATGAATTATGTTTACATATTTTAGGCACAGGTGCCCTACTATACTAATATAACACTCTAAATCTGGTTCCTATTCCTCACCGTGAGCCTGACTCACAGCCAGACCTGGGCCCAGCCAGGTCTGGGACCCACAGTTGCCATAATTAGTTCTAGGAACTTTGAATATTAATATAAGGTTACTGTGGTCTCCACAGTCCTGGACCCAGCTCAATTCTAACTCCCTTTATTTTCCTACTAAGGTGGTTCCAAGTTGCCCTAATGTAAAGAGTCACTCAAGAAAGTCATTTCATCATCTAATCCTCACTAAATTGGCAAATGAGAGCACTTTCAGAAAATTTTCCATTTTAGGGGGATATAAGAATAAGAAAACAATAAGCCCAAAGGAAACAATTACAAATGAAGCTTCGATGTCTCCCTGAATTTTTTGGGAGGAAATGCGGAGCTTCTAAGCATCCCTAAAAAAAAAAGCATTTACTTGATCATCCAAAGTACTCTAAGAGAGCCACCAGGTGGCTGAAATGTGTTTGAGTGGACTGGCCTCTTCGACTGTGGTCACAGTCTCCAGGTCTTTGTGCATTTACTGTTGAGGACGAAGCCAAGGTTTGGTCCTAACACTAAAAATGAAGTTAAACAACAAACAAAAAAACAGAAGCACAAACCCTCATAATTTTTTAAAAACTTTTTATTTTTCTGTCTATAACACAGATATCTCAAGTTACAGGTAATATAAAACACTTATTTCTGTAAAAGCTTGACAGTTTTGAAGGTTGTAATCCTTTTTACACAGACCAGAAACCTAAGAATTTATGTAATGTGTCAGAATTATGGAATTTCTAGTATTGTTTTTGTGTCTGAGTTACGTACAGAGGGATATGTTATCAAAGACACTGTTTCTCACATTGATGACCATTTTAAAGACTATGATATAAACACTCATGAAACTTTGTTTTTCTGTTAGTTCATTATTTATTGTTCTTTTTTCAATCACTTTTTTTTCAAATTTTATTGTTTTAATTTGAAAAAAATTTAACAGTTTTACTGAGGTATAATTGATATATAAATAACTGCTCATTTCCTTGTACAATTTTGAGTCCAGACTTATGCAAACATCCATACCATCACCACATACGAGAGAATAGACATATAATGCTTACCAAAGTTTCCTGTGTTCCTTTATTTATTTATTTATTTATTTATTTATTTATTTATGTGTGTGTGCATGTGTGCGTGTGTGTGTGTGTGTGTGTGTGTGTGTATGTGTGGTAAGAACACTTAACATCAGATCTACCTCCAGCCAATATTATTAGCCCTCAGAGCTCAACTTTGTCACTTTCCACTGTTCTGAGTACATGCTCAGTATAGTGTAACTTTCACCCTTGCCATGCCAAACTGCCACCATGACCTCCTTGTTGGTTAAACTGTGAATATTTCCCAATCTTAATGTGTCATCCTTAAACTTAATTTAGGGCTTAAATTAAATACTTCCATTGTGGCAGCATCTGATGCTGACCACTCCCTCAGTCTTGATGCTCCTACCTCTTGGCTTTGAAGCAACTCACACCTCTGGTGTGTCTATTTCCCCACCTTGCAACCACTTTTTTCATGTTGACTTTAAAACCTCCTCTCCTCTGCTCTGGTGTTTAAATGTGTCCCATAAATATGCCTTAGCATTATTTTTAGTCACCTATTTTGGTCATGTGTGCAGGTAAGAAATACTTTTTGTTTATTTCTAAAACTTCAATTACTACCTATATTAGAAGTTCTTAATTGATTTAGAGATGGCTTTAAGAATCTGATAAAAGTGAAAGGCCTTTTCTCCAACAGAAAAGCACATTGACACTCGATTTTAACACTCGATTTTGAACTCAAAATCATAAGGTTCATAGATTTTTTGAAACTCAAGACCACTAGGATAAGAACCCCTGATCTTCATTTTGATGATAGAAAAATCTATATAGCTCTGCTCAGATCTTTTTTTTCTGAATTTTAACATAGTCATTTGTAGCTAGAAATTTTTCTATGAGCATTGCTTTAGCTATTTCCCATGAATTTTGATAAATTGTGTATTTGTTTTCATTCATCTAATGTATATTCTTTTTCTTTTTAATTTCCATTGTGATTTCTTCCTTGAACCATTGGTTATTTAGAAGGGTGTTATTTAATTTCCATGTATATGTGAATTTCTAAAATTTCTTCCTCTTATTGATTCCTAATTAAAGTTTATTACGTCCTGCTCGAGAATGTACATTGTATGATTTCCTTTTTTTTTTTTTTTTTTTTTTTTTTTAAATTACTGAGGCTTGTTTCATTGCCTAACAGGTGCTCTGTTCTGGAGAATGTTCCATTTGCACTTGTTTGAGATAAATATACATTCTTCTATTATTGAGTGGACTGTTCTATAGATATCTATTAGGTCTCATTAATGTACAGTGTTGTTAAAGTCTTCTATTTCTTTATTAATCTTTTTCCTAATCATCTCATCCATTACTGAAATAGGTATTAAAATCTCTATTTTTTCCAATTCTGTCGATTTTTGATTTATATATTCTGGGACAAAAATATATGTTTATAAGTACTCATATTTATGTCTTCCTAATGGACTTGCCTTTTATCATCATGAAATTTTTTTTTAATCTCTAGTTATAATTTATGTCTAATATTAATACAGCTGTTTCAACTCTATTTTAATTACTGTTTATATGGTATGTATTTTTCGTCTTTTTTCTTTCAATCTATTTGAGTCTTTGATCTAAAGTATATCTCTTATACACAGGACAGTTGTATTATGTTTTTTTGTTGTTATTTTGTTTTTTAATTAATCCTGTCAGTGTCTGTCTTTGGAATGTAGTTTTTAATCTCTTTATATTAACGTCATTACTGATAAAGCAGGATTTGTATCTGACACTTTGCTACTTGTTTTCTATATGTTTTATGTCTTTCTTGAGCTTTAAATCCTATATTTTGTGGTCCATGGGTCAGATTGACTTATACATTCTACAGAAAACATAAACATGTTCAAAACTAAATCAATGTTGACCTTCATTAGATTCTTCTGTGTTTTCTATCTCACAGAAGGCTAATGTTCAAGTCATTATTCAATTATATGAAAAATCTAATTGTCATTGATTACATTTCCATCTTCACTCACCCCATCCAATGACACAAATATCTATAACTGCTATCTCCTAAATGACTCTTGAATCCATGTACTTTTTTGATCCCTACCCCTACTCTCTCAGCTCAGACCACCACCACAGTATACTAATTGATGTTCCTGACTCCAGTTCCCTCTCTCCATATTCCAGTCTTAATTCTGTAGCTAGATTGATATTTCTAAAAAGAAAATATGATCATGCTAGCTTAAAAATCTAACTATTTTCCCATTATGCTAAATTTTACAGTCTTTGGCATGCTTTATAAGATCCCCCTTAGTCTCTCCTTACTTCTCTATTGCCATTTCTCACACCTTAAACACCTAGCCCCTCACAAGCCAATATGTTTTTCCATAATCTGATCATAACCTGCTTTCATCTATGACTTTCTGTTTGAAACATAGTCTTTTCATTATCTCCTTTACCTACATAGTTCCTATCAATACTTGAGGTCTCTATCTAATAATTTCTCTGTACAAAAAGTTTTTTTCCTGATACCTCTATTTGAATTAGCTTCTTATAATTTGAATTATACTATTCTTTGGAACCTCAGGTAGGTGCCGGCTTAGCCATCAATCTCTATGCAAATAAAACTATCACACTGACAAAAATTCTCCCCTTTGATCAAACTTCAGTCAGGTCCCTCTGATCTTTATATATTATTAGGCCCTAAACTCAGGTTTCAGTCTCTGTACTTATAGGGACCAGTATAAGCAAGAATCCTGTTAAGTCCACTTAGGGAGAGTCCCACCCTTAATATCTGATCATCCTGAGTACCTGACCAAATTCCTCATTAACCACCATTCCCTGGTGATATTTGATCACCTGGCCTGCCTTTAGTAAGAATCTTATTACATCAGTTTAGCAAGAATTAGTCTAGCCTCTTAGTAATTTTTTATCCTTCAACCACCCTTACCCCTCCTCTCTTTGACTATAAATCCTCATTTTTTTCTTGCTGTATTTAGAGTTGAACACAATCGCTCTCCCCTAGTGCAAAACCCATTGTAATATTCCATTTGAATGAAGTCTTTATTACTATTAACAAGAATCAAAGTAATTTATTTTTTCTTTAATAACATATAATTAGCTACTAAAAAATCAATATAGTCCTTAAAAATCCCCTTAGAATTAAGACAGGTGACTAATTAAGCCTTTATCAATTTAAATTTTATTAGCAACCTGATCCTTAAAATGAAATGGAGGGCGAAAAATGATTTTATTATGAGACTAAATGAAAACTTGATAGGAAAACCCTGTCTTCTAATTGAAGTAAAAATACCAACAATAAATAAATTGTTTATAGTTATTTATTATATATTATACATAGCTAATTAATTAAATGTTCTCTTTTGAAAACCTGCATTGTCTATGGGAATGCCTCCCTGAACGTGCTCAATCTCATCTGATCTCTGAAGCTAAGCAGGGTTGGGCCTGGTTAGTACTTGGATGGAGACCTCTTAGAAGACCAGGTGCTGTAAGTGTTAAAAAAAAAAAAAATCTGCATCAAGCAAAGAATGACATTAATTACTTGAAAAGTTCTCTTTTTTCTAAAGTAATGTACAGGTAAGGGAATCATTGATTGTGAATGGGAAGGAATATAATAAAATCTTTTGGAATTTGAACAAGGCTGCCTCTTACACAGTGTATAAAGTTTATCCCTAAGGAGAAAGAGGGTGAATTTGTTTGGAAAAAGGACCTCAAACCAAGAAAGAGATTATAACCTCTACTTTTTTTCCTTTGAGATTCAATGAGTTACTAATTGAAGTCCTGCCTGGGGTTTACCAAAATCTCCATTTGCTTGATAACTTCCTCCAGGCAGAAAGTATGAATCAAACTATGTTGAGCAAGTTTTCATTAGTGAAAATGTTTAGCTGTTTCAGAAATGTCACCAATAGTAGAGTTACAAGACACTAATATTTGGAAACATACAAGCCTGACTTCTTTTATCTAAGTAAGCCCCAAAGATATGGTGAGTGGTGGTGGCAGGGTGTTAAATTTCAAGGCAGGAGAGGTAATTATTCTATAACACTATCTTCATCTCTATCTCTATATCTGAAATCTATAATATAACATAATTCAGAAGGAGTTTAAGTGATTAATTAGAAAAATAATTAAAATGTCATTCTGTGATGGTGATATACAAGTAATATTTTTGCTGCATTATATATTCTATAGTTCCCAAATTTTCTACAGTGACAATATATAGCTTCAGTTTTTAGTATATGATTGATCAAGCAAAAGAAAAAAATATTATAAAATATTTAAACAACAAAATTATTATGATCAAATAGATATCACACTCAATGGTTGCATCATATACACCTTTAAATCACTCATGGATCATTTAAAAACTTGACAAAAGATATTTTAGAAGTGAATTTTGTCAAATGTCAATTGATTTCTATCTCTAATAACCAGTGAAATTAGGTTAAATTCTATAACAAAAAGATCATATCATACTTCACAAATTTAAAATAATTGTAATAGAAATGAGAAAATATTTAAATCTGGGTAACATATACATGTAAATACATAATACTAAATATAAAAGTGTATCAAATGTCTAGAGCCATGCCACCCTGAATGTGCCCAATCTTGTCTGATCTTGAAAGCTAAGCAGGGTCAAGCCCTGCTTAGTATTTGGATGGGAGACCACCTAGGAATACCAGGTGATGTAGACATTAAAAAAAAAAAAAAGTGTATCATATACAGCTAAAACTATACTCAGAGATAAATTTATGGCATCAACTGCATACTTGCAAAGAAGAGATGCTGATAATTAATGAACTAAACATGCAATTTAAGACATGTTAAAAATAAGAAGATAGAAACAATGTAACAAAAATCAATTATTGGTAACATAAAATTAATTCTATGAATAGATTAAAATATTAACAAATATTTGTTGAAAGAACAAACAAAATTTGGCAGGAAAAAGAGAAATAATTACATATATGATAAGTAACTAAGCACCAATTTTAACTGATAAATACAAAATTTTGATGAAATAGATAAATTTATACAACAGATGACTTAAGAAGAATAATATCTCTTGCCACCAATGAGTATACTAGTGAGGTATAGCAAACACTTGAGAAATAGCATATAGTGTTTAACCATTAAATGAAATATGAAAGATTGAAAAGAAGAACTAACCTTTCCTTAAATAATATGTCTATGTAGAAAAACCAAAAGAATCTAGAGATAACTTATTTAAGTAATAATAATGTTTAGAAAGGCTAGTAAACATAAATCAATATAAAAATGTATTTTTATTAAGCAAAAAACAATATATTTTAAAAGATGTCATTTATGATAACGTTAAAAGATAGTGTGTATTTAAAAACATAATGTGTAATGCCTATAAAAATTTTAAACTTTTCAAAAGATACTAAGACTTAGTCTAAAGAAATTAATATATATATACCAGGTTCATATTTTGAAAGATTAAATAAATAAGTTTCAAATTTTCCAAAATGTTTCTATACATGATACAGCCAAAATCCAATTAATTTTCAGTATAATTTGACAAGCTGAATGTGTAAAGTATATAGAAATATAGATATTCATGAACAATCAAGATCCTATTGAAGAATAATAACAAGGTGAAAGGAGTTGTTTTATCACATATCAATTTAGTTTAAATCAATGACAATTAAGACAGTGTGGTAATGAAAAATTAAGAGTAGAACAATGAAAGAGAATAAAAAGTTAAGAAATTAATTAATGTGGACACAATTTAGAACTGATGTGGTTGTGTAGATCCATAGGCCAAGGATGAACTTTTCAATAAATACGGTGGGATAGTGAGGCACATGACAAAAGAAGAAAAGGAAAGAAGGATATAAGAGAGAAAAGGAGAAAATGGAATAGGAAGAAGGGAGGGAGAAAGAAAATGAGAGAGCAAGAAAAAGGAAGGGAGCGAGAAGAGAGGGAAGGAGGGAAGCAGGAGGAAAAAAAATGAGAGAGAGAGAGGAGGAGAAGAAGTGAGAGAGAGAGGGAAAGAAAATAAGTTGTAATAATTCGTAATACTGAATTCTACATAGCTATTATAAATGTTGAAAGAAAATGCATCTAACTTAGAAAAATACATTTTTCTTAATAATACTGTTATTCTTTTGTATATCTTTAGTTGATTTATAGACAGAAACAGATTCCAGGAGGATTTTTAAGACAAGACAACCCAAGTCCACAGGTGAAGTTACTGCTCAGTGCTGTAGAGCTTGTTAGGGAGTGAGCTGAGCCTGAAACACAAAGTTTCTCGCTGTTAGCATAATAGCAAACATTCTGAAACTTTCTTTTTAGTGGAAATGGCCAAAGAGAGCTGCCAAATTGAAAACTGCCTATTTGTTCTATCTAAGCAGAAAAAAGAAAATACAATGGACAGGAAGAGCTATAGGTTGGTTATATTATCAAGTAAACCATTGTTCAATTTCTATTTTTGCCACTTACCACTTTTGTGACCTTGGTCCAATTCTATCATCTCCCTGAGACTGTTTCCTCCACTTGTAAAAAATAAGTTAATAATAAAGTCCCCTTAAAATTTGAGGAAGAGATAAAATTATTAACATGGTATTTATAATGACCAGGCACTTAGCAGATGATTAAATCATTGCTAGTTCCATTAATCTTCATCATGAATAAATTTTAAACAACTATTAACATTTCTCCAAGTTTCACAGCCTAATGTTGCTTAATAAATGTTGTTGACTGAGATTTCCTCAATGATTATCCTATTAGGTAATAATTGCTTACTAATAGTTGCTTAATCATAGTTACAGGAGTTTGCCTATTCTATTCAATTTGGTCCTCCGTAAGAAAAAATATGACAAAAACTTCTTCAGTATAAATTCATTTTTAGCTTTTCTGTATATGTGTTATGAAGATATTATAGTTCGATATATGGTTTGAAAAGCTTTTTATGAGTTTTTAGGATAAACATTCATTGGTAAGTTTCGGAGGATAAAATAATCATTTTACTTTCAAAATGTAGTTGCCAATTACAAATCATAATGTTGCTTCTGGTAACAAATAAATATGTGCTTGAAGGAAATTATACACGTAATATGGCTTTTTCCCTCTTCTCCAGGATGTGGGTTTGCAAGTTGCAACAAACTTCTACAGAACTGAGATTAGACAGTCTATGTAATCAATTGAAATGATATGGAATTATATTCAGCTGGTCAAACCATTTTCAGTACACAAAACACCATTTCCAACTGGAAGAAGTAGTAAATGAGCACCTTGCAAATGTTTGTAAACACAATCAACAATTCATTATGATATCAAGTATCACAAAGGAGGCAGGATCAAAACTAGGCACAAGAGGTAATTACAGCAGTGAACATCAGTTTGTTAAGTCCAAATTTATCTTCTCTGATGCCAATCTCCTTCTTGTTGCTTTTATCAAGCGTAAGAAAAAGGAACCATTTTTTTCCTTTCTTCCTTTTCCTTCTAAATTGGATTATCAGTTACAGGATGCTATGTTGTAAAATAGAAAATGTTTGTTTATTTCCATGTTCACATTATTTACATTCATTTTGTATCTCGGTAAGAACCATAAGGGGAAGAAATGAATTCTAATTTATTATGTGACTATAATGCTATTTCTCATTTTATTTATTTTATAAATTGAGCTTTTTCTGTATTGATTGTAAATACAAAGTCACAATGTGCTTGTGTCTACATTGAGTTTCTTAGTTGGTTTTTGAGTTTTCTGATTGCTTTTCATGTGTATTAAGAAGGAGAGAGGCTTACATGTATTCAGATATTTAAAAAGTCATTATTCTTTCAATGATTCCTCCCTGGATTATCAGGAAGTAAGTAAAATCTTTGCTCTTGCCTCAACATGGTCTATTTTTCCTATCATCCCATGAATCCGTATGTTGGAGACCTTGTGCCTTTGTGAGACCAAGAGCTCTCATTGCTAGTTTATCTACTCTGAAAAGAAATAAGATATATCTATATACGCCTCTGCCTAAGTAGAAAATGAGAAACTTAGTGAAATTTTTTACCCATTAACTTAGAAATTTTCAAAGGTAAAAAGATGACATATTTTTTTTTCTTTTATAATATTGTTTCTTTCCTTATTACAATTATCAAAATTATTTAAGGCTTGTTTAAATTTATCTCAAATTATTTCATGTTTCTGATGCTATTATAAAAGGTCTTTTTAAATTTCAATTTTAACTTTTTTTGCTAATACATACAAATAAAATTGATTTTTATAAATTTACCTTATACTATATAATTTACCAAAGTCGCTTATTAGTTCTGGAATTCTGAGTAGCTTTTTTTTTTTTTTTTATTTTTCAGATTCCTTAGGAGTTTTTATTTTATAAACTTGATCACATAGTCTAGCATGTTCCACTTAAGGAAGAGAAAGCTGAGAAGCATTTGTAAATCTCATAGCCCAGGAGAATAGGCTCACTAAAATACTGAGATTTAATCATATGACTATAATATGCTTCCCCTAAGCCCATATATTACTGGTGTACCACTAAAGTCTTATTTACAGCAGTTTCTTTCAACTAAAAACTATTAGACCTACTAGAAAACAAAAACAAAATAAAACAAAACAAAATAAATAAACAAAACATGATTTGGATAGAAAGGGCAAGCATTAGAACCAGACTCAGGTATGGCAGAGCTGTTGAAATTATCAGACTGGGAATTTAATTATTATGCTAGGGGTCTAATGAATAAAGTAGAGAAAATGCACAGACAGGCAATGTAAGCAGAGAGATGAAAATCCCAAGAAAGAACTAAGAAGAAATGATGCAGAGCAAAACACTGTAAGAAATGAAGAGTGCCTTTGATAGGCTTATCAGTAGACTGGAAATGGCTGAGGAAAGAATCTCTGAACTCAAGAATGTCCAAATAAAAATCTACAAAACTAAAAATAGAACAAAGATCTAAGGAAACAACAGAATATCCAAGGACTGTGGGACAACTACAAAAGGTGTGACATATGCATAATGGGTATATCAGAAGGAAAAGAAAGAGAGAAAGGGAAAAAAGAAATATTTGCAACCATAATGACTGAGAAATTCCCCCAAATCAATATCAGACACAAAACCACAGATTCATAAAGCTCAGAGAACACAAAGCAAGATAAATGCCAAAACAAATGAACAAAATTAACTAGTCTGATTGTCAAACTATAGAAAATTAGAAACTAAAAATATCCTGAAAAATTCCTGAGGAAAAAATACTCTACCTATAGAAAAGCAAATATAACAATTACGTCTGACTTCTCAGTAACTGTGCAAGCAAGAAGAGAGCAGAATAAAAAAATTAAAATGTTGGGAGGAAAAAAAATCACCAATCTAGAATTCTGTGCCCTGTGAAAATATCCCTCAAAGTGAATGAAAAATAAACACCTTCTTAGACAAAAACTGAGAGAATTTTTTCTTAATAGAGCTACCTTGTAAAAATGTTAAAAAAAATTTCTTCAGAGAGAAGGAAAATGACATAGGTCAGAAACTCATATCTATGTGAAGAAAGGAAAAGAATTGTTGAAAGAATAAGTGAAAATAAAATAAAAACTTATTTTTCTTATTCTTAATTGATCAAAGAGATAATAGTTTGTTCAAAATAATAATAGCAACAATTTATTCAAATATATATGCATATATATACATAACACTCATATATAAGTGAAATGAATGACAGCAATGGTACAGGAAACAGGAGGGAGGAATTAGAAACATTTTGTTGTTATAAGGTACTGTACTACTCATGAAGCGATATAACATTATTTGAAAGTGGACTTAGATTAGTTGTAATATATACTGCAAACTCTAAGGCAACAACTAAAATAAGTAAAAATAAAAAAGTTAAGCTTTTATGGAATTAAGAAAGGAGGAAAAATGGAATCCTATAATATGCTCAAAACCATAAAATGCAAAAGAAGAGAGGAAGACAAAACTAGGAACAAAGAACAAGGGAAACAAATAGAAAATAGTAACAAATATGATAGATCTTTATCCAACTATATCAATAACCACTTTAAATGTCAATAGTCAAAATACAATAATTAAAAGACAGAGATGTCAGCGTGTATTAAAAAAACAAGGGTCAGCTACAAATAAAAAAACCACTTTAAATATAAAGACATATATAGATTGAAACTAAAGGGATGGAGAAAGAGATACTATTCTAACACTACCCAAAAGAAAGAAGAAATATCTATATTAATTTTAGACAGAGCAGACATCAAAACAAGGAAAGTTTTATAGATAAAGAGGGGCATTACCTTGAGCCTTTTTGGAAAAGTAAATGCCCTGTGTTTATTTGTGGCTTCAAGGGAAAGCTTCATGTGTCAGATCTCTAAATATAATGCAATGTGTCTTATATAAGGAAGAACTTGTGTAGATTAGCACATTCTGTGGCATCTATAAGTATAAAAAGATATCTACCTTTTTTATTTCAATGTAAATGAATGTAATTATTCTGTAATTATGATAAAGGAGTTGATTCTCCAAGACTAGGAATATTTAATGTGCAAGCACATAACAAAAGTGTCAAAGTACATAAGGCAAAAGTTGATTGAACTATAAGAAGAAATAAATGAATTCACTATTTTGGTTGGAGACTTCTACATCCCTCTATGATAAACGGACAGATCCAGCAGGCAGAAAAAATCAGGACATTCTTTTCAAGCTCACAAGAAACATTACCCAAATAGCCACATCCTGGGCCAATAAAAGGTACCTTAACAAATTTACAAGAATAGAAATCATACAATGTCTGCTCTCAGACTACAATGGGAATAAACTAGAAATCGATAACAAAAAAGATAGCTAGAAAATCTCAAAATACTTAGAGATTAAACAATGTACTTCTAAATAACACATAGGTCATAGAAGAACTCTCAATGAAATTAAAAAAAAAATAAACTAAATAAAAATGAAAGCACAATTAATCAAACTTGATGGAATGTAGTGAAAACAATTACATCTTTTTTTCCAGGTTTTAGTCACTTGCACTCAGAGAGAAATTCCCATAGTTGTTAAAACTTCATGAGCAGAGGTAGAAATCTCCATAGTGTGTTTAGTTAATTCCAATATAATCTTATTTAATTTGTTTGCCTACATATTTTCTAATGTGTTTGATTTGTTTTCCTCTAAATTTCTGCCAGGCAGTCTTTTCAAAAGTTGGGAGTGTTTAGCAGAAAATATAGAACACAGAATTTAGATTCAAAATAGTATTTGGAAACAGCTACCTGTGTGAAGCATTTAAATTATTAAGCTAAATTGTTTCTCACTTTTCTATTAAGTATCCCTCTTGCAGATTTGCTGTCTGGATTAGAAATAATATTTTTAAACATCTGGTGCTCAAAAGTAAATGATATTTATTATTATTTATAAATTTAACCAGCATTATATATGTTTCTATTCAGTGTTTAACATTGTAATGAAAATAATTTTCATTGTAATGAAAATATACATACATACAGAGAGAGAGAGAGAGAGAGAGAGAGAGAGAGAGAGAGAGAGAGAGGATTTTCAATGGGAGCAAATTTAATAAGCTTAACATATAAAAAAAGTTATTTTTAACATAAGATTTTTATAGAAAATATGATGAGCCAGTAATTATTTTCAACATTATTATAACCAAAAAACTAATTTATAAAAATAAATTCTAAAGGGCCAAACTGTATATTCTATACTCTAGAATAGGACATGTAATTGGGCATTTTAATCTTGTAATTTTAATTAGTGAAAAAAGTTTTTTAACAATCATCATGAGAAGACAGTTAGTTTTGCTAAGAAGAAAATGTTTAGTGTTTTTTTTTTCTTTCCTATCCCTGTTGAGGTTGATATGACAAAGTTATTGAATAGCATAATGTGTCAGTGCATTGTCAGTATAAATTGGATATTTTCCCAAACCTGTTCATACATTATATTTTTTACTACAATTGTATAATTATTATATAAATTACTAAATATGAGTGTGAACAGGGATATTTATATTTAAGACTACATTAAGTGCCTTGTAAATACTATAAAGGTGAAACAAACAGAACTTTGAATTCTGGCAGGCCAGGAGGAGAAATTAATGCAGATAAAAATCATAAAAAAGGAAAGAAATTTTTTCTTTGTCCAAACTGTGCTTTTGTTTTTTAAAAATCTGAAAAACTGTAGCTATGATTTATGCAATAAAAATCACACAATGCCCTTTTCAGCAAACCCATACTCAGAAGAAAATTCTTGGCCCTAAAGTAAAACTTAAACACTACATTTGCAATTATATGTCTTAAATTCAAATCAAATATCTAAGCACTAAATACATATATTTTTAATTTTCACTTACATTAAGCTTTTTAAAAAGCAATAGATTGTTCATTCTCATTGCATCAGATTGTTTTACACTGTTTTATATTGTATTGCTTTTAACGAAACTTTCAATATATTTCTCTGACCATCCTTCATTTTTTACCTACTTTCTTGTCTTATTTTTGTACAAGTCCACCTTCCTAATCTTTAATTCTTTTTGAGGGAAGCAACTCTTTTATTCAGATTATAGCCTTCACATAATTTTGTATTTATAAGATGCTCAACATGTGATAAGTAAATGATAACTGCTTGTAAGATGTTTGTCTCTTTAGTTAAAAAAACAAACAAAAACAAAACAAAACAAACAAACAACAACAAAAAAAACAAGCACTCATTGTCCAATCCAAGTGAAATTTCTTGGAGTGAGAGAGGTCACATTCAATGATCACCCAAGGGCTTTCAAATGACACTTTAAGCATTGAAATAAATGTTAAAAGACATAACAAGTGATTCATACTCCAGAAAAGATATGAATAAATAGATCAATAATTATATAGTATAAACTTGGTGATTGAAAAGCATATAGGTTGAAATATAAGCTCGTAGGCAAGACCCTTGACTAATTCTGGTGAGGAGTAAGGAAGATTTCCTAGAAGAATTAACATGTAATCATATTTTGGGACAAATGATTTAAAGGCATGAACTATTAGGTATGCCTAACACATCCAGGAAATGCAAATTAAAGTAACGAATGATCTACTACTACACACCTATTAGAATGCCCAAGCCCAGAATACTGACAATATCGGTGCTGATAAGGATGTGCAGAAACAGGAACTCTCATTCACTGCAGGTAAAAATGCAACATCACACAGGCACTTTGGTGGCAGTTTGGTGGTTTCTTAAAAAACTAATCATACTTTTATTATGTGATCCAGTTATCGTGCTCCTTAGTATTTACCTAAAGGAGTTCAAAACTTATTTCCACTAAATACCTGCACAGGTATTTAACCCTTTTCCCATTCAGAGAAAAAAGTGCAGCTCACTGCCGGTGGTAATTTAACATCACGTGGAAGAATGCTAAGTTTTCTAGGAGTTCACATTTTCAGCAATCGAGAATCATTATATTTTGTAAATGGAGATATAACTACTAAAAACAGAATGCTATAAATAGAATATCATTTGTTTCCAAATACTATCAATATACTAGAGCAATGTGAATATAATAATAAAAGTGAGGTATTTTATGGCAAACTTTAGGAGTAAAGTTAGGACTGTAATCCGCAAATTGTCCCTGGGTAAATGCTGCAGCTGCAAGCACCACCAAGTATTCTCAGGGAAAATGGGAAATGAGTTAAAATAGCTTTATTCATAATTGCCAAAATTTGGGAGCAACAAAGATGTCCTTTAGTAGGAGAATGAATAAATAAACTGTGGTATATCCAGACAATGAAATATTATTCAATGTTGAAAAGACATGAGCTATCAAGACACACAAAGACATGGAGAAAACAAATGCATATCACTAAGTGAAAGAAGCCAATCTGAAAAGGCTACATACTGTATGATTTAAACTATATGACGTTGTGAAAAAGTTTTAACTATGGATACAGTAAAAATGTCAGTAGTCACCAGGGGTTGTGGCAGGGAGGATTGAATAGGTGGAACACAGTGGATTTTTAGACCAGCGAAAATACTCTGCATGACACTATAATTATGAATACATGTCACTATGTATTTGTGCAAACCCATGGAATGTACAACACCAAAAATCAATTGTAATGTAAACTATATACTTTAGGAGATAGTGATGTGTCAGTATAGGTTTATCAGTTGTAATAAGTGTACCACTCTGGTAGGGAATGTTGGTAATGTGGAAAGTTAATTTAATTCCATTATTATATGAAACCTTAGAAGTTCGTGTTTATATGTTTGTGTTATACTCTGTTTGTAGTTCATCCAATCAATTCACTTCTTTTTAATTAATCTGTTAAAATATTTTTTCCTCTTTCTTTTGAAGACAAAATTTTACATATTATTTGAGATTTTTGAATTTTGGGAAAGTTCACTGAAAATGTCAAAGTAACACTTCTTCTTTGGTTTTATTTACCCTTGGCTATTTTTTATTTCATATACTTTAATTTGCTATTAAAAATACATATGTATATACCCAAGTTTAGATATTTAACTTGATTCAATGTAGGTCAAGCATTTGATTTTAATCTTAGGTCAAAAGCTTGAGGAACATGATCTAAGCAAGGCAGTCATTTCTAGAAATGCCAGTTCTTACCCAGAGATAATCAGTGACTACGGAAATCTACTTAAACCATAGACATTTCAAAAATTATTTTTCCAGCTACTATTACATTTTTGGAAAGAAATCTTGAATTGAGCTCTATAATAATATGTACATTTCCTAGAATTATCTTTCTATAATTGTAAAATTGAGTGAGAATATACCTATGGAATTATTCCATCTAGAGGCTTATGTTTTAGCAATATACTGAAGTTAGGCATTTTCTGATTTTCCTTTCTTTCATTCAATTCAATCTCAGTATCACCTGTCTTTATTTTCCCCTATAAGTTGTTGCTCTTATTTATCCCAAATTGGTTATATTCTTTTAATAATTTACTTCTTCTTCTCTTTCTCTGTTTTCTAGATCACGTTAACCATGCTTAATATATGAAAGAAATATTAATCAAAGCTCTCATTTAAGAGACCAGGCAAAATGACATAGATGATAGAGGCTTTGCTCATCCTTCTTGCGACCACATCAAATGTGCAACGGAAGCACAGAGCAAATAGCAAGCAGAGTCACCTGGGGGTCTAGATAAACAGAAGCACTATAACTAGGAAGAGATAAGACATCAACCTACAATGATATAAGGTAGGAGGAGGTAAAGACATGAGGCTGCTTGGTTCTTAGCCACTGAGTGGGACAGTGGCTACAACAGTAGCAGCCAGCAGCCAGCGGCTCAGATGCCTCTTAAAGGGGCCATGTCCCTGACCAGACTCACTTGTTCTGAGCACCAGAGCCCGGCAGGCTGCTTGGTGGGGAGGGGTGGGGGAAGAGAGAAGGGGGTTTGGGGCATCAGGGATTTACAGAGGGACACTGAGTTGTCAGAGTGAGGGCTGGGGGCAAGGCTTTCTCCCAGGCAGAAGTGTTGGCATTGTTCCTCTGTTGAGCCCTCTCTGCCCCCAGTGTGCAGACACAGCATCGTCATAGCTGAGATGTCATCAAACTGGATAACAGAGGTTGCTCTGCCCAGAAAATTCCCTGAAACTCTACCTCTCCCAACTTCCAGACCTACCCAAGCCACATCCAGGTGTATCCTCAGCAAGTCAGATGCTCCTTGCTAAGACTCACACTGGTGGAGCCAGCTGGCCTTGGTTTCTGTTGTGGCCTCTTGAAGCAACTATAAGCACAGCATTTGTGGATTACTTGCCGAATCTTAACAGGTAGCCCCAGAGGGACACAGGCTGGGGCTAAACTTGGCCTGCAACTGAACCTCTCTCAGGACTGTGCCACTGGACACCTACTACACAAAGCCACACTCAAACCAGGAGACTTAGGAGCTTTGTTTAGTACATAGAAATATTCACAGAAAGGCAGCCAAAATGGGAAGACAAAGAAGCAGAAACCATATGAGAGAACAGAACAGAGATCAATGAAAAATTGAGTCAAGCAATCTAACAGATGCAGAGTTGAAAACACTGGTTATAAAAATGCTCATTGAACTTAAGGAAAGAGTAGATAAACACATTGAAAACTTTAACAAAGAGATAAAACATATAAAAATGGAAATGGAAATTATAAAAGGGAATCAGAAATTAAGAATACATTATCTGCAAGGAAGAATGTATTAGAGAGAATTAACAAAGTGGATGAAGAAGAAGATTGAAGCACCACTGATAAAGAGGATGGAGAAGCCAAGGAAACCCAATCAGAACAGCAAGAGAAAAGATCCAAGAATATCGTAATAATTTAAGGAGACTATGGAAAAAATTAAATACAAAAATGTCTGTGTCATAGGGGTACCTGAAGGAGAAGAGGGAGAACAAGAAGTTGAAAAAATATTTGAAGAAATAATGATGGAAAACTTCCTTAATCTGGTGAAGAGAATAGACATACAACCCCAGGAAGCTAAGAAAGTCCCAAAAGATAGAAACCCAAAAAGGCCCATGGTGAGGCACATCATAATTAAAATGCCAAAGGTTAAATACAAAGAGAGAATTTTAAAAGCAGCAAGAGAAAAGAAGTTAGTTGCCTACAAGGGAGCACCCATAAGACTGGCAGCTGATTTCTCAAAAGAAACTTTGCAGGACAGAAGGGACTGGCAGGAAATATTCAAAGTGATGAAAACCCAGGATCTACAACCAAGAATACTTTATCCAGCAGAGTTATCATTTAGAGTTGAAGGACAGATAAAGAGCTTCCCAGACGTAAATATGGCAAAAAAGTTCATTAACACCAAGCCAGTATTACAGGAAATGTTAGAAAGACTTCTTTAAGGAGAAAACGCATATAACAAAAACATGAATAAAGAATGGTAATAACAACATATCTATTGACAAGTATCTCAAATGGAAAAGAATTAAATGCTCCAACCAAAAGAAGGTGTGGCTGAATGGATAAGAAAACAAGACTCCTATATATGCTGTTTACAAGAGACTCACTTCAGAGTTAAAGATACAGACAGATTAAAAGGAAAGGGATGGACCTTGATGGACCTAGGGGATATCGTACTGAATAAAGTAAGTCAAATAGAGAAAGACAAATACTACATGATTTCACTAACATGTGGAATCTACAGAACAAAATAAACAACAACAACAAAAATGGAGAAAAACTTATAGATACAGAGAATATTTTGAGGGCTACTAGATTGGAGGAGGTTGAGGGGATGGCGAAAAAGAGAAAAGCAATTAAAAAGTACAAATTGATAGTTACAAAATAGTCATGGTGTAGCATAAGGAAAATAGTCAATGATGTTGTAATAAATATGTAAGAGGGAACAGCAGTACTAGATTTAGTGGGGTGATCACTTTGCAAGTTATATAGATCTCTAATCACTATGCTGTACAACTAAAACTAACATATTGTTGTATGCCAAGTATAATTGAAAAAAATTAATTGAATTGCACAATGCAAATATGAGCAACTAATTATCTTGTATATTTCAATAGAACTGGAAAAAATTTTTAAAAAACTTCTCATTTAGAATATTATATATTGATTCATTCTCAGTCAGTTTAAAAAACAAATTATGAATACCTTAGATTCTTTAAATTGCCACAGGTCAGTATGTTCATTAGCCTGTAATTTCTATTTTTTCTAAGTTGCAATGTAATTTCTGTATATGAGAGTGAACTGTCAATCTGGTTACACTTAGGGAATTTCCTCACTCTATGGAATTTGGATTAAGCTTTATTTTGATCCCGATTTTTATTTCAACATAAATCAAATTCAAACAACTTGACCAAATCATTAAGGCTGTGAATGTCTTGTGAAAAGCAACAACAAACTTATGAAAAACAACTCAAATTAAATTTTTTTCTTCAGTTGACATTATTGACTAAATATATTTTCTGGAATATGCAAATAACTGCTTTGACTTCTTCCTCATATGTTTCTCACTATGTGTGTGTGTGTGTGTGTGTGTGGTGTGTGTATGTATCATATATATATGTGTGTGTGATATATATACATATATGTTTGATATATGAGAAATTGAAATGAATAAAAATTCTCTGGAAATGTTTTCCTGTGTCTCAGATATAGGCATTCCACAAAAAGTGGCTTCAGATATTAAAGAATAATTAATTATTATTCATAAATAAACCTCTGGCTATATTTATGTATTCAGAAGTGAATTTGTTTATTTGTGAATATAACTTACCTCCTAAATTAAAATTAGGATGAATAAGGAAAATTGTATTTGAAATTTAAATTTTATATATTAATACATAAACAAAGGATAAACACAGACAAAAATAATACCATATAATAGAAGTTTTTCATCTGAACTGACATTTTCTATCATCATTTATATGTAGAGCATCATCAGGTGGTTGATAAGTGTACTTGTTCAGGAGTCTAACGAGATCCACATAAATGATCCATGGTACAAGTGATGAAAGTTTAATCTTTAAAATTCATCAGGAAACAATTACTATTTTATATTTTTCTTATTTTATTTAAAGTCTCTAAAAATAATTTCATCTGTTGTTTTGTTTGTAAGAAATCAGTTTATAAACAGACCTACTTCAGTTAAAAACAAAGAAAACCTTAAGCTGTCATGTTTCATATGGCATATCAAACAACCCATGACACTGGGAGTGAACAGTGAATTGTGATCAGCAATAAAATTAAAGAGAATAAAATAGCAAAGAAAAGGAAATATCAAAGAATTTCCCATGTGGCATTATCTTATAACTCTTTCACTTAAATTATATGTTTGTTTTTATGTGTCAGGATGTAAAATGTATCTATTACTGTAGGTTGTGGTCAAAAATTTAAAAGCCACTGCCTGAAACAGCAAAATGGCTGAGACTAAAATAGCAGTATGATCATGAAAGCATCTATTGATGGTAGGCAGACTTGACAAGCTTATGCCCTGGTGAGTGACTGTTATTATCTAAACATTTATAAGTTAAAAGTTCTTAAGCAGAAGAATTTGTGCAACCTCAATAAGCCAGATTTCAACCACTCTAATGTGTCTCAGCAGAATTCTAATTTCTCTTCGGTATTTCAACTTGTCCTCAATTTAAGAAATACAACAGTCTGGTTGAGAATTTGAGAGACACTTTTATGAGATTCTTTTCAGCCTTTTTTGTAATATGGATTTCCTTTTCTCTTCTCACTGACTCAGCAAGAAAATAATAACCACTTTACTTTCTGTCTTCCTTCTTCATCCAAGCAGAGTTCAGGCCTCCATTAATCCATTTTTCCATCATTGTCTTTTTTAACTTTTAATTTCTACTTTTACGGACTATCTATTTTTCAGTAACATGATCTCAGAAAATATAAATCAGGGAGAAGCTTGATGAAAATTTACCTTTTAGCCTATTCATTCCTTACATCTAGTAGTGTAGCAAACTGCTTATTTAACTACAACTAAAGCTATATCTGCCTGTGATCTTCATATGTACAGCTTTCAGCAGTTTAAGCATTTCATTTGTGGTCAGTGGTATTTATTACCAGTAATAATGGGTACAATTGAAAGTCTAATGTGGGCCTTAATGTGTATGACAAAAGGACTCCTCTCCTTTATTCTGAAAGCTGATAGTCAATTTGCTGATGTTTGGCTGAGGTGAGGCTCATGAGAAGTGGGTTGATAAATTCCCCCAGCCCCCTTGCTGCTTTGATAGGAAAATCTTGCCAAAAAATATGACAGTGTAATCTTCATGATCCTCATGGTCCCACAGGTGATCCATCAGGGCCTCATGAAACTTAATACTGAGCTCATGCCTAATTTTGACTCTTAGATAGGATATCAAATCATGATTAGTCAGTGGTCTATATCGCCAAGTCTGTCCTACCCTCTCAACCCTTTCCCCTTGAATTTTGTTCTACTCAGTCTTACCAACACTCCTTTTCTGGGTGTGATCATCAGTGGACTAACAGAGAATTGTGTTTATATAGACAGAATTTTCACTTTTGGCCAAGCAGCTTTTCAACCTTTTACAGCTACATGGGCCATTCATATCCATTCATATCCCCAACACTTTAATTTTTCTGCTGCTTGTGACCCAGAGAGTCTGAAACACAGTCTCCTAGTTTGGAGATACTAAAATTTCTCAGAAAAGCATTTAAAACATGATCTCTTTATTATTAACCATCCAGAGTTGTCTACTCTTAGCACGAGCTTCTCAAATGTATTAGTAGTTTATTAGCTCTAACAGTAGCCTTGACTAATTTATGTAGTTGGATATATAATAGGTCTAGGTTTAAACTTTCTCTCTATGTCTCCACTTTTTAAAATAAGAAAATATTGAATATAAAACCTACCTTTTTTTCAGAATTTCTTCACTTCCATGAAAAGATTGAGGAAAGAGCCTACACACTGTGGCAGATTAAATTGAAAAAAATTAATTAAAATACACCTGTTCTCACCAGTCTGCCAGAAACTAATCATTTGAAATGTTACTCTTCCAGACCAGAGTGGACCCTGTTCTTATTTTAGAACTAAGACAAATCTAATATTTCACACATGTCCATTGTTTTGGAAATCCAATAACTCTCTCTGTCAAAACCATATCTAGTGGAATGTTATAATACTATCTGGAAACTGTAGAAGAAACCAGAAAAAAAATAATCAAATAATTTCAGAACACTTTTTGATTTTTAGGAAATAGTCATACTGCATACAAATATACATGGCATATATCAATCACACAATAATATTAGGTATAAAGAATAAATTATTTTAAAAGTCTTTTGTAATATTAAAAATATAATTTTTGTTTCATCTTAAACTGTAGATAACCTCATTAGACTTATAAAATTAATCCAGCCAATTTTAAAGACAATAGAGCTTTGCATATAATTTCCAGAACACTGCTGCATGGCCCCAGATTGTCAGTTGTTTAGAGATATCCACTGAATGAATGCCAATTAACTGAGAATCAAAATAATTTGATGATAAATGCAATCTATGAATTTGGATCTCATTCTTTTTGACAAATATAAAGACTCTTAGGGTTTACAAGCTTGCCCTGGAGAAACAGGAGAAACTACAAAGCTTACTCTAAGCACACCTAAGGTGGGCAAGGGAAATGCAGATCTTTTAATTCCATCGAGATAATTGGTAATGCACTGATTTAAGCTTTGGGAAGTGTGATGGCTGTGATAATTAAACAACAGCCTCCTTTCCTGAGATTGCCCCATATCACCTCACCACCTCTAATTATCGTCCAAATCATAATATAGAAAGTTGATATTTCTCCATTTATTATTTGTGATACTATAATTTTTTTTACTAGTTATAATATTTATTAGAGTCTGTTACTGGTCCATTGCTTCCCTTGTGAACTACTCTCCAAGGGCACTCTCATTCATTCTACTGTTTTAGTAATCACTTATAGGCAGATTACCCTAACTTTTCTGTACTAGCCCCAGCCTCTCTCTGAGCTTCCAGGTGGATATCTCACCAGTACACCCACAGGTATCTCAAATTCAGTATATTCAAATCAGAACTTACTGTTTTCTTTCTAAATCTTCTCTTCTTTCAGCAATCTTTCTTGACTAGTGAAATTATAATCTACCCAGTCACACATGCTAGAAAATTGAGGGATTCTTGGTTCTTCCTTTTAATCTCCATATCCAATAATTCATTAGGTCTTAATATTTCTTAAATCTGGCCTTTCATCTTCATCTCTTTCATTTATTCAGTAAGTATTTAATAAGTGCCTGCACTATGCTAGACACTCTTATAAAGTTGAGTTTACTTTGGACAACAAAACATAAAAAAATTCCTTGCGCTTCTGGAGTTTATATTCTCAATGGATGAGACAGAAAATAAACAATAAACATAATCTAGTAATTATCATAAGCTGATATGTGCTATAGACTAACACAAATAGAACAGAATAATGAGGATCAGAAATGTAGAGAGGATTAAAACTTTAAATCGGCTCATCAGGATATATACCTCATTGATAAAGCAATATTTGAGCAAAGATTTAAAGAATGTATAAAGTCAAGAAAATATGGGAGGAGAGTGTGCCAGAGAATGATGATAGCCAAGGTAGGGTGTGTGTGGTGGTTAGAAGAGTAGCAAGACCAGTGCAGCTAGAGATCTTGGATCCCAAAATATTAGACCTATTTGTCTTTTAAAATTCTGTGTGTGTGTATAATCATTCACTTGTTCAGCTATTTACTGGGCAACTACCACAAAAAAAGATACTATCTTTATGCTTAAGGAGCTCATAATTTGTACATATCTAGATAGATAGATGCTAGATAGATAGATGGATGGATGGATGGATGGATGGATGGATGGATAGATAGATAGATAGATAGATACTGTATATACTTTCCATTTTTAAACAAAACTTCTTTTTAACATAACTTCAGTAAGCTGATTGATTTATAAGGTCCTTGTTTTTTCCCGCAAACATACTGTTCTCATTACAGCCTCCAAAACTCTGTTTTAGTATTTCTTTACTCTATTTCCTAGAAGATCTGTGTTTTTTCCTCTATATTTTATCTATATTATAAATATAGCTGAAGCTCTACTTCTAGACTGAATTCTCTTGACTACTCACACCCTAATGAGGTTTGCTATTTATCTTTGGCTCCAGCTTCTCTTGATTTTAACACATGAAAACACAAGAATTATGTGTTATAATTATTTTATACTCCATAGTGTATCAGAGTGAATGTTTGCTGAAGGGCTTGGGATGTCTGATATTAGAATGAACTAAAGAGGTCTTTGGGTTATCTGCATTTAGAGAGAGTTAATTAAAGCATAAACAATTATTTCTCCAAGTCAGTTTTGAATTTGCCTCTGTTTAAGAAGAATACAGAGCATAATACTTGGTTGAAGACAATACTAGTTTCAGGAATCTAACCAGAATCTTCAGAATTATAGAAAGTAAATGAATACATCTTAATGAGGAGAAAGATCAATGAGAAAAAAACTATCATGTGATTTTGTTTGTCTCATCATGGAAGATAATTTATTTTCTATTTTTCCCATCTGTTCAGCAATTCCAAGGTTTAACTCTCTTCTGAATAATTGCACTTGTTTAGTCTCGATTCATGGTGATGCCAACCAAAGAACTATATAGAGACCTAATCTTGATCTGAACTTTTTATATTTACATTCTTTCTTTCCTTTTCCTCCTGACCTTTTTTTTTTTTTTTTTTTTTTTTGGCAAGTAGAACACTTTATGTACCATGATGTGCCATAAATTTCTTTGCGAATTCTGGAATCTCTGCATTGTATGTAAAACAAACAAACAAACAAATAATAAATCAGTGGAATACTGAAATACATTTCCCCCAAGAGGAACATTATTATTACAATGAACATGGAGATCCACTGACCTAGAACCCAATTAGCTAGGTTGCAACTACCTGTGTTTGTGAGGCTAGTTCTTCTTTCAAATATTATTAGAGATCTAATTGTTTTGAAGAAGCCATGAGGATAACAATGAGAAAACTTTCCTACCAAGTAAACACTAATATCTATTTCATTTTGTAGGAAGAAAACTTTACAATCTTATATTTTTAGATATCAAATGTATAATTAATGTCCTTTTACCTTTTCTAATCATTGTAGAGAGAATTGATCTAAATGACTACATGTTTTTATTAGTTAATTTACCTTGAAGTGATTTTAAGACATGATGCTTACTGTCTCTTGTGGTTCGAGATAGTTTACAATAGACCCTTCTTAATAAGTCAGCCTTATTCACTTAATCTGCTATAGATCTGAATGTCACACATAAAATTAGTTTTAGAATTAAGTTAGAATTAAGTTACCTACAGGGTGTGTGTTTTGGAGCCAGGTCATTCTTCTACACAATATGATTGCCCTCACAAAAATGCTAGATGGCTGAAAATTTATCAAGGGCTATAGTACAGCTCAGAGATCAGCATGCAGGCTCTGGCACTAGTCCTTGGGTTCCTCTCTTAGTCTTATAATTTACTATCTTTTTTGCCTCACTTTTCCCATCTGTAAAGGTGAATGATGATATTTACTCCTTAGGGTTAAAGATAAAATGAAACAAAACACGTCGCCTACTTTTGACTATACCTTGTCAAAAGTAAGTGCTTTAAAATTTAGCTGTTGTTACTATCATAAAATATGCATCATTTTTACTTACTGTTATCTGTACCTTGTATCTAGTGAGGATGAAGCCTTAAACTAATTCGCACTAAAGTGTTAGTTTCTTACTCAAAGAAAGAATATATGGATTAACTTCAAAAACTGCAAAGTACTCTGTGAAGACAGAAGTGATGTAACCAGCATTTTAAAGGGCAGTGTGGAAAAAAAAATAAATAAATAAAGGGCAATGTGAGAACAGAATGGTTTGAGTCCAAGGGGGACGGCAGAAAAATAGCGAAGGAAAATTCAGTTATTTCTTACTTTTTCTCAGTCCCTTCCTTTATCATGCATTAGAGTACATACTTTAAATTCATCACTATGTGGTTTTCAACGAAAGAAGACCCAGGAGGGATTACTCACTTTACAGGTTGAATTGAACAAATCTATGCCAGCGAGCCAGCCTCACACCCTGGGCAAAAGGAACTGTTAGCCTTGGCACAGACTGTGACAAGTATGTACACATCTTGTCCAGACAATGAAATATGCCTAGGGGAACATGCATGTGTGAATCAAGGAGCAGGCACATTGGAAGTTTTAACATCTGGGAGCAGCTGTTTGCCATGAGCATAATAAAAGTGAGGTTGGCAACATTCACCTACCTTTGACATGCTTCCCAACCCCCAACCATACCTAATAAACATCAGGCCTGATGTTGACAATAACATTTGTAGGTGCCCAGCTCCATTATAAATATATCCAGGTAGTTTCAGAGCTATTTGCACAGGGAAAGACCTGGGGTGAGAGAAGAACCGAAGGGCTTGGATCTATTGTAATTTTAAGACTTAATGTAAATACTACGTAATTTGTATTTCTAGTATGAAAAAAGCAGTGATTTTCATTTAGTTATTTTTCCCTTAAATGTGTCTTTCTGTAGGATAATGTGAGCTCCTGAAGGACAATAATCATGTCATAATAATTTCTTTTATTCTTAGTACCTTGCATACAATAAATAAAGCACATAATAGCACTAAAAGATTATATTTAATATATAAAGGAGTAAAATAAATCATGCAAAAGCTTGTTTTTGGCATTTTCTCCAGAGATATATACAATGAAGTGACTTAGAAATGTGGTCACAGCTCAGATTTCACCAGGAAAAATCCCTAGCGTGTGTCTGTTCTACCATGGTAATATTGAAGCTGGAAACTTAGAAACAGCATGTTCATTGTGAATTATCTAGCATTTCTACCTAAATCTGAGAAGATTCCAGAAGCTATCTTAAGCCAACATCATTATCTTCCTTTTCAGGAGAATTAGAATAGACTTCAAAAATACTATAAACCTAGAATAAGAGGTAATTTTCCTGTAAAGAATTACTCAAATATTTTTATAAATGATAAAATATTTAATAGATTCTATTTTCGGAATTTCTTTTGGTATGTGACTGTGAGTGCTACATACTAAATATCTTAAATAAAAGTATTGTCAAACTACATAATAAAATATATGTAATAAAATTATATTAATCTAAAATATTCTCATGCAAAGCCTGAAACTAACTCTTGTAATTATATGTTTAGCTATATTTTGAGTTCATTCAACAAAATGAATCATTATAACACTCATATTTATGCACAGGAAATTGCATTATGTTGATTATACATGTATATGGATAACTGATCTCTCATTAAAATTGAGTCATCTCAGGAGGAAAATTTACTATAAAGTTGGAATCAGTGACACTACACCAATTGTATTGTGTGATGTATTATTCATAAACAATAAAGTTGAATAAAACAATTTACTTTTTGTCATGTAGAAATGTCATCTAAGCATATTTTGTTGTATGTAAAGAGACAGTATCTTGTTTATTATTTTATGAGACTATTGTTCTAAGAGCTACTCAGAGAAGATATTTACACTCTTGGATTGGGAATCATGCCAGTCTTGGAACATGTGGTTATTTTATCAAAAACGTTATGATCAAATAGAAGTACAAATGTATATTGGCATGCCTCTAATAAGAAAAGAAAAGAGAGAGAGACAGAGAGAGACAGAGAGAGAGAGAGAGAGAGAGAGAGAGAGAGAGAGAGGAAGGAAGGAAGGAAGGAAGGAAGGAAGGAAGGAAGGAAGGAAGGAAGGAAGGAAGGAAGGAAGGAAAGAAAGAAGGAAGGAAGAAAGATAATAGGTTTAGATTCAGCTAAGACAGTGTAAGGATTTGGATACTTGGTATTTGTTTTTCTAGTTTACCTCCCACTCGAACATCTCTTGAGCCTTCTAGGAAATTTATAGAGATCAAAGATTCCATATTCTTTTCCCATTACAAAAAATACTTTCTGACAGTGAACAACAAGAAAGAAATTGCCCAGGAATCTATATTTTACGATAGATTTTAATCATACTTAAACTCTTCCTTGCTGTGCCTTAGATCTCTCTGAAATTTAGTACATAAACCCCACAAGTTTTAAATACTCCTCTCCCATCGGATTCCTTCCTCCCTTCCTTTCTCCTTTCCTTTGGCCCTCCATATCTCCCACTCTCCCTTTCTTTCTTCAGTTATCTCCTATTTCCTTCCTTTCTTGTTTTTACACCATATATCCTAGCACTTTATTAACCACTTTTAAACTTCAAGCTAGGATCTACAGCTTAAACACAATTTAAAGCCCTTACCGGACACATTCCTGGCCTTAAAGCAAACATTTTATCTGAGCTGAAAGTTTTGTTTATAAGCATCTTAAGACAATGTTTTTTAAAATGTTAGATTATAAAAATTACCTAGGGATCTAATTAATATACAGATAGCCAAGATCAAAGGAAAAAAAAACTTTAAATAAACTCCCTAGATGACTCTTGATTAGAAAATTTTGAGAAATACTAATCTAAACACACCTCTCAGTAAATGCTATTTTTTCTCATTGTCATTCTGACACGTGGTCATATAATACCAGCTAAGTACTTATTTAAGAGAAAGTCCTATTTCAATGTTTGACCATGTTAATTATAGAAAAACAGTCATCATGTATTGTTCTTAAATATATTTCGTTCTGCAGGTTACAGTTTTATCATGGGCACATATTGCTAAAATAGAAAATTAGAAAAAAAAAACAGATGGATTACAGAAAAAAAATCAAAAGTGCTCTAATATATATGATTTGACATGAGCAGGTTTTTGCCAGCAGGAAAGCAATGAAAATGGGATAAAGTGTTCCCAACAAAAGAAATTAACCAACAGGAGCCTGACAATTACAGGCTTATTTTAAAGGTGTAGTGATATGTTTTGAAGATTATTAAGTTGTAACCTCTTATTCATCTAGAAACTTAAATGTTTCTCCTTGAGAAAAATCTTTAGGAAAGTTACAAATTGTTGTTACCAGTAAAAGATGAGTTGACAGAGAGTATTGTTACTATCTCATGGATTTAATCAGAAAACTTGGCTTTAAATTACAATTAAGATACATGAATTTTGCCACCTTGGGTAGATGATTTAACCCCTGTGAGAATTAGTTTTTCATTTGTGATATATATAATAAAGTAATACTGGCAAGATTACAATAAAGATTAAAGGTGAAAATGATTATATAACTGTTTAGTTCTATAAATATGTAAAATGTTAAGAAATTTTACTGCACTGGCTAGTGAAATGTTTCTGGTAGAAGTCTATCTCCAAGTAATTGGGGGAGGGCGGGAAAAAGATCAATAGTTTATTGTCATGCATCTATCTAAAATTACATGTTTCTGGAATTTATACCCAGGGCTCTTGAAATGTTATTCCATCATCAGCAGGTTTCTCTTTTTTTCTTTACTAAGCTTCATATATTAATTGAGGTGAGAGAATAGGGATAAGAAAACAAAAATGAGAAAAGATTGTAATTTAAAAGCCAAGTCAGACATCACTTCTTGATACTGGTCATGCAAGACAATAGAACTACAGGGAAAATTAATGCTTTATGAATTTAAAAGACAATGTAGGAAACTTAACAAATTAATGAAGCACCAGAAGTCACCTTAAATAAGCCCTATGAAAGGGATTGCATTCAGAGCAATTGTTTTATTATTTTATTGTACTTTTATGTCTTTATTATATGGAACACACCATTTTTTTTAGGAGACAAATTAAATGTTCAATTTCCTCTGTATACACAATACATCTATGTATATATTTAGGGTCATACTTATTCAAGCTTTTAATGGAAGAAAAAATGGGGCCTAGAAAAAAAGTAAGCACTAGTTCTGACATCAACTGTTGATTCCTGATAAAGATACAATATCATCTTTTAGCTTCAAATGAGGATGTAGCATCAATGATTACTGAAAGATGCATCTAGTTTCAATCTTAAATAATTTGTATACGCATTTTTATTTAAAGAAAATAGTTTAAAATATAAACAATTTGAATATTAATGCAATACCAAAGGACACAATAAACATGGATATGTGTTTTTAGTTCATTAGATTAAATATTCATCCAAAAAAGGACAGAACAAATAGATAAGATGAAATTTCTAATTTAATATTAGAAAATAATGACATTTAATTTTTTAGAAAATTATTTCATTACTATTGTTCCAGAAAAAATATTTTTATTTTTGACATAATATCAACATTTTCATTTAGTGAAACAAAGAAAAATTTGATTGGTGTTTTGAGTCAGTTTTGGCTTTTAAAATATTTTTAATATGTATTAAAAATTTAAACTCCATATTATATGTCTAATTTAGGCATATTATTTAATATTGGTGAGGGGCTGAAAAATATGAAGACACTCAAATTAATTTTTTGAGCACTTTCTGCTGAGGTGCCATGAAATGAAGAAGGAAAATTCAAAATATAATGCACTTATTTAACAAATACTGAACGAGTTTCTTATACATTTCAGGGAAGGGTAATCCATAACAGAATGTCCGTGTAAGTGTTCTAAAAGAGATAACAAATTACCTCTGTAAGAAAATAAAATCAGATTCATTCTAACTGTGAATCTCTGAAAATGTTTGTAAGGGAGTGACTTATAAATGCATCCATCAACTAATACCTGGGTGACTCAACAAAATCATAATCAATTGAAGATATAAATGAAGAAAATTAATGAGTTCACAAGGATATAGATACTTTGGAGATTCTTAATTTCAGAATCTATGTGAATAATAAAATTAAAAATTTTCGAATTAGCTTACTAGAAATTCATTTCACAGTGATTCTGTATGTTTTAAAACTATTTTAACTTTTTTGGTTAGAATGTAATATAAATGAAATTTGGCTAGGAAAGTTTTGTGGACAAGGTGGCAATTTTCTTATGAAATTAATAAATTTTTATATTATTGATTGGTTTGACTTTTCTAATCATTTTAACTGTTCATATATACCTTCATAAACTTATAAACATCAAATTTTACTGGGCTATATGTTATCCAAAATAAGTAAAATGGTATATTTAACATTTAAGCAATGGTTTAATAATGCAACTCCTTGTAATGTTAATTGAAGCCATTTTCCAACAAATTTGCCTCTATGTGAGAATGATCTGGATTAAAAGATACTAAAAATTCATTAATTTCTTTGTAATTCAAAATTTTCATTCCTTAAAATGACCTGAGAGTGTCTTTATTTTTACTCAGTCTTTGCTCATAATAATAATTCAGCTATTATCATATACAGAAAATGGACAAAGATTTTATTTCTATTTTCTTGTCACCAAATAGATACTGTTTCATTTTGAACTTTCCTAAGTGAACTCTAGTATTACCAATCTGTATTTAGATAATTTTGCTGATTCAATATAAAACCTGTTATAAAAATTAGATGGAGAACTTCTCATTTATATTTCGATATATTACCTTTCAAGTTGATTGTGTCAATTTTCTTTCTTAAATTTCTGAAACACTCTCTGGTGACATTTCACTGTTTAAAGCACTTAAAATCTTCATTTATTTTGTTCTTGACTTCATGCTTCATATAACTCAAGTGTGACAACCCTAGATCTAAAAGTTAATTTCTGAAAGAGGGATTTACTTTATGTACTGGTGATTTCAAAATTTAATTTCTTTATGGACATTTATTGAGCACTTACTATATGCAGTGTACTTTTAACATTTTTTATCTCATCGTACTTTTCAGAAAATGATAGTCACATTTCTTCTTAAGTGTTTTAATTATTCTTACTTGTTGCTTAAATGGCAGGTCATAAAGAATTAATGAAAAGTACCATGAGATGAAAAGGATAATGAGTACAAAGAGAAAAGTAATTTTTGACGTTATCCATTTTGAAATTCCCTGCAGGCAGTATGTCAATGTGTTCAGTAATTTTCCTTCTAAAATGTCTCTCTGATTTACCTTCTCAATTCTGGCTAATAAGACTGAAGCCTAGACTTTCATCACTTCATGCTTGAAATACTATAACAGCTCTTTAACTGATTAGCTTATTCCCACTCATTCCTTATCCATTTCATACTTTCACTACAATAATCTTGAAATACTGCTATAGTTATGTCACTCTTCTGCTCAGGAAACTCCTATACCATAGTACCTTCTGTGTGAAGACCAAATCCTCCTACCTAGAATTAAAGGTCACTCATAATTTTATGCCATTCTACTAGTAAGGTTTTATGTCCTACCTTTTCCTAGTCTACATATTCTGTTTTTGTCAGAGTGGTCAACTCACTTCCTGCCAACATATTCTGCTCTTGCCAAGTTTGCTTTATATGTATAATCACCTTTTTCAGAATGGTTCTTCTTGTCCCCTGCACCTATCCAACCAATAACCCATCTGTAAAGCTAAAGTTGAACTCCACTTATTCCAACAGTTCTAACACTTCCTAATGTTATTTTTTTCATTTTCTGAATTCCAATAACATTATTAATCAGAATCTCATGGTTTATTACTCACTTTCTCATGAAAGGGGCATTGGAATCAAATTCAGATAACCTGGGAACTTGTGCATTGTTGAGTAGTGAAATCATTTCAACCTGTCCTTACTCACTCTATGGTCTACTGGTGTATGATAGTTGCCATTGTATCACAGTGATGGCTGACGTTTCTTTTTTTTCCATGCTACTCTGGAGGCCCCTGGAAGCACACAACTTATTTTAGCTTCCTATCCTCGGCACAGCTGGAATCACATCTGACACATAGTGGTTTCTCAATGCATGTTTGAAGTTTGAATGTCTGCCATGAAAATCTTCTGATCCAAAGATCATCTGTAAAATATAAATATTATAGATGCCTTACTTGGTTCACAAAATGTTCTTGAATAAAGGAAAAGGTAGGAAAGTGCTTTGTAATTGCAAGCTGTGTGGAAATATTATATGACTATATGATTCTGTATATAGTAATGCTTTCCTCACTACTCTCTTTGAATTCAGAAACTGTCTTTCTTATTTGGACACTCACATGCACATACATAGCTGCTAACACACTTTGGCTTATGACATACTTTTAGTAAAATTTACATAGATTTGTTGATTAATTATAAATAAAATAATTTTAAATTCACCTCTTTTATATTATTAATCTATCTAAGTGGTTGAATCCTATAGTTCATGATGCCTATAAACCTCCACAGTGACTGGAGAAATCTTGGAAGCTGCGTGCTGAGGATAGCAGAACCACCTACCAACCCTGGACAACTCCTCTCTGAACTGTTCCATGACAGGAAAACACATTTCCCTTATAGTTTTAGCTCTCTTCCTCACTGAAATTAAGTTTCTTCTAACCAAGTCGACTCCTAAATACCAAACCCTACTCCTACCTTTCCTTAAGACAAAAGACTTTAGTTTGTGGAGTAAGGTAGGCAATTCGCCCAAACTGTAGTCTGATAAGAAGAATTAACAAACATTATGTGTTTTGGCATGTCATCCAATATGGGAAAATATACTCCAAAACATTGAAATAGAGAATGGGTAGTTAATGCCACTTTTTTTCTTGTTCAGCACAGCTAACAATTATACCTCTTTTATGCTTGGTGTTAAGTGCCAAATTTAATTGCACATAATAGATTTATTAGCATGGATTAAGATAGACTAGCTTTAATTCCTGAGATGCAATCTATCTTCAATAGTAACCATAATCATGATGGCTTTTCTAAATCATCTAAGACAGAGTGTATTCATTTAGTAACATTTTAATTATATGTACTATTTACATTCTGAAAATTGACAGCCTATGACATATAAACCTTTGTATATCAAAAATATTATGTGAAAATATCGTAATAGTTGGAAGGAATGGAAAAAGAGAAGTCTTGAGCTTTGCATTTAGTTAACTTTTCATACATATCTAGTTCAGCCACATCCATGGGAAGAAAACCTATGGTCATTGATTATTCTATTATCTTTTTATTTTTTATCTTTTTCTCCCAAGTAATGTTGTCCTCCATTGCATTGATTTATATGGTTTACTCAACTGAGTGAATATTGAAGCAATTCATCCCTCCTTTTTTCAACATCCTAGCAAAGTCTAACATACCTGTTAGGGATGATTGTAGTGTGCAAAAATAGCTTTTTTATACCTAGGTCTATACAATCTACTCAGAAGATTTTATAGATATAGATACAGGTTTAAAAATATATACATATATAGATAGATAAATGGATAAGAAAAGATAGATATGGAAATAGGTATACACTACTTCATGTTACTTAAAGAAATCACTAATATTGGCTTGGAACTGGTGATGTCTAACATTTCAGATATTTTCATGACTATTGGAAATAAAGTAATAGTTCATCTGGCAAATTCCATGCACTTAATTATTTGTAGAAATATCTTACATAGATATTTTTTATACATACATAATATAAATTTTAAGTCAGCATATTTACTCAGATATCTCATTCCTCAAACATTCTGGATCAATAAAAGCTTACTCTTTTGCTCGCTATGTGTCTTCAATCAATATTATTGATTTTGAACTTTGAAATTTCCCTTTCTGACAGAATTATCTTACTTTCCACCCTTTCTATACCTTCATTAACAACAAACTTGAAATTTGTTTTCACTGTGAGGTTTAATCCCTTGAACCTTCCATGTATTTCTGGTTCACCCACCTCTGACTTCAGTTTTCTCCTTAACTTAGATTGTGAGACCATATAAAGCCTTCTTAATGATCTTCTCATTACACTGTAAAATCTCTTACCTGTTTGACTTTTGCTACCTGAACTCCAATAAACCCAACTCTTGAGTAGTCTTTACAGTCATGTCTCACTGCTTTTAGATGATTTTAGCATTGCTAGAAAAAGTAGGTAAATAGTGCTAATTTCACTACAGATCCCTACTCCTCGGTTCTTCTTCTCTTTCACTACTGCTTAGAAATGGCATTTGTTTCTTGATTCAATATTACATCACCCTGAAAAGAGATTTGAACCCTCTCTTGATATTCTAATGTATTCCCTTCTCCTCAAGTTAAAATCCTCAACTCCCACTTAACTATGTTTATCAACAGCACCTCAAATGATCTAAGTAAATTCTCCTCTATATAAAGATCTTACATCTATATCTGATGTCTTAATTTTTATTCCTGTCTCAAAGAAAAAAAGAAAACAGCCATAAATTCTCTATTTTTTTAGTGCTAAACCATCTGTCTGGACTTTTCTTCCTTTCTTGAAAACTTGCTCTATTAAATCACCATTTTCTATGTTTTTCCTTTTCTTACACTTGCTCTGCCTACTAATATTCTTAAATTTTTCCTTATTCTGAAAAAGCCTTTCCTCACACTAACAGTCTTTCAAGGTAACACTTTGTCTTGTCCCCTTGCTGCCAAACCTTTTGAAACAGGAGCTGTAGTATTTTTCCCTCATTATTGTTTTCATTTCTTGCAGAGTAACTTTCACTACAAATGCTTAATAACTAACATGTGAGTTTTTTCTCAGTCTTTATGTTCATTGACTTTAGTAACTCCCTTGTTTCTTAAACTTGCCCTTCCTTCTGCATCATATTTTTAACTCTTTTATCATCCTTATTGACTGTTTCTCAGAGAAAATGAGAACTAGAGTAAATGATATTCAATTTACTATTTATAATCTATTTTGGTTTATATATTTTAATATGTTCTCTAACAACCATTATCTCACTTAGTCCCCAATAGCAACCATTCTCCTGTGGTTACTCTTATGTCTTTATTATTGGGGCTACCACTAGGCGAATAGATCTTATTTCTTAACGATCCTAGCGGTCCATCTCTTAGCCTCCAACATCATACATTCACCTACTTTGTCATTACCTTTACTTAAATATTATAAAACAACCAGCATAACCAAAGCAAACATTATTTCAATGGTGTTGTCTCCAAATTAATTTCTTCTTTTTGTTTATTTATTTGTATTTATAATATAATCGTTCTCTATGTAATCACAACTTTAAATCTAATAGTGATCCTTAATGCTGCTCTCTTCTTTTCCTACTTTCTAACATTGGGTTTTAAATTCTTTGTTTCTTTTTTCTTTTTTTTTTTTATTTGTGACTTACTTTTAAGCTTTTTTTCCCCATTTCACTGCCTTTTAGTTAGATTTAGTTCTTTTATTTCTTTACTTGGACTGTGGCCAAAGTTTCTAAATGGTATTCCTCCATTTAGCTATTTTCTTCTTTATGTGTGACTCAAAAGTTCTTCTGTGAATTTCCTATAGGGAACAAGCTATTGTTGAGATATATTTAATTTTCTTAAAATCTAGAAGAAATTCACCATTTCACTTTATTTCCTGTTATCTATCTAAAAAAAAATACTTTATATCTACAGCCTAACTGTTACTTATTTTTTTTAACATATACCATAAGTTTTTGCAGCCATGCTTTCTTTAATATTATTTTTTTCTTTTGCCTAGAATGCCCTCCTCCAAAATATCTATCTTATGCATCATTCAAAATATTTTTATATGCTAGCCTTTCAGTGATTCTTACTATCAGCCTAAAGTTCTCTATTTTTTTAAAAAAAGGAATATAATTGACATATAACGTGTAAATTTAAGATGTACAGTGTGTTGATTTAGTACATTTATACATTATATTATGATTACCACTGTACCATTACCTAACATCTCTACCCATCACATAATTATAATTTCTCTTTTGTGGTGAGAACAATTAAGTTCTAGTTCCTTAGCAACTTTGAAGTTTACAATACAGTATTTATTGATTATAATCATTATGTTGTATATTAGATTCCCAGGATTTATTTATCTGCTAGTTGCAAGTTTGTACCATTGAACAACCTCTCCCCAATTCCCCCAGCCTCAAGCCCCTGGTAACCACCATTCTACTCTCTATTTCTATGAATTTGGCTTTTTCAGATTCCATATGTAAGTGCAATCATACAGTATTTGTCTTTCTCTGTCTTATTTCACTTAAGATAACGTCCTCAAGTTTAAATGGCAAGATTTCCTTCTGTCTCATGGCTGAATGACATTCCATTGTGTATATGTAACATCTTTTTTATCTATACATTCATTGATGGACACTTAGGTGATTTTCATATCTTGGATATTATAAATAATGCTGTTTATTATAGCAAAGAGCGCCTATATCTTTTTGATAACCTGTTTTCATTTCCTTTGATATAAACCCAGACATGAAATTGCTGTATCTTATGGTAGCTCTATTTTTAATTTTTTGAAAAAACTTTACTGTTTTCTATAGTGGCTGAATTTATGTTCCTATCAACAGTACACAAGGGTTCACTTTTCACCATATCTTTGCCAGCACTATTTATCACTTGTTTTTTTTTAATGATAGCCATTCTAACAGGGGTAAGGTAATATCTCTATGTGCTTTTGATTTGCATTTCCCCTATGATTAGTGATGTTAAGTATCTTTTTGTGTAATCATTGGCTGTTTGGATGTCTTCCTTGGAAAAATATCTGTTTAGTGCCTCTACTCATGTTTTAATTAGATTATTTTGTTGTTGAAAAGCTCTCTTTTTCTTCTGCAAACATTTATGTTTGATTTTTGGTAATATTCTACCTTTTAATGATGCTTGTTTTTTACAGGTCTTGACTGCTATATCTTCAACTTTGAGTATAGAAACCTTGTCTCTTTATTATTATATCATCTGTTGCTCTAAAAACACAAATGTAATCAGTATCTTGTCTCTATTTGTGCATATATCTAGGTTAAAGAAAGGGATAAATGATAAAAACAAATCTTCAAGATTTTGAAAATTGTTTCGAATTACCTTCTTACAGTATATTCAAATGCTCTCCTGCTTCACCTTATTTGGTATTTTTTATCAAGAATAATCATCTTGCCCAAACTGAACACACTAAAAATCCATAAATACATGAGGTGATGGATGTGTTAATTAACTAGATGGGAGAAATTCTTTTATAATGTATATGTATACCAAAGCATCAGGGTGTGCACTTTAAATATGTTATAACTTCCTTTGTCTGTTATACCTCAATTATGCTGAAATTAAAATAATAATAATAATCATAGATGTTCTATGCTTCCATCTCATTATATTATTTTCAATTTATGTTTAATTTTATAATTTTATTTGCTTCTTTTCCTAAAAGAAATATTTGGAAGGCTATGAGACTTCTAAAATTTCTTTGATTCAGTTACATTGCTTATGTGTCCTAAGACATCCATGCTAGTTGATTCCAAAACATGTAGTGCCCTCTGGGTGAGTTATTATGAAAAATTCAAAAAGCTGCAATTCTGTTTCCTCTTTGTAATGTAACTGTTTTTTAGATATTTTCCTTTCATTCAAGAGAAACTCTGTAATATAACTCTTAATTTAAATAAAAGTAATAAATATATTAAGAAAAAGGTAGAGCACATTATCATTTTCTTCCTCAGGAAAAATACAAGTGTCAACAATTAAAGATGAATCTCTGTTGGTATCAGAATAATAGACCTACTTATTCAGCTCAAGGATAAAGTGAATCCACAAGTGCTTACTATATAAGATTTCCTAAGATGAGTTTAAATTACCTCTTGGAAAGAACTACCATACATCTTCTATTAAAACAATGTTCCTGAGCCTCAAGCCCTGATGTGGGACTTGTTTAGTCCTTTTTGCATTTCTTCCTATTGTAAAGAAGTCTATTCACAAGGGGATGGGAAGCTGAAGGATTTAGTTTCTACCTGCACAGTCCTGCATATATGTGATGAACTGAAGCTGAGCTTCAAGTATAGCACACTCTTAATGAGCTATCTACTTCTACTCAGTGTCAAGGATTGGCTTAAAAGGTTTTCTGGGCTAATAGATTAAATTACTCTTTAAAGTCAAAGAGCTGTGATATGAGATTATACCTGATGAAAGGAAAAAATAAATTATTAAGAGGATATGAAAGTAATAATTCTTCCTTTGTGAGTAACACATGAAGTACTGTTTTATTGCTGAGAGTGAAATATTAGTATTAAGCTTTCTTAAAGGGGCACCTGCACCTAACCCAGAACTCTCCATAATGCTAGAAACGTGACAGTAAATATTCACTGGTATAATACTACACGTTTAGGTTAAATATTCCTTATGGTACATCTCTTATGTTCTTTTATCAGATACTTAACAACTTCACTAAATAAATGTAATTGAGTCAAGAGTTTTAAAGTCTAATCTCAAAAGTGTTTAACTTCCTGAAAACTGCAATATCTTAAAATAGCTCTTTTATAGAGCTTAGCTTGATGTTGGAGAAGAAAATAAAGTCTATCAGATGCCCAAAAACAAGATTTTGGCCTTATTGATCATGATATTTCTAGCCCTTGTTGAAATATAGTGAGGATAACCAGAGATTTATTGAATAAATTAAGCTAGAAAAATCAATTCACAGTCAACTTTCAAATATCATTGCTAGATATTTCTGTGATGTTTCCTAAACTGATTTACATGTCTAAAGTCAGGTTAAGTTTTTATTAAAAGACAATAATTTATGTTACTCTTATAAAATTGTAAAAATACTTTTTTGGATTTTTACTTTTCCAGTGAAATAATGAGAGGTATGGCTTGTTTAAGGCATAAAGAACATTCTGTGGCATTATATTTTTAACTTTCCATTTTATTTCATTGATGAACATACTGGTACCAAAGTGTCTGAGATGGAAACAGGTGACCAAGAGCCCAAATAGGCTTATAGGGTCTCTAAGAATAAGAGATAATATTGTTCCATATCAAATTTTGAATCAAGATAAACCACTCTAAAACAAGTATAATATATTTAATTGGTTCTGTATTTCTGATTTTTCTCGTAATGACTGTTTAAGTGATATCAAACATCAACCTACTTATCACATCTATATCGGTATCATTTATACCTGTATCTATCTCTGTATCTATCTATCTATCTATCTATCTATCTATCTATCATCTATCATCTATCATCTATCTAAATTGTTTTTATGGTATCCTTAGTGTGTTTAGTTGAATAATCCAGCACTGACATAACCTCAAACACAAAATAACTAATTCTGATTTAGATAAGTATATTATGTTCTTCCAAGAAAAACATTTATTACCAAGAAGAAAATTGAATGTGAAATCTACTTTTAGTCAAAAGTTAAATAATTTCTTAATAACAAAAAAGAAAATTAAATATAAATGCAGTCTTTCAGGGTTCCTAAACAATAAATATTGATTATTTAAAATTTTAAATCATGTATTGGAAGAGGATCCTACAATATTTTTTATTATTTTTTTCTACTCATAGAAGAAACTACAATGACTTAGAAGCTATCAATTAAAATATATATTTAAATCTCTATACCTATTTACAGTTTGGAGATATTTTGACTAATATCTATAAATAATATTTTGACTAATCAAAAAAGGTCTCATTTCCTTTCCTTATTATAAAATAAACTCACACATGAAATAAATTATAACAATTATTAAAGATATATGTTAAATAAATAAAATCTAATATAAATAATAGTGGAGATAAAAATTAAGCATAAATTCAACCTATTCTTAGCAGTTATTATTTTTTTATTTCTTTTTTTGATTAATTAGTTCATCTAAAGGTAAGTTGGAAATTAGTCTGAAAAGTTCATTAATTTTATTGTCATAGGTAAAAATTTCATATGTTTGAAGAAAAATAGACTTACGAAGTCTAGTACCCTTAAAATATAATATCTGTATATTTTAATTTATGAATTTCATTATTTTCTTCATTTTGGGGTTACTTTTTTATAAATTAATTTTGTCTTTAAAACAGTGGACACTACAAAGTAAGACTAATCAGAAATAACATTATGACCCTATCATTTAAAAAGCAACAGAAAAACATTAAATTGTCAATACTTTCAGATGTATTAAAATTCAAAATAATGCAATTTTCTAAAGAAAGTATTTATTACTACAAAGTACTATAAAATGTTTGTATTTATTTTTACTGTGATATTTTAAAATTTCAGAATTGATTCATACATATGTATGTAAGGGCACAAATAATTTTTAAGATTCTTTGAGCTAAATTTAAAATAATAAGTGAATTAAAACTCATTGTAGATTATCTACAAAACTATCTTTTCTGCTCTGAGATTCTCATATAATGAGATCTAAAAGCTTTTCTGCATGGCAGTTTCACTCTCAAGAAATTTCAAGAAAAAGGTTTAAAGTCTGGACAATATTCGGGTAAATCAGAAAACTCTATATGCCATAATATGTGTTAGATTCAGTAGTTCCCAAATACCAATCTAAGGACTGGGTTACTTCCAAATTACCTGAGAAGCTTTAAAAACATTAGTTTATGGGCCCCACATTCTAAACATAACCAATGCAGGACCCCCAAAAATGTATTTTTAAAAGATATACAAAATGAGCTTTGAAGTCCACATTATATTTTCTAACTTGATAGGAATAAGTTGCAATAAATGTAGCCTTGTGGAAAACAAAACAAAACAAAACAAAACAAACACCATCCCCTGGCCCCAAGTATTTATACGTGCATCTTGGTAATCAATTCCCATGCTGACATCTCAGAAATATTTGCCATTATCATGTATCATTGTTCAACAGAAGCAGAGGCCTGGTTTTTAGGTAAGCTTGATGAAAATGCACCTAAGAAGTATATTTGAAGAAACCTAATTTCTGTAAATCAATATCCTAGAGTATCTCAATATTGTACAGTTTCTGGCAAAGGGACATTTTACCTGTCCTTTCTGTATTCCATTGGTACAGTTTAGTCTCAGATTAAAAGTTGTTCCTAAATAAGGTAAGTTAATAGAAAGTGCATTTCAATAGATGAAGGCTGGCACTGACCACCCACTTGACAGAATTAGAGCTTTCTCAGTGATGGAATCCTAGGAAAGAGGGTTTTGGAGTGGACTGGCAATATTTGGGGTTGGAGAGAGGAGAAAAGAAACAGATACAGGAGCTTAAAGATGCATTGTGAAATGAGCCAAAAGTCCCTATACATTCTGATGGAATTTTGCACTTTGTCATTTCTACAGGAACCTATTTTCTCTATTATTACAAATAAAGAGGTTTATAAAATAACATTTGAAAATTCAACTTAACTGCATTTTATTGAGTAGTTGCAGTAGAGAGATCAAACACAAATACAACTAATTAAAAGAAGGTTGTAATTTTTTAAAGACTGCAATATTGATGTGTGTGATTGGAGATTTTATGTAGAAAAAAGCATTTGAGCTGAATGGGTGAGATTTTGACAGTTTAAATTTAGGGGAAGAAGAAAAGAAACAGGGAAGTGGAAAAATGGAATGTGTTTTAAGACAAAGATGAGTTGTTTTATATGCCCAAAATGAACTATGGTTTGGTAAGATATTTATGTGAAAAATAAGACTAGAAAGAGAGAATCATCAATCAAGCTAAAAGTTTGCATTTTATTCTGTAGGCCACATTGAACCATGTGAAATGTTTAGTAAGACTATGCCATAATCAGACTTGTGCTTTAGAAAAATTTGAGAGAGAATAGGGGTCAGAAAACCAGTTTAAAAATGAATGCAGCAGTCTGCATAAGACTGCTTACAACTAGTCAACTAGAATCAACCAAGAAACACATGTTGGTATCTGTCAGTAAGTACTAGAAATAGAGCTGATGAGAATTTGAACTAAGACAGAGACATAATGAATGGAAAGAATGAAAATGATTTGAAAGGTATTGCAGAGATAGAGAAAAGAGTGACATATTGAGAACTACCTTAATCCATCTTGTTTTAACCAAAAAAAAAAAAAAGTCCCCATCACCTTTCTTCACCTACCTTTTTTAACAATTTACTTAGAAATAATTTACATAACATGAAGTTCATCTAATTAATGTGTGCAATTCAATGGTTTTTAGTATAAAGAGTTGGCATATATACAGAGTTATGTATCCATAATTATAATCTAAATTTAGAACATTTATATCAACCAAAAAAAGAAAACTTGTAGCCGTTAACTCCTATCCCTTCTTTCCTTCTCCCAGACATAGGCAACCACTAACCTATCCATCATCTTTCCTCCTGTATTTTCTATTGAGCTCTAAGCTATAAGGGAAAAGACTCAGTCTTTTAATTAATATATAATAACTAATGATAAACACCTGTTTGTGTAAAGCATTATTTTTGAACTCACTATTTTTCCCCCAACTTTCATCTCCCTCTCCTACCTCCACCCCACACATGTGCATATTCACGCACGTGCACACATGCACACAGAACACAGGTATTTCCAGGACATAACATTTTTAATTTTCACTTCTCTTGTTTTTGTGAAAACCAGAAAACCCCAGATGCTTCTGCAGAGGCTGGTAGAAGCAAACAAGCTATGCTCATAGGAGCTAATTGATGGCAGAATTATAAAGTTTTTCTCCTTCAGGGTTGCAACCTTAAGTTCTTTAAGGAAACAATGTAACATTACTTGCGTGTGGCCAGTGCTGGTTCTGGGGACCCTAGGCCAACACCAGACTATGAAACATACTTGAATTAGGTCTAGATGACTCAGTCCAGACTCAGCCACACCTGAAATAAAGTGGAAGTCTGACTTTAAGAGTGTGATGATGCTTCTAATCAAGACAGCAGAGTAGGAAAATGATTATGCTAGCCTCCTCCCATGATCATGTCAAAATTACAACTAAACTGCAGAACAACCATCTCTGAGAATTAGCTGAAGTCTAGTTAAATGGAAGTCCTATAATTAAGGATAAAACACATAGAGACAGGTAGGAGGAACAGAGACACAGAACAAGCTGGTGCCACAGCCACATGTGGTAGTTAAAAATCAGGAGGGATATCTCACCTGCAGAAGTCCCCTCTGAGGAGCAAGGCTTCCCAGCTCCACACCAGGCTCCCAGCCAAGGGTTCCAGTGGCTGGCAGAGAAGTCTTCTAGCTGTGTAAATCAGCAGAGATTATGCCTGAGTGAGACAGAGGGCAGCCGGAGTCCCAGGAGTTTTTCTTAAAGGAATTTATTCACTGACAGACTCACTTGCTCTGAGCTCCAGTGCTGGTGAAACAGCATGAAAGGAGCTAGGGACATATGGGGAGGAATTGAATTGTCTGGCCTCAGGATAAATACCGGAGGGGCAGCTATCATCAAGACAAAATTGCTGGCAGAAGCCATTTTTCTGAGTCTCCATAAACCTGGCAAACACCACTTGCCCTACCTTGGTGATTCCCTGAGTCTCCACCCAACCCAACTTGCAGGCTCACTCAGACCACTTCCAGTGGTTTTCCAGACAAAGGCCTGTCTGGGCTCATGCTGCAGTCTTTCCTAAGGACTGCAAAAGTTCAAAAAGGTTCACAAACCCCAAACAAGCAGCATCTTGACTCAGCATGCCCCATGCTAACCAGCCCCAAGCCCAGCACTAGTTTCAGCTGGCTTCAGTTAACAGCTTAGCTTCTTTCAGGTACCTCCAAGCCCAGAATAAATGGCAACCATCCGCAGATCACTTTGTAGCTTAAACTAAGTGGCCTGGGTAGGGCACAGGTAGTAGCTGACCATGGTCTGCAACAGAGCCCCTCCCAAGAGGCCCCAGAATGGACACATGTGATGGCTAGCTTCATACCACACCAGACACTCCCACGAATGACATACCCAAAGGGCAGACTGGACAGGCACCAGAGCCCCACTAAAGCAAATCCTGCTCCATATTGTCAGCTTCTGTATAACAGCTCTTCCACTGTAGTCATGACCAGTCCTCACAAGCAATAAGCCCAATGGTCAATCCCTCCCATTGATGTGCTAATAGTAATCAAGTTTCAGTTACAAAAGGAAGGAACACACAACCCACACAAAGACATACCTGCCGCACCTGGCTCAGGTGACCAAGAACACCACACTACTGGACCCCACAAGACACCTACCATATAAGGCCACTCTACCAAGATCAGAAGACATAGCAACTATACCTAATACATGGAAACAAACACAGGGATTAAATCAAAATGAGGAGACAAAGAAACATGGCACACATGAATGAACAGAACAAAACTTAAGAGAAATAACTAAGCGAAATGGAGACAAGCAATCTACCAGATGCAGAATTCAAAATACTGGTGATAAGAATGCTCATTGATCTCCGTGGGAACTTTAACAAAGAGCTAGGAAACATATGAATGGAGGTAGAAAATATAAAAAAAGAACCAGTTAGAAATGACACATACATTAGAGAAAATCAATAATACCTTAAATAAAGCAGAGAATTGAATCAACGATTTAGAAGGTAGCAAATCAGAACAACAAAAAGAAAAATAAATCAAAAAAAAAAAAGAGGATAGTTCAAGCAGCCCCTGGGACAACATCAAACATACCAGTACTTGCATCATAGGGGTACCAGAAGAAGAGAGAGCAAAGAATTAAAAACCTATTTCAAGAAATAATGACTGAAAACTTTCCTAACCTGATGAAGTAAATAGACATACAAGCACAGGAAGTACAGAGTTCCAAGCAAGATGAACCCAAAAAGGTCCACATCAAGACATATCATAATTAAAGGCTAAAGACAAAGAGAGAATCTTAAGTAGACATAGTGTAGCTGAATGGAAAAGAAGACCCTTACATAAGCTGCCTACAAGACAGTCGCTTCAGATTGAAAGGTACTCACAGGCTGAAAGTAAAAAAAATTGAAAAAGATATTTTATCAAAATGGAAATGAAAAAAATCTGGAGTGGCAATATTTATACCAGACATAATAGAGTTAAAATAGGCTATAACAAGAGTTATAACAAGAGTTAACAAAGGAACCGGTAATCTCACTTCTGGGTATTTTTCCAAGGAAACCCAAAAATCTAATTTGAAAAGACATATACATCCATATATTCATTGCAGCATTATTTACAATAGCCAAGATATAGAAGTAACTCAAATGTCCATCAACAGATGAACAGGATAAAGAAGAAGTGGTACATATATACAATGGATTATTAGCCATGAAGAAGAATAAAAACTTGCCATCTGCAACAACATGGATGGACCTAGAGGGTATTATACTGAGTGAAATAATTCTAAGAAAGACAAATGTCATATGATTGTATTTATGTGTGGAATCCAAAGAATAATATAAAGGAACGACAAAAACAGAAACTCAGATAATGAGAACATTTTGATGGTTGCCAGATGGGAGGGGGTTTGGGGAATGGATGAAAAGGGAAAGGGATTAAAAAATACAAATTGATAATTACAATATAGTCATGGATGTAGAGTATAGCACAGGGAAAATAATCAATAATAGTGTAATAACTATTATAGTATCAGATGGGTGCTGGAATTATTAGGGTGATTATTCTGTAAGTTATATCAATGTGTAATCACTGTGTTGTACACATAAAACTAGTAAAATAATTCATGTCAACTGTAAAATTAAAAAATTTTTTAAATTATCAAAAAAATACAATAGATTTTTATAAGACTCTGATCAAATTTTTAGTCAAAATTGAGTATCCAAAATTTTGATGCCAATCTTCTCTTTTCAAGAAGGTGCAAGCTTCCAGGGGCTTTCTTACCTTTTATAGCTACCACTTGATCCTACAGTTTTATGGAGCTCAATAAATCTGGAAACATCTCTACATATTTTATGTTCATGATTGTGAGAAAGAAAGGACAATACTACATACACTATTTTTACAAATAAGGACATTTCTTGAGTTAGCCACACTGCAAGTTAGCAATAATTCTCTACCAGTTTCCATATGAATTTATCAGGTGACTTAAACTTTTCTCAATCTCCAAAGATTAGATTTCCAGGATTGTTTTAAGATTAAAATGGACAACAGATAAGAACATAGTTTGTAAATGATAAAGTGATGCATGATAGAAATGTGGTATTTTTGCATTAACTAGTGCAGATTGCCTTGGATTGGCAGAATTCCTGTTTAGTTCTTGAATTTTCTGAGAGTCTATGAAGTTTTCTATTAAATACAGCACTAAACATCTGACTGGGCCATTGGGTGGTTATTAGTCCTAGATAGTTCTGTGTCACACCGTCACCTAGTTATAGTCATTAAAGTCATTTGACACTTTGTTCCAGATTCTCTCCTACTGAAGAAGGCAGATGATCCCAATGCTACTCACTTTTCTTCTTCTCTGTATGTATACAGCAAGTTGTCATTCTGTAAGTCCCTACATGTGAACAGTCCTCTTATCTATGTTTCAGAGTTGAAGAATTTTGGAGCAAATTTTATATTTCTTTGCTATATTATCCTGTTTATTACAGACATCAGAAATAAAAGACTTAGTATTCACCCATCATTTTAATTATTAGTTGGTTAAAACACCTCTTTTGATGTTTGACTTGCTTGCAAGGGGGCACAGACCTATGGCAACTCCTGAATTTAGCAATTTCAGGGCCCTCCAAAAATGTTTATCCAATAATTAAATTGGTTTAACTTTTTCTTAGTGTTTGAAGTTATGTTGCTGAGAAAATTTAGTCACAGTCTCAATAAACTATTTGCAGAATTCCAGGTTTTTAATGAATATTATATTTCATTTTGTAAAATAGCTTATTTTTTTAAATAAGCTGGAAGCAGTGCAAAATCTTTGACTTTTCTTCATAGATGGTAAAGATAAGTAATTTATTTTATGATAATAAAATCCATTAGATACAGAGCAAGCCATAATTAAAAGTTTAAAGAGATTTTATACATAAAAAATTTTTAGAGCATTAATTGTACCAGAAACACAATTATTTGATTTTAAGCTTACTTAAAGTCTCCAATAATGTTAGAAGTTAAACAGTTGACATACATTAATTAGTGTTTCCATAAGGTTTCCAAGGGAAATAAATAAAAAGTAAATATAGTGCCATAGATTAAAGTAGCAGAGAAAACTAATTTTTATTATTTTATTGGTTTATTGAACATACATTCAATTTGTGGTCATTATAAAATAATCATTATCAAGAGAACCAATGCATATATATTTTACAAACCCTGTCTACCTGTTATATTAAACATAGAATTCAACTGTTCAAAGTCAACACCTTAGAGTTCATAAATATTAGTTTTTGCCTGATCTATTGTAGTTTTTCCCCCAATAGATCTGTAGTCTCTCTAGTACAGATACTACAAAAATTGTGGGGTTTCAATACTATTTCCACTTAGTTTCATTAAGCTCGAAAAAGCATTTTCTCTCTAAGCATCCCAGATAGGCAAAGGTAACCCTGTAAACACAAAGCAAACTTGACTTTGGATACACTGATTACCTCTGTGAAATTCAGACCATATGATTGAACCCTTTAATCAAAGGTAGTTACTTTGAATGGAGAAATCTTCCAAGACTGATTCTCAGCAACTTTCTCTAACGTCTTTAGGTGAAAGGTGAGTTAGCAGGTAAACTTGAAGTAAGTTTACTGATAATATAGGAGGCACCTTTTTTCTTAAGTATTACAGACACTGGGTCTTATTTTGAGATTGTCACCTCTTTGTGAATAAGAATGTTTTCTCTCAATAGGCAATGCTATGATGCTCAAAGTCTATATTTTATAAAACAATTCATATTTCTTTGAAGTCAGGTATATTGATAATACTCTTTATTGGGTCTGCATTTTGGAAGTATATTGTCATGTAATACTATCTTGCTGTGTTTTATGTGATTTGTTTAAACCTTTTTTCCCCTTTGTTAATCTTGTATACTTATTGTCTCTGAAACATTTCTATGAGTTCTTCTTATTTAATTGATTTTGTTTTTTGCTTACTTCCACAAATGGTTTCTTCATAAGGCTATATATGTCTTTATTTTTTTTCCTATGGATTTATATACCTATTTCTTTGATACTTGAAATTCCCTTTCCATTTACTTTGCCAGTGCAAATATTCTGCTCTCTTCCACGTCTATATCAAGATGTATGAGAGAAGTTCCCTTCTGATTAACCATATACCAAATTCAAAATATTGTTTATGCTTTGAAGCTCTCTTTAAGATACTGGGATTTTTAGAGATTGAGAGATTTCAGTGTTTCTTTCTGTCATAAAATAGACCAATGTTGATATAATCATGTGTCTCAAAACTTAAATGAGGTAAAATGGCACAGGTTTTTATTTTCTAAAGTTGATTAGAGAGCAATATTGAAAGAAATGATAGTTTACACTTTTAATTATTCATAAATATTTACATTTTAGGTAATTTAAAAGAGCCAATGGACAAAATTTACTAATTCGAAAGAGGTAATATGTAAGCTATTGATTATGTAATAAGCAAGTAAGCATGCATTTATTTCAAACCTTATCTTTAGTCTTATATTACTCACAAAATAAAAAAACTCAAACTTAGTAGCATATATTTAGGAATAAACCATTCACAGGAAATTATGAGAGAGAGAGAGATTAGCTATAGTATCCTCAGCTTAAAGAGAAATTTTGCGCTCTATTTCTGATCCCAGATGGTCTAGCCAACATTCATTTCCAGGAAGAGATAGAAATAGTACCTAAAATAGGAAAAAATAAGAAATATCCTAATGCATTTATTTAAACACTGAAGTTATCAAAATTTGGTGATGATGACTTCACAGGAACAGAGAGTCTGCTTGCCAATAAAATCATATGTTACCTAGATGACAAATTATCTGGCAGTCATATTTTATACTCATTAAACAATAATTTCCAAACAACAGAACATCTGGCTTACACACTTCAAAATGCAATTATTTACTGGTTGTTGATTTATTATGCATCTAACTCTGATTTAAAAAAAAAAAACATTGGGGGTGCCTTTTAGCTTTCTATTCATAAGTCACACACACATACACACAGAGCAAAGCAAGGCCATTATTCTTCAAAGGTTTACAGCTAAGTTATCTATGTGAATGTAAGTACGTGTTCTGCTTTGATTCACTTTGTTTAGAACTTACAGATAATTCTTAGTCATATAATAAAATTACATGTTTTTTGAATACATTCTTTAAAGAATATGTTAAAAATGCTTGTCTTTCTTATCTTAATATCTTAAAAAATTATTGTTATTAATAGTTTGGCTTCTAGAGCTTTCTTAGTGTCTTCTTACAAAGTGTTAAACCTATTGTAATGCTTGGACAGCCCAATTCTCAGAAATATTTATCAAAGAATCAATATCAACCCATCAGGGAGATGTACAGAGGCTCTGTCCTTAATGCTCCCTGGTTGAATGTCTTTATTAATGGCTCAGGTAAGAATAGCAATGGCAGGCTTAAACATTTGCAGTTGACAGAAATACGGAAGTGTTGAGAAATATCACAGATGATAGAATTAGCATTCAAGATTCTCGGACTTAACAACATGTCATATCTTACTAGAAAGAAAATATAACAGGGTAAAATATTGGTACTGTTCTTGGGTCCAAAACATAAAGTTCAAGGGTTCAGCATAAAGGAATCTAGACTCGGCAAAAAAGCACTCTCTAAAGTGTTTTGGTTATATATAAACAAAATATGAGTAAATGTTATTTAACAGCTTTCCTAATGTACTGTGAGAAAGAAGAATTGAAAACATCTAATAGAATATTACTTTTTTAATGTCCACTCTAAATATCACACTTGGAGGATGGTATCAAGAAATTTAAAAACTTTAAGAGTAGCAATGATGATGAGGACTTGAAATACATTCATATAAGGAATTTATAGTATTTAGCATTAAAAAGGAGTGACTAAAGAAAAAAATGATTATTGTCTTAAAAATATTTTATAGATCTGTCAGGTAGGATAGTAATTCCATTTGGAATTCTAGATCAAGAGGGAGAAGTCCCAGGAATATTGATTTTAATTAGAGAGAGAGGCGGGAGAGAGAGACAGGATTCTTAGCTATGAAATTATGAAATGGACAACCTTGAGAGGCATAATTTCACAGAAACTGGAGGAATTCATGCAGAAACTGATGTCCCTTGAAATGGAGTGGTCAGAAAAAATTCAAGCATTATATAGTGCTGAACTAGGTAAAATGTAAAATCCAATCTAACACTGAAATTTTATGGTGTAACAAATCTACTTCATGGCTAGGCGATTTGCTTTTTTTTTCTTTGAAATTCTAATAAAAAGAGCTGAATTCTTATCCATTATAATAGGATAGTGAAATGTTTATAATGGATAACTGTCTAAATTATTAAATAAGAAAATAGCATTATACCTAAACGATTAGCAAACATGTTGATAAGTACTAGAAAAATAAATAAAAATGGAATTGGCTGTTTTTGAACAATAAGCATTGGAGTAGGGTGGTAGTGAAGGTGGTATAAAAAACATGCATTTAGCACAATCTATTTAACTTTGTTTTACATTACCATAATCATTTTTAATAAAAGCAAAAAAAGATGTTGAAAATGTCAGTTGTGAAAAATAAACACTTTACTTTTAGATTTTTTTCTAAGCCTTTCAACTTATTTTAAAATAAATATATTATCTGGTATTTATTATGTTTACTTGATTTTTTTTTCACTTATTCATGCTATAACCTCAAACAAATCTATAGTGTTTCATGTAGATTCAGAACTAGGCCACATAAAGTGCACTATCTTTATCTATATTCGGAACTTGTAGTACAGGACCAAGTGAAGTAGCGAACTGCAAAGAACTAAACAGTTCGCCTTCAGATTATTTTTGAAAATCTCATTTTAAAAATTTTATTCTGATTTCTAACAGAGACTGCAAAAGGTTTGCAAAGTAACAAGAGAACTTGGAAACTGGCCTCTGTGTAGTTAAAATAACAAGGTCATAAATAAGGAAAATTGACTGGCCAAATTACCTCTAGTCTATTACACTTCTGCCAAGTAATAGTCTATAATTGTCTACTTTTTCTCAATGACATGACTTTTATACCATTGTTTTCCTCATTATTTTATGCAGTAAAATATGATATTGTTTCTCCTCTGGTATTAATATTAGATTTATTTAGAATGGGTGGTGGCAAATAGATGGATCATAAATAGATAAGTATGACAGACAAAATTAAAAACACATACGTAGACACAATATACTCCAATTAGAAAATACCAGTTAGAGGTGCTTAAATTCTACCATTAGAAATTTCTTTTGTAGTTTGAAAAAGTTTCCATATTTCTATCAAAATTCAAATATCTATGGGGACTGCAAGTACCTTAACCTATTATAAATTTAAACTCCAGGGAATATTAGAAGTCAGTAACATCAGTGAATCTCAGACAATGGATAAAGCATTGGTTATGAGAAGAGGGTGGGCTTCAAATCATGGAAAGCCTGAGCAAGAGGAGGCTTAGGATGAGTTGAAACTGCTGTCTACAGCTAGGACTGAAGGAGATAGTGACTTCAACAGTGCAAAAGCAGAAAAACACTAATAACAATGAAAAGTACATGTAGAGAAGATAATTCCGAGAATCTGGCTACAGGTGATAATCAAGATGTTTTCCATGGTAAAAATCTGACTAGTAACAGGACTACATGGTGCTGTGGCCAATTTCATCAGGAAAAAATGAGACATGGGTTGATGTCTGTTAGGATGGAAGAAGCATACTGAAAATAAGATTGAAGGGGCCAAATTAAATTTAATTCACTTCTGCAAAAAGCTGTCATTTATTATCCATAATAGTAATGGTACAAGAATCCCCTTCTTCAGACCAATATCTAGTATGGTATGACCCTGGATAAAATTCTGTGTTTCTGCTGACAGGCACATTTTAATGATGAAATTAAGGTCATAATAGGATAATAACAAGGTTAAATATCTGTTCAAAGAGATGGAACTTAGACAAGAATATTGTGAAATTTTTGGGCTTTATTTTATTCAATATTTTGAATTTTTTCCCAAAGGGAGATATTTTTCATAAGTAAATATAAAACTAATACCTTCAAAATGTAATAAGATTTTAAAATAGGTGAATGATAAAGGATTTTTAAAGGGATTATTGATATATAAGGAGTTTATTTTAATTACAATATTAATTACACTATAAAATTATCCATGTACTGATATGTAACTTTGAAATTGAAGAAACATATGGGAAAAAAAACTAGAAAATACAGATCTGTAGACATACAAATTGGCATTTTGAGTGGCTACTACCATTTGAATTCATCCCATTCAAATTGTGGGATCATTGCTATATAATTAGGAAAGAGTGATAACATTATTAGGGGAAGAGAAGGGTAAAGTGGTATATGATGTGTTGTGTTTCCCTTCAGATGTTAGCTGACACACCAAAGAGAACATATGCTAGAACCTGAGTTCATGAAGAGCTATTTCTGGGCCTGATGGGGCAAAATGTGATGTATAGGTTAAATGAAGGTTTTTCTCTAACCTGTGTGTGGATTCCTCTAGTTATCTGTATTCTAAGTGTCATGAAATTTAAGTCATCTGAAATTAACAGATTTAGCCTAGGCATTGACATTCTCATAAATGAGCATCATCTTAGCCTTAACTCCTTGGAAACTAAAACAAAAGCAAAGGCGTAAGTGCAAACATTTTATTGAGGTGTGTGATCCAGGAGGCAAGGAACAAAACAGGGAAGAAGGAGGAGCAAAAAGAGATGCATTTTCTATTTAGCCACAGCTATGGACAACTGATTTCTCTACTTCTTGAGATCTCCTATAAGTATATAAAATTATCTTGCTGGAGAGGAAACAGGAAAATATTTACCCATTTCTCCCAAACTTCTTTTTCAAAATGTTTCTCTACTGAGTTATCTTCCCATACTTCCAGGAAGTACATTCTAGAGCACCCAGTAGGTCACCATGACATTACTCTCAATGTATCAACATTAAAGTCCAGAAAAGTAAATGACAGGCAAGTAGAGTAAGATTTGGTGGAGGAGTTCATGTGTCATTTGTATAAAGGACAACAGAGCACTTTGGCAGGTCTGAGTCATTTACTTGTTGGGTTGACTCAAAACATCATCATAAGGGGTCTGAGCCCATAATTTTTTCTCTTGTTGGACCACAATCTCTGTAATTGCCCATTCACTATTATCACTGGGAAGAGAAGGAACAAGAGAGGGCAATGTTATTTCTTTGTGTTCTACAATGTTTATCACTGATCTTCCTGTCTGAAAACAACTGCAATTCTTCATGGTTATCTGGGTCAATTATCTCCAGAGTATAGCAACCCCTTTCTTTCCTTGTTGGTCCATACGCATGAGAAGCACAAAGCGACCAGGTGGTAGTTCTAACTCCAAGTTACATGGAATCTTTTCCAAATCCCTTGTGAAAGCATTTTCCTCTTAGGAGTGTCATTATCTTTAATCCAAAAGAACCTAATATTGGGGAAATGAGAAGCACAAAGGATTCTATAAGAAATTACTTAGACGTGATGGTGAGAGGGGTCAACCCTACTTTTACCCTGTGGTTTTGAGACCTATATATTCTAGATATTTGAGTTTCAGCACCATATATTGGCTCCTGATTCAGTGTCTCTTCTGCATTCTGAAGGGAAGAGCCTCAAATGTGTAGTGTGGTTTCCCCAAGTTTCACCTCAGTATAGCCTTTTATAGCTATTCTACCTTTCTAATAGTTGCTTCTTAGCCCATTGAACTTCATGGTCATCCACCCTAAAATGCTCTCTTTACCCTAAAATGAGTTTTTTTCTCTAAACTAATGTGCAGAAAACCATGATTTTTTTTTCTTTCTCCACTAATTGTTCTTAGAGTTCTTCCTTTGAAGCCTTTCCAAGCTAATGAATAAGCATCAGTACAGCAGAGGTACGTGAGGTATATCTGGGCTTCTCATACATGTAATACATATGTGACTTTAGATCCTCACAGGCCTAGACCTGGCCTGAATTTACCTGTGGTAAGCAGACTCAGTTGGCCCTCCATGATCTCCATCTCTTGGTGTTCATGCCTTGTGTAATTTCCTCCCCTTGAGTATAAAGGGGACCTCTGACTTGTTTCTCATCAAAGGATTTAGCAATACGATAGAATGTCACTCACGTAATTATGTTACCTTATGTAACTCTATCTTGTAAGCTGACTTACTGTATAGATTCTTCTTGCTGGCTTAATGAAGTAGGTGCCTATGAGGCAAGGAATTGTAGGTGACATTTAAGAAATGAGGACAGTCTAATAAACTGAAAGTGGTTTCAAAACTACAGCTAAAAGAAGCTGGGGCCTTCAGCTCTGCAACTTCAAGAAAATGAACTCTTTCAACAATCTGAGTCAACTTGGAAGTGGATTTTTCCCCAATAACCTTCACATGAGAACACAGTCCAGCCTACATCTTGATTGCAACTTGTCAAACCCTAAGCAGAGAACCCAGCTAATTATGCCCAGACTCTTGACTCAAAGAAACTATGAGATAATGAATATGTGTTGCTTAAGCCACTAAATTTGTGGTTATTTGTTATACAGCAATAGAAAAGTAACACAGTACCTTTTTATTGTAAAACATATTGATGCCACAAATTCTCAGCATCATAAATGGGCAGATAATATTCAGCTCACAGTGGAAAACTCTGATTGCGAATCCACTTGATGGACCATATAAGGTGTTCAGTCTTTACTAGAGTCCAGTTGCATGCTTCAGAGGTCATGACTTTTATCCAGGACCTAGATGTCTGTGCTGCAACTTTTATATCTGGGCTTGTCAGACACTACATACAGCATCATTATCTACTCTACACACATCTAGCACTATTGAATTTTCTGGATTGTGTGGCAGAGTAGATTGTGCTACAATGCCCTCTGTTTCTCTAGACCCCACTTAAAATTGGTAGTCTTCCAGGTTTCCCAATAAGTAACCCTGTTTCCAAAATTCAAAGAGCCCATCATGAGCTGGGCCTCTTTCATAGTGGTAAAAGGTCCAACATGTAATTTTTACCACATGGCATGCCCCAGTGCAGTTAATCTCTAAACCCATCATCAACATGGCAAACCTCCAATTAACCATGAGGTTTACCAGCCACCCTCTATGGTGGATATATCTTACTAGGGCACTTTGATTATTTGCACATCATCATTTAGTGAACCAGCATGATGCCCTGACTAATATTCAGATAACCAAGGTCTCTACAGGTTATATTTGGTAGAGGATATGATAGTTAACATAGTCTAGGAGCAAGGTTGTGAATTTCTACTTCTATCACTATATAAAGACAATTTTGCTTTGAATTTCCTTGTTAATGTGAATTACTCCTTCACCACAATAGCTCTTGAGAGTCAACCAGTCTTTCCTGTCTTTTGGGAGTTTTCCCCATCATCAATCAGTTTCAAAGCTTCTGCATCCGATCTGGTAAAATTTCTTCACTTTTTGCCTCCTTCATGAGGTTCTATCTCTAAAATCATCTTCACCACCCAAAATACATTATGTTCTCCTTTTAATTTTATATTCTATGCTTGAAACTTATTAAATACAGAGTTCAAATCATTAAAAAAAAACTTGTTTTGCTCTATCTTCTTTTTTTGAGAGAAGGAAAACAATCTTAAAACACTGCAAGGAGTTTTTCTAATATAGCAAAGAAAATAAAGAAAAAAAGATGAATTTTCATATTATGTATATTGAACATTTGTATTCTGTCACTCCTGTTTAGATATTTTCTTTGAGGAAGGGAAATTTTTTTACAGATTAAGAATGTTCTAGGCTTTGAACTCAGCTTAGATTTGGTTTAAAGTTATTTATAAAACTTCATAATAGCAAGTTATGTTACACAATATCCTTATTGGGTTATTACAAAAGCAAATGAGATATATATGGAAATCATGTATCACATGGTAATATTCCATAAATTAAGCTTTCCATCTACTTATACATGTGTTCCCAATATATATTAGAAATAATTTTCAAAGTCATGCCACTGTGTATTTTTATAATAGAAAATACTATATTTTAGGGAGGAAAAAAGACTTGTTTAATTCTTAATTAACCATGCAAGCTGTAAAGCTTAGTACTTTCCATCTAAAACAGAGTCTTAATCCACAATGTCTAGAAATGGCACCAAAGAAATATATCCGATGAATTGACTCCTAGAATATCATCATACAGAGTATATCTGTCACAATTTGGTAAAAAAAAAAAATAATTAAAAAAAAAAAAACACAGAAACCCTTTATTGTTTTTAAACAAAGAGAATTTAATCCTGGGAATTGAATGCAAGAGTGATGGAAGAGCTAAGTCAATCAAGTGAGCATAAGAAGACCCAGAGATCAGAAGCTCTAGCAAGGCATTCTTTTCTCTAGGCTGGAGTCTCTAAAAAAAAAAGAGGCATTTTTCCAGAGTCTAGGGACAAGAATCATCTGGTGGTAACTGAAAATGCAGTAAATTTTTCTGGAGGAAGTCACAAAAAAATGGAGCCACTTTCTGAGCTTCTCCTTGAGGAAGGAGGAGAGGAGTATACCTTGGCTTCTTCCTTCCATTCCATTTCACAGTACTTTAAACCAGATTTGAAGTCCACTGTCATGATAGCCTGGGCAACGTGGCCTTCAGGGAATGGCATGAGAATAAACATGCTCCTAACCATAATCAAGAAATTAAAATTAAGTAGCAATTATATAGTGAGTAGTTATGTAGTTTCACTCTCACATAATGGATTTATGAATGTATAAGTTTGAAGACAGTGAATATATGGACTTAAAATCAATGACTACATACCTGAGATTAAAGTTGGGGTCATAGATATAGTTGATATTTTGGCTATTTATATTTATATTATGATATGCTTTCCCATAAATAAATACTAACATTCTTGTCACTTCACCATATCCTAAATCCCAGGAGAAATTAAATCATTCATTTTTAAATGTGACAGTTAGTAGCTAGGGCACTAAAAACAAACAAAAATCTTTATTAGCTACTTTTTGAAATGGAGAGCAAGCCTATGATGTCATGAATGGCCATTAGAAGAGATAATATGGGTACATATAATGTTACATATACATATAACAAATATATCACACATATATACACATAATATTTGAGATCATTATTGTTGGCTTATCTTAAGAGTGAAAGCTAAGATCAAGGTATATATAGAGTATTTTTAAAACCAGAGTATCTTTTTTAGCACTTCCTCTATGGTATAGAAAGATTGGTGCTTTTCTTCCCCAGATAATGAAAGATTACAATACCTTTACATGTGTGCATAGTATTTATAGACATTAACTCATTCCTATTGACAAAATAAACTCTCAGCAGGCTTTGCAGCAACAAAAACATTCTGAAGTATGCAGTAAGTATTCACACTTTGTGATACTGTAGCTTCAATCTTTAAAAGTAGTTTACTGGAAAGAAAACTTTTGCAAGAACAATGTACAAAAGTAAGTTATTAGTTATAGATCCAGAAACCAAATAACTTAGTTTGATAATCCACATTTTAAGGATTTCTCAAGTGTATTCACAAATTTTGAGCTACATCAATTGCTAATTATTAAATTTTCTTAGTGACTAGATAAATGTTTACATTAGTGCTTAAAATCAGGGATATTTATTTATTTTTTGACAGATACTTATTGAGATCATAATAAAAACCAGAAAAAGTGCTTAGAAATTCAAAAATTCCTATTTGAGACCATTTTATGGGAGAAAGAATAAGAAAAGACTACAGTACAAAGGAGACAATAATAACTGGTGAGATAACATTTATTATATTTCAAAAAAATTAATTGATATTTTACATTAAAACACTTTAGCTAAAACCCATAAACATATTATGAATGATCATACATCTTCATTTACTGATGAGAAACTTGAAAGGCAAGAATTTACTTAACTTGCATAAGGACACATAGCTGGTAAGCAGAAAAGCCCAGTAGTAACACACTCGCACGTGCACACACACACACACACACACACACACACACAAACTGCTCCCCTTCACTATTTGTGTGGCCTCCACATTTCATAGAAGTTTTCTTGACACCATGACATGGCACAGATAAATTCAATGAGAATTTAAATGAGAGAATATATCTTAGATTGCAAATGTATCAGATCAGATGTTCTTCTAATGAAAAGAATCAAACAATAAAAGATGTTCACGTCATGAAAAATGAAAGAAGAAAGAATTTTAAAACATTACCTAAAAACTTAAAAAAATACTTTATTATCAATTATGCCTTAGTTATATTGGCCTCATTTTTTCACATTAAGTATTCAAAATATCAATAATGACTACAAAGATTTAAAAACTTGCAAAAGCCAAAACTAAAAAATAGAAAGTAAATTGGTGAAAAATCCATTGCCTTGCTCAACAAAAAATGTGTGTCAAATAACAAGATAGAAAATTAAGTCTTTCTAGAGAATTTCTCTACTTGTAAATAAAGATAAAAATTGATTTTGAGAAAATCATCAATTCCTTATTCATTCTGTTCAATGAAAAACAAGGACAAGCACAAAAGGCAGAAAAAAAGTGGAAGACGAAAATAGGAATGAAGAACAAGGCCAACAAATAGAGGTAAAAAACATGACAAATATTAACTCAACTATTTTAGCCATTACTTTGAATATTAATGGTCTAGAAGAATCAATAAGAAAACAAAGATTATCACAGTGGATCAAAAAATAAGACTCAGCTATTTGTTGTTTGTGAAAAACCCACTTTAAATGCAAAGACATATGTAAAAACAAAAGGTATAAGAGGGTAAAAAGATATACACCATGCTAACAATAGTCAAAAAGGGAGAAAAAAAAGCTATATTAATTTCAGACTGAGCTAGCTTCAGAGCAAGAAAAGTTATTACAGATAAAGAAAGGCATTACATAATGATAAAGAAATCAATTCTTCAAGATTTAACAATCCTATCACGTATGAACCTGATATCAGAACATCCAATATGTGATCCGGAACAAAGCAAAGATGTTTCTTTTACACTCTTTTTCAATACTATACTGGAAGTCCTACCCAATGCAATAAGATTTAAAAAACGAAAATAAAATATATATTAGTTGGAAAGAAAGAAATAAAACTGTCTTTATTCACAAATGACATGATAATCCATGTAGAAAATCTAAAGGCAGAGACAAAAATTCTCCTAGAACTAATAAGCTATTAGGGCAAAGTCATAGGATTCAAAGTTCACACATAAAAGTCAATGTCTTTCCCATATACCAGCATTGAATAAGTAGAATTTGAAATTAGAAACACAGTACTATATACATTGGCACCCAAATATATGACATACTTATGTATAAATATAACTACATATATGATATATAAGAAAAACTAGCAAACTAATGAATGATATCAGAAAAGAAATAAATGGAGAGATATTCTATGTTCATGGATAGAAAGACTCAATATTGTCAAAATGTTAATTCTTCCTAGTGGGATTTATCAGTACAATGCAATCTCAACAATAAGAAAACAATGCAAACAACTCAATTAAAAAAATGTCAAAAAAGTACAAGTATTTATTGAAAAAATTCCATGTTAAATAGATATGTGCAGCTCAAACCTGTGATGCTCACAGGTCTATGTATTTATTTTGATTGATGTTAGACTGATTCACTTTGTATAACTCAGTGTTTATGATAAATAATATATCACAAACTTGAAAAAGTAGGCACTAAATTAAAGTGAATTAAAAAAAAAAATACGCCAAGGATCTTAATGGATATAGCACCAAAGAAGATATACAGATGGTGGCAAAAAAAAAAAAAAAAAAAAAAAGCATATGAAAAAGATGCCTCACACCATATGTCATCAGGGAAATGCTAAAAGCAATAATGTGATACTACTAAATACTCATTAGAACCAAAATCTGAAACACTGACAATATCAAATGCTGGTGAGGATGTGGAGCAACAAGAGCTCTCATTCATGGTTGTTGGAAATGAAAAATGACACAGATGGTTTGAAAGTTTGGCAGTTTCAAACAAAACTAACCATACTCTTACCATACAATCCAACAGTCGTGTTTCTTGGTATTTACCTAAAGGGGCTGAAAACTAATGTCCACACAAAAACTTGCACATAGATGTTTATAGCAGCTTTATTCATAATCACCAAACTTGGCAGCAACTAAGATGTTCTTCAGTAGGCATAGATAAACTGTGGCACATACAGACAATGAATATTATTCAGTGCTGGGGAAAAAAAAAAAAAAACCTACTCTAAAAAAAGTCTACGTTATAAGAGCATAGACACATAATAGGCAATGGTCGACAACACAAATCACAATTTTCTACCCTTTTAGCAATTCATTTTGTGGAATTTCTCACCACATTCCATGAAGCATCAATAGCTATATTGTTGAGGCTTTGATAATATATATGGAAGAGAGGATTTTCTAAAGTCAAATACTGATTTGCTGCTATAAGTTTGCACACCAATGATATTTTCTCTATATCTATGGATTTAATGAATCTACTGAGAGTATTTTGATTAACACAAATAAAGTAAAAGTCACCAAAAATTAAAAACCGAATGTGTTATTTGAAAATGAATGTTGTATCTGGTGCTAGTTTTTAGCTGTTTGTTGTTGTTTTTTTTTTCTGTTCTCTACCATTTCTTAGAAATACCGATACTTTTCATCAGTTGGGTGAAGATCGGAAATTTATACCAAATGTTTTTTGTGTGACTGGGTTGAACAAGTGTTAACCTCCATCCTTCTTATAGTTCTGTCTTCTCAAGAGAACACAATTATTGCCTCTGTTGCATGAATGTGTACATTTTTCTCATTCCCCTATCAAAAAAAAAAAGTAATAAAGTAGATTGCATGCTCATTTTGCTGAGTACTAAATTGTTTTCTTTAGGCTCTAAAGAATAGATGATAATTAACTGTCTTTAAATTTAACACTTGAGAAATGCTTGGGGAGTTAAAAAAAAAACAGATTTAAGTTTTATGAAAAAAAAAAATCTTCCACCATCCGTTCTTGTCTTCTCAGTGAACAGGCCAGGACAATTTACATTTTCAAAAGAATTTGGGCTTTAGTCTAAATAGTAAAGTTTAGATAGAGAGTTGTGACCCTTTCTGTTTGTTTGGGTGTGATCTGCCCCTGTGATAGAATTATAACCTTAGAAAAAAATCTACAGAAAAAATAGCTGCAATGCAGGGAAAATACACTGAAATGCAGAGTAAAATTGCTTTAAATATGCATCATTATTATAAATTACCTAGTCCCTATTAATAACTAGTTGAAAGAATATGATAAATTTTGTTTTTTAACTCTTTTGTAACAATTTAATTTAAATAAATACTAAATAATATAAATCTTTATATTCTTTTTACCTACAGCAAATAATATATGCTATACATAGATTATTTATTAGTTATCTATTAGTTATAATTTATATGTGATTATTTTATTCATTGATATATTTTATTTTATATAACATAATTCAATGCAATGGAATAGAGAGCACAGAAATAAACCCACACATATATATGGTCTATTAATTTATGATAAGGAGGCAAGAGAATACAATGAAGACAGGATAGTCTCTTCAAGTGGTATGAGGAAAACTGGACAGATACATGCAAAAAAATAAAAAATAAAACTACTTTCTATACCATATACAAAAAATAAATTCAAAATGGATTAAAGACTTAAATGTAAGATCTAAAACCATAAAATGCTTAGAAGAAAATCTGGATAGTAAACTCATTGACATTGGTTTTATTAATTTTTTTTTTTTGGATATTTCTTCCTGGGGAAGGACAACAAAAGCAAAAATAAATGAGACTAGATCAAACTAAAAAGTGTTTTCACAGCAAAGGAAACCATCAACAAAATGAAAAGCCAATCTATTATGGAAGATTTAGATATTAATAAGGAATTATTATCTAAAGTATATAAAAAATTATAAAACTTGACATTAAAAAACAAACAATTTAATTAAAAAATGGGGAATTTTTTTCCTCCCTTGCTGCTTGAGGGTTGGACTCCAACATGAACAGCACAATAACAAGCTGGACTAGAAAGTTCATGACCATCAAACTACTTCAACAGAAATACATGGTCATCAATGTCCTTCATCCTAGAAAGACAACTCTACTTAAGACAGAAATATGGGGAAAACTAGCCAAAATTTAGAAGACCACACCAGATATCATCTTTGTATTTGAATTCAGAACCCATTTCGGTGGTGGCAAGACAACTGGGCTTTGGTATGAATGGATTATGCAAAGAAAAATGAACCCAAACATACACTTGTAAATGGCCTGTATGAGAGAAAAAGACCTCAAGAAAGCCATGAAAAGAATGCAAAAAGATAATAAAGAAAGTTAGGGGGACTGCAAAGGTTAATGTTGGTGCTGGCAAAAAGTGAGGTGGAGAACGGACAACAGGAGTTAAGATTTGTCACTGACTATCTGTGATGATTACGCAGATTTTTCACGAGAGAATTAATAAACCAAGAACTAAAATAATAATAATAATAATAATAATAATAATAATAATAATGGGGAAGGGACCTGAATAAACATTTCTCTAAAGAGACATACAGATGGCCAACAGATATATGATAAGATGTCGAATATCACTATTCATCAGGGAAATGCAAATCAAAATCACAATGAAATGCCACCTCTTACCTGTCAGAATGGCTACAAATGTCAACAAATAAGTGTTGGCAAGTATATGGAGAAAAAAGAAGCCTCATGCACTGTACAGAGGTTTCTAAAAAATTAAAAATAAAATTACCGTATAATCTAGCAATTCTACCTCTGAGTATTTATCCAAAGAAAACAAAAACACCAAATCGAAAAGATATATGCACCCCTATGTTCACTGCAGCATTATTTACAATAGCTAGGATATGGAAGCAACTTAAGTGTCCAATGATAGATGAATAAAGAAGATGTGGGGTGTGTGTGTGTGTGTGTGTGTGTGTGTGTGTGTGTGTAATATTACTCAGCAGTAAAAAGAGAATGAAATTTTGTTATTTGTGACAACATGAATACACCTAGAGAGTATTATGCTAAGTAAAATAAGTTAGGCAGAGAAACACAAATACCATATGATTTCACTTATATGTGGAATCTAAAAACAAACAACAAAACAAACAAAACAAAACAGAAACAGACTTATAAATACAGAGAACAAACTTATGTCAACAAGAGAGAAGGGAGTTGGAGGCAAGGGTGAAGAAAGTGAAGGGAAATAAAATGTACAAACTTACAGTTATGAAATAAATAAACCACAAGGATATAATGTACAGCATGTGGTCAATAATATTGTAATAACTTTATCCTGTGACAGACAGCGACTAGACTTATAGTGATGAGCACATTGTAAGGTATATAAATATTGAATCAGTATGTTGTGTACCTGAAACATATATAATAATGTATATCAACTACAGTTTAATTATAAATTAATTAATTAATTAATTAATTAATTAATTTCTGTTAGTTTAGTCACTCAGTTTGCAGTACTTTGTCACAATACCCCTGGGAAATAAATATAGACACATTCTTTTCAATTTTGTTAAAACATTTATTTTTAAAATACAATATTTTATATCACATTAATTTTTTATTCTTTAAAGTATCAGTTCATATTGATTTGTGGTTTAATTTAAATTTAAACATACCATATGCATGATATTTTTCCTTTCCTCTTTTTCATGATACATGTCTTTGCCTATTACAAAACTTCCTTTCTGACCATTATTCCTTAAATCTTCCACTGACTTCTTTACCCAATGATTGTTAAAATTTTGTTCTTGTCCATCTTCTCTTTCTCTTAGGCCATTCTGTATACACATCAACTTCTTCCATGTAGCTGTGTAGTTACATAGTCAAATTATTGCTAGCTTTTCTGGAATAGGGATAGTCCAAATACTGACTCATCTAACGTGACAGAGGAACAAAAGCTAGAGATTGAATTGAACTATGAATGTACCCATGAGACTCAGCACCAGAAGCATGTGAGAAATGGAGAAGAAAGAACTTTTGAAATGTGCACAAGTGAAAATTCTTTTAATATTGGATAAATTAAATGAAACTAGAGAATTTTGTTCTCATGTAATGGAAGTTCTCTCTTTTTAGAAATATATAACTAAGTATATACAAAGAAAAGCACATTATCCATTTTTGATGGCAATTACACAAAATAGAATTTATCAGAATTCCTGCATTTGTAGGGTACAAACCTATAGCAATACTAAAATTAGTGAGCATGTAACTACTTCTATATAAAAGAAATTTGAGATTTCCCCCAAATTTTAATATAATCCTTAATAAAATTTACATGAACATTTCATTATCAGGTTATAATGTTAAAACACTGCTTAACCAACTGATGTTTAAAAACTATCAACATTGTTAGTAGAAAAATAGATTTATCTTTCTATTATTTTTATGAAAAATTATATTACAAATGCACTGTCATTTGAAGAGGAAACCAAAGAGTATTTAGCCAAAAAATATACAAAAAGAAGTATTATAGAGTTGTGTCAGGCATAAATAATATAAAATCATTGTTGTTTTCTGGACTTTGTGAGCATTATGATATTTTCTAGTTTCTTAAAATGAGTAATTTTTTATTATCTCTTTTATAAATAAGTTATTTCTTTCTGTATATAATTCTGCATTTATAATTTTATATTTTGCAAATCATATAAATATACCCTAAGCGCATGTCTCAAGTTAACTTCTCAAGCCAGATTCCAACTATGCCTTTTTTATCACCTGACTGAGGAGGGTGAAGGAGAGGAAGTCAGAATGGAAAACATGCTTTTAACCAAATGTGGTTAAAATATCTTTTATGAATTTTACAGAAACATTTGATTATTGCAATCAATTGCCAGAACCTCTCCCAGAGCTTTGCAAGGGCTTGCAAAATTGAAACTCCCCAGCAAATCCTCTTGCGAATATTAACCCAGCCTTTATCCATAATTTCATACCATAGGTTCAGTTACTTATTTAACGAACCTTGTGGTGCATTTAGTACATATCAACAACTTCTGTTCTAAATGTAGGTGTAATAACAGCGAATAAGATAAAGTCCTTGTTTTCATTAAGCTTTTCTTTCAAGTGGGGTGGGGAGAACAGCCAATTAGCAAATAAATATGTAAATAACTAAGACTATTTTTGATAGTCCCATAAGTAATGCAGAAAATAAAATAAGAGATGACAAAGATGACTAGGGTAATGAGCAGCAAGAGATAGTCTAAGAAGGTGATTCTAAGATGATATTCTGACAGATAATAATAGAGGCCTAATAAATATAAACCAGCTCTACAAATTTTGGGGGAGAAATTGTTTTAAACAGAGTAGATAGTAAGTGCAAAACTACTCAGGAAAAAAAATTTACATACTTGAGGAATGTAAAAATGGTGGTGTATGCTTAGAGTATGATAAAGGAGAATAGTAGGGAATAAAGGGTTAGTGACAGCATCTTACTACTTTTAAAGCAAGACTAGTAAGGTGTATAGATATTAGTCTAATTGCAAAGGGCTCTTCCATCCTGGATGTCCCAAAGGCAGTCAAATTTTACATATTTAAAACCAAATTCATCATCTTTCCTCCACAAACATGTTTATGCTTCCACATTACCCATTTCATTTAAGGAAATCACTCTCACTTGCCCAACCTAAAGAATCTCCTACTCTAACCCATAATTCTTCCCTGATTTCCAAATCTAGTCAATTATCAAATCTTATTAATTTGTCCTCTTAAATATTTCTCATCACCATACTCCTTTCCATATCATTGCCACTGCTCTAGTTTACCGCCTCTGTATCTCTCACTGGAACTTTACCTCACTTTTCTCTTTAAAAACTCACTGCCTATAGTTCTATCCCCCTGAGTTACACAGCCATCCTCACGATCTTTGTAAACAATGATCTGTCACCTCCCTCCTATGTTAAAGCCTCCAAATGCTTCACCACTGCACAAATAAGAAAGTCTATACCCTTAGGCATAGAATTCAAGAACTTTAGTTCTGGCCCACCTACAATTCCAATCTCCAACCTGTCACACAAATTAATTCTCCAACAAAACCATACTACTTGCAATTTTCTTTATGTTCTCACTGTTTCAAAGCTCTATTCTTTGCACGTGCTGTTTCTGACATTTGGAATGACTCATCTCATTACATCTCCTGCTGTGCCCTTGCAAAATTCATCCTTAAAAACCTAGTTTTGGTGTCAGTATTTTTTTGGTACTACTGCTCTTGAATACTCAAATTTTCTCTCCCCACCACACACTACTGCTACCACTTAACCTCTCATTGTCTCTGTGTTTCTGATGTATTTCACATGTAGAATAATTTTAGAACTATGGGTTTTCTCTATTGATATCGTTTATAATAATTTATGCCTGTGCCTCAAGCAATATTTGATGAGGAGTCTACAGAGTTTGTGGCTGAGCAATACAGCTACCAATCTTAATAATAAAATGTTAGACATACAGAAAATTTAAAGATCATTAAGGTGAGTCCTTCATATTACAAATAAGGAAACTGAAAACTACAAAGGTTAAACAGCCAGGTCACCATAGCTAGTTTTTACAGAGCCCAGAATAATCTCGAATCTCCTGTTTGCAGAGTTTTAGTCTGGAGCTTTGTGTACTGGTGGGTCTGCTTCCTTCATCTCCCATATTCACTCTCGTGGATGATAATTTACATGGATAGCTAATGTGCAGCTATGGAGTCATTTATTTTATTTATTTTAAGCACTCTATCAATATTTGTGAATGAATAAAACAATAGGTTCGAATTGGTAATTATCTAATTGAAACTGTCAACAACTGAGTGTTACTATGCATTTCATTCACATATTGCTTCCTTCCTTAATTCTTTTGTCACACACTTATTAAACACCTGCAATGTGCCAAAAACCATACTTTGTGTTGAAAATGAAAAGACAAATAGGGAAGATGATTTTTGAACTTCAGAAAGTATCTGAGAAACAAAACACATAATCAGAATATTAAAGCAAGGTTAGAAAAGCTGTATCGAAAAATGTGAATTAAACAAGAAAGTTCATGATTTTGCTAGGAAAGAGCCACCAAGTTTCTTAGAGAAAATTATATTTGCCCTATTTGTTCATTCATTCATTCATTCATTCATTCATTCATTGCCAAGATCTATGCTTGCTAATAACAATAAAAAAGAGGAAGACTAAAGAATAAATCATGAAATGCTTAATTAGTGTTATTTTTAGTGACAGCTTGAATTAATCTCATTGATAATACTACTTTGTTTATCATACTATGAAACGAGAGTTGTCAAAGATATCCTTATGCCTATAAAATTTAGAATTATTTTAATTTTTAACATGTTGTATTAGTTTATTCTTGAGCATTTCAACTTTAAAGTTTGATTTTAATTTTCTTTCTGGAATCCCTGAAATTGGAAAAAGTCAAGAATTCATTTCTGATTCCTCCTCTATTGATATGAACAAAATGATGATTTTGCTTGCTGCAAGAATGTTACTGTGATGAGGTTCTTCAAAGAAATAAAATAAAAACTTTTTCCTACTCTTATAGTAGTACTGTATCTTATTTTGCAGTTTAAAAAATCTTGACAAACTTTTATTTCATTTGGCTTTTTATATTTGTTTGCTTGTCCTGTGTCCAAAGGTAGGTATGTATATGTACAAACTCCTTCTTACTGTGTATCTTACTCATCCTAAACCCTTGGATTTCTGAAAGTCTAAAAAAGAAGCGATTATTGGATGTTGCCAGCTTGATTTTCAAATATAAAAGTTTATAGTGTTTTACGTAAACATTTCAAAGACCTAGACATAAATTTTAATTCATCTTATTTATGGTGAAGATTTTCCTATCACTTTTCAATAGTTTTCAACAGCCTTTTTAAATTTTGAACAAATTTTTCTTTTGTTATAACTCCTGGAAGGAAAGACTGTGGGATTTTTTTCTTTCTTTGATTTGAGGAGTATTTTTTAAAATTACAAAACATTATCAAATCTAACAACTAAACCTTTCCCAAGTACATGCTTACATATGTTTCATATAAAAATAGGAAAATATAACTATTGTTATACAAATAATTCATATCTATGCACATGTATATAATTTCCTATAAATATTTCTTATAATTTTTAAAATGTATCAGGGACTTGATTTATTATATTGAATACATGCCTCACTATATTTATTATAATAAATAAGTATTTAGTATTTATTATAATAAATAAGTATTTACTATAAGTATTTTTTATAAGTATTGAATACATGCCTCACTATACCCTTGCAAATCTATTATTTATAAGAGGACACTGAAACTAAATGACTTAGTCAAGGTCACATAGCTAGATTATTTACTAAATTGAGTTGTAATAAAACAATATTTAGGCCATGTTATAGATTGTTTTTATATATGCAAATTTACTCCTAAGGCATGATCTTTTATTTTGTGATTAAATTTCCAAAGGGCATTTTTGACATTTACATTAGCTTAGTTCAAGTGGAAATTAATTTTCTCTTGACAAGTGTTGTGAGTTTCAAAATATCCCTTGTGCACACATTTGCTGAAAAGGTTATTTGTATTACAAATGTTCACGGCAGAGATACCTAAGTTTTTAGTATGCATACATATCTTTATATATATAACACTCATTATAAGCTAATGAGATCAGCTTCTTGAAGTGACTTTTAGAAACTAGTTTACAACTTTGTGATTACACTGTATGTTTCACATCTTATTTAAATATTATTTTGGCCTTTAACTTTTAACCTTGTAAGTTTCATTACTGTATTACACAATCATATCTGAATAACCATAAAAAATAAAATTAGAACTATTCAATTCTAAATTCATGTAACTAAAAGTAGCTCTTCTAGTCTTTGTCACTATGATCAGTATTTTAAAACTCAAGCCAAGGTTTTTGTCGGGAATTGACCCTGTGAACATGAGATGCACATAATGCCACAGCTGGAGAAAACCATCAGAAAACAGGAGACAGCACTTCTGCAGAATAAGTTTCTGCATTCCTAAACTGTGGACTAGACTAAAAAAACTGAAGCATCTGGCAAGATATGTGGCAGCTGGAAAATCCCCTAACCATACATTTTAAAGCCCTTAGGATGCTTGTGGTTTAACAAATATCTATCAGTAGTCTAACATTCACTAAAATAAAATGGAACTATATATTACTGAATATTATTGATTTTACTTTACATCAGGATAATTTTGATTGTCCTATTTCCCTCAAATAATCTCCTAGAACTGACATGCATGCTATTAGAAATCTAGAGAATAATTTACATTTTCCTTTTTGGTGAAGATTTGAAAAAAACACTTAAAAATAGCAAAGTTCATCAAAAACTCATCATTCCTTTATTTTAACCTGAATTCTTCTTTCATTAAAAAATAATATTTAAAAAGTCTTTCATCCTCATTCACAAAATGGAGTCTTTATTTCTAGGACACATTTGAATTCAGGAGAAAAATATTTTAACTAAGTAATTAAATATGCAAATACATGTGTATATATGTATGTGCATATACATATACATGAATGTGATTTCCTTCAGTAAGTTGATTTATAGCTATTATTTTTGACAAAGAAGAAGAAATGGGTGTGTATGTGTTTGTGTGTTAATCTTTTCAGCAGTTCCACGGATAGAAGGCTCCAGACAAACATTAGCTTTTCACTTAAAAAATCATATCCACCATTTGCCCACCCAGATAAGGAAATTTCCATTAAAAAAAAAAAAGTCTCAGCAGGTCCAGTGCAACGCCTTGCTTTACACTAAGTGTTATATAAATCTGTACAAATATGTGCAGCTGTTTTCCTTTAGTAAATGGTAGTATTTATTAGGGAACCTCCTGCAATTTCATGGCTGCTGACTCCTGTTAACATAAACCATTCAGAGAGAAGATGAAGCTCCAAAGAGTGAGCATCGCACACTGAAAATGTCATTGTAAAACTAAGGTGGCATGGACAATGGCTCTAGAGTTGAACTCTTAAGACTCAAACCAGCTCTGATAAATCTCTTAATTTCGTTACTGAAATTTGGTGGCGTTTTTATGCTAGTTGAGCCATTTAATCTTATTTTGAACTTAGTGCTTTTAGTATAACATGAAATATTAGTTAAGCATTGTTAATTCTATAATATTATCTTAATCCCTTTCTCTTCTGGTGGTTATATGATGAGTATTATAGTCAGTTCTCTAAGATATCTTGTTTTGTTCATTTTTATAAGAATAACTAGGGAGATAGACTTGAGATTTCATTAAAAGAAATTCTTAAAACTTTAGTATTTTAAAGTTGAAAATAAGGAAATAAATAAAGGGTAGTAAGAAAATAAAAAGAAAGTAAAGGGATAATCAATGATACATAAACAATGTGTGTGCATATACCCAGCCAGATAGATAGATAGATAGATAGATAGATAGATAGATAGATAGATAGATAGATAATAGATAGGTACAGATAGATAGATAGAGCCATAATATTACTAAAATACCATTTCCTAGATGGAGATATATTGTTGCAAGAAAATACAAACATATGCACCTAATTTTATTTATATAGCAATTTTTCACTTTATAATATTAAGCAAAAAGTAGTAGGGTTTTTGGTAGAGTTTTTCTTGATAGAAATACTTAAAACCAGTGTCTAGACATCTCCTGTCTTTGTAAGAGAAACTGAAATAATCCTTATACTTGAGTTTTTGTAGCAAAATCATTCCATCTTCTATTTTTATGTATTAAATCAATACAACAGCTCACTTTTATTTTTTCTCACACAAAGCACTGGAAGAAAAAGGTTTTTTTTTCTTTAGAGAGTATGGATAAGTTGGAAATAGGAAGACTTTTAGTTTTATTAAGTGATTGAGAGAATCACAAGTATTCTCTATACCTCAGTCACAAAACAGGTCTACTTAGAAGATGATTACTCTCCAAAGATGGTGCATGGTTACAAAATTTTTCAGGAGTGCATGGATTATACCTTCATTCTTTGTAACACTCAGATCTCCCAGTTCAAATTCTTGTATATAAAGAGATTGTAATGGAAGTGAACACAAATCCAAAATCAGACCAACACCATGTTCAATCACTTGGTTTATTTCACAGGTAACGCTTTAGTTGAAAAGAAGAGTATTTGAAATAAATGGTGCCGTCTCAATTACATATGAAAAAACAATTAATCTTGACATCTACATTCTCAAAAAAAAAAAAAAAAACAATTCTAGCTGCACTGCAGATCTAAATTTAAAATATAAAGAAATAAAAATTCTGGAAGAAAACAGGAAAATATCTTCATGGTCATGGGCTTAAAACTATAATTTGAGTGAATGTACAAATAAACAGATATATGTTTTCTTTAAACAAAACTTTATTCAAGTTAAACAACATCAGCGACCAGCTACAGAATGAGGAAAATATATATATTTCACATTTCATGGCACACTCGTGGATAGGTACCATATTTTCAATCATACTTAGGTGGAAGAACTCCTTATGCCTATCAGAAAGGAATGATGACCAGAACAGACTTATGGAAGTAAGAGCATTTTTTGAAAAAAAAAGTAAATAAATAAGACTTTCTTTAATAATAAAATGTAAATCTAGCAATGAAATAAAGGCATCAGTGGGGCAAGTTCTAGATCAGATTGAAAAAAAAATTCAACCAGAATAAGAATATCCTGTGTAGTATATGGAGAAAACTTAAAATAAAAACAAAAACAGAAACAAAACAAAACAAAAAACATATCATATACAAAAGAAGAGTGACACCGTTATAGGCTCCCTCAGGAGAGCATGGAAGCTGTCAGGAAGACACAGAGCATTGTGATTTTAACCACGATCCCAGTACATGTGTGATGTGTGATAAGCTTACTATTTGAAAAATATTCTGTTAAAATGAGTTTTATACAACAGCAAGTTTTGAAAGCACAATATAATAGTTTTTGTGTTCAAAACTTAAAGGGTTATTTCGGTGCATGAAAAATGTGTTTCAAATACCTACCAGAAGAAAGGAAATATGAATGTTAGCATATTTAAGTATCCTTAAATATTAACATTTTAAAACTTAATTAAAATAAATAAATTGAACAAAATAACATTTTTTAAGAAAAATAAATTTAGGCCACAGTGGCCACTGACATAATTTTAATTTAAATTTCTGAATACATTTTAGAAACTGGCACAGTAAAATTAAAAATAATTTAAATAGATTTTATTTGATCTAAATTTTTGTTGGTTTTATTTCTTTTGGTAGGGTTCAAAATTAGACACTAATGAGAGATTTATTAAGATTCTTTTACACTATACAATAGAGAAATCATTAGAAAAATAAATTAAATATAGACTTTACATGTTTTGTGGTATAAAGCATGTTTAAAACTTTATCTAGATTCAGTTTCTAGAAACACCTGAAACAGGGATAAGATTATTCATGTCTAAAAATTACTAGATTTTAGTTATTAGCAATAACTGCCCATTTATAGTTCCAAGTTCTTCTTTACCCTCCAAGACCTCTTCTGGTCTAGTTTTATGATGTTACTTCTAAAATCTTTGTGTATCTATTAACATAATTCCTGGCCTGGTAGTGAATTTATTTTCTTAATACAGTTGGTCTGTTTCAGGTAAGACGTTACTTATTGAGTCTCCAATTATATTCTGAGTCGGGAGTGATGCCTTGTTTCTCTTGGTGCCCTAGCATTGAGCACAGTGTGATACTCAGAAATACACTTTTTTTCTCAACAAATTAAAGACAAAGGGATGAATGATGTCTAGCTTTTATTTGGTTAGAGGTTTAGCATAGAAGTAGGTTGAGCTGGTCAACTAAATAAGTCAATGGGTCTAGAGACCAACACGAATCTTGGAATGGATCTGTATGGGACATTCTTATATGTTCTGTGCTCAACTTTCACTAGACAAAAATTCCTTGAGAATTGTGTAAGAATAAATGAAAACATTATATTTTACCTTTATTAGTTTTATCAGACTAAATTTTAGGTTCATCATTCTTTTCAGTTCCTAGTTCTCCTAAATTTCAGTGATAATGAAAGTCGATTTGTTGTACTTTTTATATATTTACCAATGGAGGACAGTCCTTAGGGCCTTTTTTAAGAGTACATTAAATGGAATTATTTGGTTTCAAGTAAGTAAGACCCTAATTACTTTTGAAAGAAGGTACCTGAATGATATACCTTGAACTTGCATCCAATTTGTTTTACTCAGACGACAACTAAGGAAAACATTCAGTGACAGAAATACAATATATAATCTAATTTGGTATGCAATGAATATTTTCAGCAAGGCTAATCCAGCCTCCTAGAGAAAAGACTAATCTTTTGTCACTGACACAGTAGGTCAATAACTATATTTACATTTCTCATGTGGCACCTGCCATGTTCTCCAAAAAATAAAGTCGCCAGTAAATATTAAATACTTATTATGCCTAATGTGGCAATATTACACTTAATGTATCTATTTCTCAAAGCAAGCACGTAAGCTAAACTATTTCTGTTATTTTTATTAATTAAGGCACAGAGAACTCAGGAATTCACTTAAAACATAAATTACAATCTGTGCTAAGACTAAGTAAATTTTATTGCAGCAAATACTTCAATAAAATCTGCAGTTTAATGTGCAACTGATTAAATCCAAGTTTGCTATATGTTACAAAAGGATGTTTTTTATTATTTTTTAATTTTTTGAATTTTTTTTTTGGTCATCAGCAGGTTTGCAGTTCTTGTCTGATAAGAAATTAAACAATTGTTATATTTCTCTTTTATCTTTGTTTCTATCGTATATTTACTCTTTCTAATTTAGTCTTATAGGCTGATTTGGTATTATAGCCAACAATCGTGGTGTGTCTCCATAATAACAAATGGGTGACTTTTCTTTCCTATGGGTATTAACCTTAATGTATTTTATTTTAGGTTTTCTTTGTCCCTTTGACAATGTGTTGAGTGCATACTCTGTCTCAGTCACCTTGAAATCTACACTTTCTCTTACAAAACTACATGTAGTTCTTTTCAGATGGACACTTCTCTTCCCAAATCTCTCAAAGATAATTTCAAAAATTCTGTCAAAAGTCATAAACTAGCAGCCCATGAGCCAAATTAATTCAGCAAATGTATTTCTAGTGCAATGACTGTTTTAGGTTGTATTATTTTGTTTTTACTTCTATTAATTTTATAAACTAATTATTAACTATAAAAATATTTTTCTTTCAAATATCCCTACTACCACATTTAATCACTATAACTGCACATGAGCATCATTTCGTTTCTTAAATATAGTTTTTTCTGATTCAAGCATGTTTTGCCCAGATGACAACACTGTGACTCACTTGCTTTTTCTACCCTCTCTCCCTTTACTTCTGTGTGCCTGCTTTAATCATTAAGACTTAGGTTGTAAGATTTATTGAGCCTCAGGTTCATAATCATGAGGAAAATAAGTTTGGGTTACACTAAGTATGACATCTTAACCTTAGATGTGTTTGAGCTCAAGCCTATCTGGACAGAACAAGCCCACTGGCCCCTCGATGGCACCATGGCTGATTCCAGAACCCAAAACAATGATCAATTACCTCAGCTCCTGTCCAATCATCCAATCTGTAGTACTCATGCCCCCAATTCCTTTAATTTCCACAACTACTAATTTTTCCCTATATAATCTGTACTCCAGAGACACTGTGATGTGTTGGGGCAGGGAGGTGGTCAGGTTGTTGAGAGGATTAGCTCTCCTGTGTCTCTGGGACCTAGAACTTTCTAAATAAAACCTGTAGTTATCTCTTCTTTGACTCTGACACACGCAGACAGACCCCTTTTGCCCTGGTAACATTACCAAAATACATGTTCTTTATATTTGAATATATAAAGTAAATTGTGATGTATATTAAAAAAAATAAGATAATTATCCCAAAGTCACACAGAAAGGCATCCCTCTTATGTTAGACAGTCACAGTTTTTTTTTGTTTGTTTGTTTTAGGTAGTTATAGTCACATTCAAAGTACGATTACCTTCTTAGAGATACTATTTTTCTATTTTATTTTTATTTCTTCCAGGCAACCTCTTCTCTTCACTGGCTATCCACCTATTCTCTAGTTGGTATTACCAATAGCTCATTTATTTGATCCCAAAGAAATATTAGGTTTAATTGGGACATTGAGAAGAGACTATGGGCTGGCTGAGAAGCAAGCCATAGCTACTAGCCACCATGGAGTAGATAAACTACTCCATGGTCATGGTCTAAGAAAATACTACCTAATAAGGTTCTTCTATTCTAGTAATTAACCATCTTGATGTGGATTTGAGGTAGAGTAACTATAAATCAATGCTACACTGTAGTCTGTGATATTAAAGTGAAGCTTCATTACACTTACAGTATTGAACTCTGCACCGGGTATGTGCAGAAATTATAGATGCCAATCACCCCAACCACTTCACCCCCCACCCCCCACTGCCATTCATCTGGCTTCTCCACTTCAGATGAAAAGCCTTACCAAATAAATGTCATTGATAAATAATGCCATTTTGCAATTGCTCCTCAATACTCTATATTTTTCTAAAAAGATTTGATTTTATTCATTTTGTTATTTAAATCTTATCTCTATTCGTAATAATAAAAAATATATAAATATTTTTCTACATCTCCATTTATGTCTCTAACATTTAGAATCTGGTTTGTTCAAAGCAATTAATTATATAAAAGGAAATTTGAAATCTTTTATTTAGTTTATTTAGTGGAATAAATGTTTTAATTTTCCATTTTACTTTCTACATCATTTCAGGGACATCAGTGAAATTGAAATCTTGATTAAAAGTATATCATTTAAGTAAATTGGAGGGACTAATTACCTTCTGGGTAGAATTACACATTGTAAGTAGCTGAATATAATTAATACAGATGGACAATTTAGACAACTAAATTAAATATTTAAAATCTGATTACTTTGTTCATATATAAATTCCACTCTTTTCTTTTATTTCTATTTTGAGAATTATTGGTATGCTCTGACTTGCTCTAGAGATTAACATTAAGTACTTGAACTTTAAATAATCATTTCATTTTTACCAACTCATCTGCCCAGAGATCTGCTCTGCAAGAAGTCTATCCCAAAAGAGTTCTCCAAACTTTCCCAAATGTTCTTCCTCTGATTTAACTACACAGATAGAGTTCCCTTAGGTGAAATGTGAGTATACTGCACTTCTCTTCTAAAAAGTAAAAAGATATTGTCACAAAATAAAACCATGAATCTGTAGAACACCCCTTTAAAATACTGTTGGACATTTCTCATAATACTTTTTAGATTAAATCTATGTATTGTTAACATCTTATAAGAAGAGCATGAAGATTTGTGCAGATATATCCTTATAAATCACTCACATATACAGTTTAATATCAATAAGAACATATATAATACTTTAAAAATATATATCATTTAATTAGGAAGCTTTGAGTCCACAGATAGAAATCATCTACCAGAAAATTATATGATCTTATTAAAAATATAGGCCACAAATTCTTTTACACCATCTACTTTGTGATATGGCCACCAGAATAAGCATTAGAAAATTATTTTGACAAACAAAATTCTAATTCTAAACCATGGCTAAAGGGATGTAACCTATATTTCCTACAACTTAACTGTAGTTGGATCCTTTAGGGTCACTATTGGATGGCTTTGATACTGTCGTTTCTGACTGGAAATGAGAATGAAGTATTCTTTATGTCAAAGATGTGGTTTTATCATTCAGAATCAGAAATAGCCTTAGAAATAGGCCTGTTTTCCAATGCCTGTGTATTTGAATATCAACTATGTAAAAAAGTAACATGTTGAATTTCTTAGATAATTTCCAAAATTTAAATAGAAGATACTAAGCTTTCCAAAAGGAAAATTCATTCATCTGCCTGATAATACATTTTAAGACAACAGACCATTAATCAATTTATAAGCTCAACTCAAAATATAATGCGACATTAAAGTTATACCTAGCCAGTTAAAGATAGCTATTGACAACTTTCACAAATTATGAGACAAAATTGTTTTTTAATATTTTGGCAATCAAATCAAAAACTTATTTAAAAATATTCAGTTATTCTTTGAGAAAGTATGCAAAGGCAGATTTGTAGCCCACCCTACAGAAATAGAATTACCTTTTGACTGAGGAAGACTGTGTCATGATTTTACATCTGAAATCATCAATAAATATTATAGACTTTTTGAACTTTATCACAAGTAAATATTTAATTTTTTAAATAAAATCTAAAGGAGATGTTATCTTCTTATTAACAATAAGTGACAGTTAAATGATGCTATCTTGTTTCCAGAAGAAATATGTTTATTGATACATTTTTTAATGTTCATCCCTCAATTTAAATATAGGAGAAACATAAAATTTACTTATTTGGAGATAGTTCTGAAAATTTAATTTTTAAAAAAGCTAATTTATTTATGCTATTTGTCATCATTTTCATGGGTCCCATACTCAGAATTAATTGCTATGAAATAAACTTCCTTTGTCTTAAAATAATACTTATATATTTAAACATATTTCCTTTTTTGCCACAGGTCTTAGAAAGTTTGAAGGGAAATGAAACATTAAACTACAATAACTGAAGCTAAAATAATAAACCTGTTTATCTTCTGATTAAAAAGAAATTTTCTTACTTTTATTCATAAGATACATATAATTTCATTTATATTTTAACCTATCTTAACATTTTGGGAAGTGGGAAGGAAGAATGTAATTATATTTTGGTGTAATTTAATGCCAAAACATTTTGATATATTTTGATCACAAACTTTATGTGATATAAATACCATAAATCAGTACAAGCATGCATATATAAATAAATATAATTGATTTTATGTAAGAGATATTTTTAAAAGTATAATATGTAGAAAGATAAAAAAAGTAGAGAGAGAAGAATTATGATGTAATTTTGTTAATCATTGAAATATTGTTAATGTGTGGTAATTTATTATAAAGTGATGATGGCATTTCAAGTCAGTGGGAGAAACTTGTTTATTTTATAAAATGAATTATAATAAATGAATAACCATCTAAAAATTAAAGTGAGATACAAACCACACATTTTAATAAATTACAGGTATTAAATACAAAATATTAAACCAAAAGGAACTGTGAAAGAACTTTTTACAGTGTTGAGTTGGGGAAGACTTCTTTTAAATGACAAAAAGCTCAAAATTACATAAATAAATGTTTAATTACATAAAAATTTTTAAATAGACCTATAAAATAATTCTATAAATGAAAGATAAATTAAAACTTGGCAAAAATTGTAATTTCTTTAATAATCAAGAAGTTTGTATTCTTAACATGTCCAGAATTCATGTAAGTTAGCTGGGAAAAGACCAATAGTTCAATGAACAATTAGGAAGATTAGACACTTACGGGGAAAGTTGCAACCTCAGTTATCCTAATTAAAACTCAGCTATGTAACATATTATACCTATCATATTAGTATACTTAAAACAATTTAATGATGCACTGTGTTATTGGAGGTGTGAAAATATTTACTCTCATGCATTGCTGGTAGAAATATAGATTTATACAACTACTGCAGAGGCAATTTGGCAATATTTCTCAAAACCAAAAATGCATAATTCCTTTTACTTAATTATTCTACTTCTAGGAATTTATCCAATGGACGCCCTCAAACACTGTCTAAATGATGTCTGCACAAAAAGATTCATTTGGAAATAAATGTCCATTGGTCAAATCAATTATGGTACATTCCTACAGCCATTCAAATGAGTAAGGTAGCTCTATGCTGATGTGGAATGAAGAATGAGTGTGTGTGTGTGCGCGTGCAAGCACATGCAAGCAAACTTGTGTTTGTGTGTATGGCTAAGTGATAAAAGAGAGGTTGAAACTAATATGTGTACAATGAAATCATTCATGTTAAAAAAAATAGAAGACAAGAAAATAAAAAAAAATCGTGCTCAAATATCCTCTCTAGGAAGATGTAATTGTTTGGGATTCTTCTGCTGGAAGCAAGAGACAGATGAGGCAACTCTTCAATTTCTGTCCTTGTGTATCTTAAAATTTGTGCTGTGTGTGTATTAACTTCAGTAGTATTTCTGATTTTTAAAAGATATTTACTAAAGTTGTCATTAGGAATTTGAACTACATTATTCCTACTCTCCTAAATCTATTTTGTTTTACACTAAAAGAAAATTTGAAACATGACCATATTAACAAATCCTGTATATCAAAGGATATCAAAATGTTTTTTATGGGACCACAAAGCAGTTTTTTCCTAAGACAATAACATGATAACTAATAACCCAGTAAACCACAAGATGTAGGGTACATGACTGCATTCTTTAACTTATTACATACATAAGTATGTTAGGTCAGGTCATTGAAGCTCCATTTCCTCATTGTTAAATAGATAAAACTTGTTCTAAAGTACGATATTGTAAGAGGTCAATGAGAGAATATTACGTAAAATTGCTTTGTGATCTAAAAAAATATATAAATGTAAATTTTTATTATAAAAAATGTTAATTTTTTCAGAGGAAATTTTAATAAAGCATATACTAGGTTAGATCATCAGCAAAATTATTACAGATTTTTCTATTTCCTTACTTCGGCTTCTAGGCACAGATGCCTTTATGCTAGTCTTGCATCAGATGAAAGCTTAACTGTACCTGCTTCTCTCCCTTCTCTCCCTGCTTCTCTGCTAATGAATTAATTGTGCCTTTGTGTTTCTTTCAAATCACTCCAGACTTCCTCCTTTCTATTAGGAAAAGCATAATAGGTTAATTTCTATGCTCGAGGGAAATGCATATTTACATATTAATGGTGGTGAGATTAAATCCCTTTAAAAGATATTTATGGCTCTTTCTATAATTATGTCAGACTTTTAGGGGAGCTATTTCAGGGCATAGAGGTCTTAAGGATTAAAGGAAGATGTGTGATTACCTTAGATGGCTTAAGAGGAACTCTACTTGCATGAAAAAGTAGTAAACTTTTAGAACTGAAATAAAGATAGGCATTTTTGATATAAAATATCTATATGAATGTCAAAATTTCTAAATGGAAATGACCTAGCCTGATGAAATGTTGAAACAATATCACTCTTTAAATAAAACATGATTTTTAATGTCTTTCATGAAAACCTCATTTTGCTAGAAATGACACTGGAACTATGAGAAAGCCACACAGAGTCTTTAAAATAAAATGATATCTAAGTGATTTTGTAATGTTTATTAGGACAAGTTTTAACATAAATTATACTATTTAAAAAAACTGGAGCACATTATCAATCCCTTTCTACTTCACCACAACTTCTGCCATTTTCAAGCATTTCCTCAGAATAATAGAACTTTCTGGGTAGAAGCAAGTTCATAATTAAAACTGCTACAAGAGAACTTTTTTTTTGGTAAACAGAAAAAGTAATACATCTAAGAACCACTTAAATATGATTGTTTAGGCACATTAATATTAATAATTACTTAAAAAAGGTTTCCAATTGTCACTTTCAATGATTGGTAGCATTTATCTGATGAGTGGAATTAGATTGAACAGAATTATACTTGGGGAGGAGATAGGTGGTGATGTTCAAAGGCAGGACAACTTATCCTGTACTGAGATAGTCCAAACTGGCTTTCAATAACTGAAAAGCAGGAAAGTAAGATTAGCACTCCACTTGCTTCATGACATAAGTCGTATCCTAATTATAGCCACTTCTTTCTTTCATTCTTATACAGGTAATCCAATTACTTTTTACAGTACCACATCAGAAAGTTCTAGAGAGCAGATGTATTTAATGTAATTTTTTTATTTCAGCAACTTGGAGATAGAACTATTGTTTCTTGAAGGGAACTGGGAATTGGAGGCAAGAAAAGTTTGGTCATTATTTTTCACTTAAAATATATGATGTTACATTGTAAGTTTGACCAGAGGAAATGGATTGGGTCCGTAATAATAGCTGATCACTGCAGTTTAGATGATTGATTTCTGAATCACAGATGGCTTGCTTACAAGCCATCGTGTCTTATTTTCTCTTATTTTTATCTTATCAAGTGTCTCAGGTCAGTGTCTAATCAATCTCTGATAATCCGTTTTCTGCATGATTCTTAGAATCATCAGCTATCTCAGCATTAATGACTTTATTTAATGTTCCTCTCTTGAATAGAATGAAAAATTAAGCCAGATTGGTGTTCAATGGAAACTAAAGCATGATATATTTATTTATTTTTGTTGTAGTGCAAGCTTTTGCTAGTCATGAAAGGCATGTCTTGAATTCATAAATACCATTATTTTAAGGACCAGATAGATGCTGAGTCAATAGGAGCCTAGCAAGATTCACCATTATAATGAGTTCCTCCCACAGAGAGCCCTGTGGTTCACTTATATGTTGTGCATTTGGATATATTACCAAAGAAACTCATACAACAATCTTATGTAGTAAATATTAATAACACCAATTTATTCTGTGTCCTAGACCTCAGTGTTGATGTAAAAAGGAGAAAAGTAATTTTAAATCCTAAAATCAAAGTGTCTATAATAGATTAAGTTGTAAATTTTTATTATTCAATCTAAAGTATTTGTTGATTTTCTTTGAGCTATGAACCTTGAGGAGCTGATGAACTAACATTATCCGATGGTCTAGTATTCAGTGCTAATTATGTCTCAGTTAAGAAAGATCAGTAAATATTCCTAAATCTTGAAGGCTAATATTTCCATTACATTTCAGGGCCTCTAAGGGGTCTAGGTCTTTGTTCTTCCACTAAATGTCAGTGTGATTTCTAACAAAGCACTGAACTTTTACTTGTCTCCTTTCTTATCAAGAGAACTATGCATCAAACATCCTTTTGGCTTTAAAATGCTATGATGTCATGTGCATTTCTTTGACCCAATATCCTTCTGTCAATTGCTCCTCCCACTACTACTACAATTACTACAGGATTTACTAAGAAGTCTTCTGCTATCCATATTTGACTTATACACTGTAATTTATAAATGATGACCCCCAAACAAGTGCTCATATAATTCACATATCCACACATATCACATACAGCCTTTCATACAGAGTGGTTACTTGGCTTATTTAACATAATGAATTTTCACCCTTTGTAACCCTAAAGTTTCATAAACTTTTTTTTTCTTAACTCTTGAATACTATTGACTTGCATAAAATAGTCACTTAGCTACTGAATAAACCTACCTATCGCCTCAGTATTCCTGTATTCACTCTTTAATGTGTGCATATTCAGTACATGAACAGTAAAAAATAATTTAAAAACCAAAAACTAAACTTTTACTTAATTGTGAAAAAATATACATCAGGTGAAAAATAAAGTTTAACTCATAAAAAACTTTAAACAACTACCATATGAATATAACTGTACAGATAAAGGTAAAATATTCTTTATTCGCCATTTCTAATCCTTGTTCACCTTAGGTGACAAGTAACAATTTGTCATGCATACTCCAGAATTTCTTTTATGAATGGTCTTTTATATTTTAGGATAATTAGATATATATGACATTATTTTCTGTGTAAATATATGTAAGACTATGTGTTTTACATAAATGAGATAAAATCATCTGTGTTTTGCATCTAGATCTTTGCAATTATTGTCACTCCACATCAGCATCTGCCCCACCCTACATAGTATCCCATATTATATTTGATCACAATTTATTTGCTATACTCCTTCAGATATAGAGCACTCTGCGTCTGTCTATGTATAGGCGTGATTCATTTTCTCTGTTGTGCATAATGACAAATGGAATCCTGAGTCATTAAGCATATGCACATTTAATTTTCTTAAATTTAATCAATTTTCTTTCCCAAGGGTTGTACCAATTTTCGCTTTTATACTTGGTTTAGGAGTGCCCATTTCTCCATACTCCTACTTACATTAAAATTATCAAACAAATATTTGGTCATTTGATAGTAAAAAAAAGATCCCCTTTCTGTTTTAATGTGCTATTTTATAAAATTTTTTTCATGATTTTATGCTCCATTGTATAGATTTTTTCTATGTATTTGTTATTTGTATCTTTATTCACTTTCCTGTATTCAATATTTTGTCATTTCCTTGTTAATTTACCATTTTATATATGTAATATATATAGAGAGAGAATTCTTAGCTATGAAATTATGAAATGAACAACTTTGAGGGTATAATTTCATAGAAACTGGAGGAATTTATGTAGAAACTGATGTCCTCTGAGTCTGTTACCTGTCTTTATTTTTCTTTATGCTAGCTTTCATTGTGCAGGAGATTAAAGATTGAAAATGTAGTTAAGTTATAGTATGAGGACATGCAATGGAAACATTATTATTGATAGAAATGCAACATATGAAAAATCCAAAAGCTTGTCAAACTTTTTTAGCGTCAATATTGATGATGTTCAGATTTCAGAAGGTGACTCCCATAAATATAAAAAATATGTACATATATTTCTTTTTCTAAGACTATAATCTTTACAACTATGATCTTAGGTAGGTATTAACATTAACTCTGTGCCAAAGAAAAAATAAATGTGGTATAAAGAATATTGAGTAATCAACATAAGGTCACATTTTAAAAATTATGTCCTCTACCTTTCACCAAGTCTCTGATTCCCCAACACTTTTTACTAAATTGTCATTGTCTTAGTCATAGTCACATTCCATTATTTTCATCCTAAAAAATCCTAAATGCAGGTGAATATATTTTGATGAAAATACTGATATCAAGAATTAATATTGAGAGGGAATTTAAGTCTAGGAGACTGTGGTCACAGTTGATAACTATTAGAAAAGTTCAATAAAATGCAGAAAATCACTTTGGAGTGTTAGTGCAGTGTCTAAGACATACACAAGGATATAATTGTCAACAGAGGAAAGTTTGGATCAAAGGATGGAGGACATATATTGACAGGTGGGCCAGGAGAGAAATGATGAGAACTTTAACTCAGATTAAAAGAGTAGATATATGAGGAGAGAATAGTTTCAGGGCACACTTAAGTAACCAGAAAAATCCCCCTTCTGTTACCCCAGAGAAAGAATGGGAGGGCAATGGGCTCTGGACAAGATGAAAAGAATAAGCAAGCCAGGTGGAGGAAATTTCCATCAGCATTCCTCATACCTCTGGTACCATAGTTGTTAAAAGTTAGTTTGTGCCTTAGCAGTGGGTTCCTTTCCTAATCGCAATTTGTGTTTCGAGGGCAGTAGTGGTGGTGGTGGGTGGATACATGATTTGAAAGTAGCTAGTTGAAGAAGAGAACACTGTTCTACAAGTAATAACCCAGGGGTAGAAAAATAAATTTGCAAATTATAGAGCAGTTAAGCAAATGTTTCTCTACCTTTTTATTTGTTTAGACCCACACTCACAAATGCATTGTCCATTACTAAATCCTCCTCAAAGAAATTTTTTTGGTTGGTCTGCACAAGATTTAACTTTTTCGAATCAACATATAAGAAATTTCACATGAGGATTCCTGGCTTCTCTGTAAGAATTGGAAGCTTGGAAATACTGATTCTCATTGCACACGACAGTGAGCAGTGGAATGAAAGAATAGTTGCTCATTCTTGATGGAGTTTTAGCCTCTAGTTCCTCACACTCCACCACAATGTTTTGCTTCTCTCACATGGCCACTTTCCTGAGATTTCGATTTTTCTTTTCGTTTTTTTTTCATCTGCCTAAACTTGATAAGCATTTGAGTTTAGAGACTTTTGGATAAGACAAGGACCAGTGTTCATCTTTGGGATATGTTGTTATATACATATATATATACATATACATATACATAAATAAATGTATATATTTATATTTATAATAAATGAATAAATGGGTGTATGTAGATCTGATTCCACAGTTGCCAATGAGTAGCAGATAAAGTGTGTAACTAACCCTTAGAGTCAAAGAGACGCAGACTTGAATTGCCTTTAATACCTAACCTAGATGCTTTCATGAAATTAGGAGTGTCAAAGTCATCTCCCCACACTACAGATATTTGGTGGGCCATGAAAGACCTAAGGTAACTCACAAATGACTTAGTTAAATTTTTTCCCCATAGTCACAACCAGGGGGACTTCTTCAAGACTAACTCATACTTAGAGATATAGGTTAAAGTGAGGGATTTGCATATGAGGTGAGTGTAGCCTAATAGTAGTCAGGAGATTGCCCTGACAGTGGCTGGCGATTCTGAAGCAGAAGTTAGAAAAAGGCACACCTAAAGGCAAGGGATTGAGGATAGGAACTGAGTACATTCCCTAGAAGAATATGAAAGGTGTAAATTTTGATATGCTTTACCTCTGAACTTTGGCAAAAGTTATGAATTGTGTAGTTTTGTGTGTTTTGTTTTATTTAATAAATTAGTTTTTGATGTTTTATATGCTTGCTTATTTTTGGCAACATGGCAACACTGTATGCACATACATTTTAGTTACATAATGATATATATACACAGACATACATACAAAAAGAATATATATATCATCATGCTTTCATGCTTTCTATATCCTACACAGATATTTGCCTCAATAGTATTTATATTCTATGGTTTAACATGGATGTACTATAACTTATGTACAGTTTTTTTTTTTTTTTACTTTTTCTTCCTTACCTTTCTAAACAAACAATGTGAGAATGTAGAAAAACAAAAACAACAAAAACTTATTTTGTTGATGCTATGGCACTCCCAGAAAATGAGCATTTTTCTAGAGAGTGCTGCTTATGGCCTGTAATGATGGCCAGGGGCTCAGGCTACACCAGCCCCTGCCTCATTACTCTAAGGGCTAAGGTCTCAGCCTACAACTAACTTATATGTGGCATGGAGGTTGGGAAATGCTGCATCAGTGTAAAATTTTAAGTGCTATTCTCTCCAACAGTGTAATTTTCCCACCATTATTCTTCAGTAAATTCGATATCTCCAATTGTCTGCAGGGTTGTGTTATCAGAGAAAAAACATCAAGCTAGAAAAAGATAGGTGGTACACTCTGACAGCCACCTCTGTTTCTGTATCACATAACCTACCTTTCTAGTAGATAGTCAATGATAATTTGATTCTCTGGGTTGTACCTGGTAACGGTATTGCTAGAATTAGATAACTGATCACATGTAGGAGAAAGAGGAGATAAGTGTTCTAGAACCACTCCTAGGTCCTGGGCTTGGAAGTTCCAGATTTCAGGATTCTTCCAATATTTCAAGTTATGAGCCAGGCAAGACCATGGTACTACACAGAGAGAGCATTGATCTTAGTTACAAATTGGAAACACTCCTATAGCTACTTTCTCTATACAGAATATAGTGTGATTGGGCAAAATGTAAAAGAAGGCAACATTTGTTTGTTTGTTTATTTGTTTTACCCCTCTGTTTATTTATTCTCTGATGTCACCTTTTTTATTCTTCTCTGACGTCTGTACTTCATGTTTCCCATTGGTTACTAAAAGCTACCAGGCCTCTCTTTTCTGAAAAATGCCCCAGTGCTCCAAACTCATCTCTGATTTTCACCCCAAACACCACTTCTTTCTTTTTGATTAATCACAGCTAAGAAGGAAATTTTCTTTAAGTAGAAATAACTCTCATATTTTCCTTAAGCTTCCTAGAAACTCTTGCACTCAATAGCCTAAGTGAATATTGTCTTGGTTGAAATTTCAGGCAGTGTGACAGAGTGAAGAGTTTCAGCCAGTGGGAGCAGACATTCCCCAGGCTCCAGAAAGGCTTCCAACACTCTTTAAATTGACCCTAACTGATGATATGTTTCTGGCCCTGCTGGCTCTCATTTCTGTCAGTCCTGACCCAGTAGTGAGGAGAGAAAAACCAATATTGATGTTATACATAACATGCTAAGCCAGCTAGTATGTTTCCAAGGGCACATTTTCCATTTTCTGAATTATGCTGGCACTTTGTCTATTACCCCTAGTTTCCACCAAATTTTTATCATTTTGCTTTTAATTAGCATCTTGACAAGGGATAAACAGGAATTAAAGTACAACACTGTAAACATTGCTTCTGACAGCAATTCAAGGAAATATTCAGTAGCAAGAGGGTAAAGTAAAACATGTATATTTTTTGATTATTTGCATATTTACACCACACATGTTATCTGAACCATAATTCAAATTTATTTACATTTGTCTGAGAATATAAAAATTAATCTTTTGTGGCCTAAATGGTCTTAAGATGTATATGAGGTATAAAAGCAATGATATAATAAATTTAGGGGATTCATATATTCAAAAAAGCTTAGAACTATCAGTGAAAATTATAACGTAATCACGAGAATGTGTTTTCAATGTGTGAGGCCAAATTTTATTGACAAACCTAGGAAATAGTTACAATAACAATGTAAATGTATATAATAAGAACACTGACCTTGTCTGAAAAATAAGGAGCATATGTGAAGCATATGTGTATGGAAAATGCATAAGAAATATTAAGAAAATTATTTTGACTAAAAACTTTAAAATATGTAACTTTATGAATTCCTGTCGTCTATAGAAGCTTCATAGGTTCAAACAAAGTATTCATATAAAATATGTTCTTTCTGTAATCATAAAAGCCTACTATTCTAGTAATAATTTTCTCATTTAATTGGAGTAAATTTTGTTCTCCCTGCCTTTCTGTAACTCTTAAAAAAAATCAGTCCCTACAATGAATCATTGTAGAACTCCTTGTACATTTTTTTAAAACTACTCTCAAACTATTACCTCAATTTTACACATTTACACATGAGATACATAGTAGGGTATGTTTTATATTTTACAGATATGGAAATTGATGCCCAAAGAGCACTGAAACCAGTATTAGAAACTCATTTTCTCTTTTCTAACTAAATAAATTTTCTACAAGGTTATATTGCTTTCTGGAATAACAATCTCATCATATACAATAATATGATATAATCATATTTCAGTTTAGGAAAAATATATAATATAATTCATATGATGGTATTATTATGAGTAGGCAATAGTTAGAATAGTTTAGATTTTTATTTAATAATCTTTTTCTCTTGTTGCTTTTCTCATGCATGCCTCTTATACCTATACTTTTTCAGATAACATGTCTGTTCTCAAAATACACATTTTAGAATTTCGTAGTCTCTGTTTACCTCTCCCTTTGCTTTATCATTTTTAACATCAGTGAAATCAACTATTTAAGTCTTTGATTTCTTTTATCTTTCAGCACAAAAATATAAATGTTTACAAAAGTATGGACTATTATATGACCTTGATTGGGGGTAAATTTAGTCACATTTGGAAGATAAAGATAAATGTGTTATCAGATCCAACAACCTGGGAACTTGAGATGATATGCAGAGAAGGTGTGCTTAAGTGATAAATATGATATTGAAACAAACAATAGAGGTGATCTATGCATAAATGTCCCCTCATAATCACAGAATATTTTAAAAATAATATCTGTAAACTCTATTAAAAAAACAATAGTCATAACACAATAAGTTGAGATATAAAAGTTTTTTATATGTAATTTTTTATTTTCTACCACTACCACAGTGTGGGACTATATCATTTCTTATCTGAACTGATCTAATTTCATTATTACTTCTCTCTAAAACATTTTTATACTCAAGCTAGTTTGGTCTTTTTAAATGAAATGTGATATCACCTTCATTTATACATCTCAATGTCAAGATGTAGTCTAAACTCCATATTACATTATATAATATGACTTTAAAACAATAGTGCAGCCACCCTCAACCTATGGCTCCTTCTGACTGGAACACTTTCTTCCAAGACCTTGTGCTCAGTTAGCTCCTACTTGGAAATTAGTTAATCTTCATCACCTTCCCTGAAAAATACAGCTGGGTAAGGTGTGCCAGAGGCATCCTGAACAAATCCCTATCTGATCGTCTGTCTCACTAATTGGAATCACTTGCTTCACTTTGTTTCCACTTGGTTATAGTCTCCTTATGTGTACACAGGGATATTTGTTGATAAACATACCTTAGGATATAACCATTATGTTCTTAATAAATATTAGATTAATGAATGAATACCTGTAGTTACATTTTATCTCACTATACTATAAACTGAATATCTTGGCAAATACAATTAGTGTTCAGCATTGTGAATATTGCATACAATAAATGTAGATGGTCACCTCTGTCCAGTTAAATTTGTACATATTTACACAGATTAAGTTGTAGGTTTATTCTGATTCTGAACTTTAGATATAAGGCATATACTTTTTATTTTCAGAGTTATTTCAGTTTGGTTATGGCATAGAAGATACTAAAACCACAGGAACTATTACATGAATTAATGATACAATGCAGTATAATAACATAAGACAACATATTTTGAAATAGGCATTTATGACTCAATAATAGCATTTCTGATCAGATGTGTGTCAGAACTGACGTGGAGCTAGTATAATAATAGGCCTACTTTACAGAAAAGCATTAATAAAGAATTTTCATGACTGATGATAAATTTGAACTCTCTTTGTAAAAAATAAATTATTCATCTATGTACCAACTTTCTCAAAGAATACATTTGTATGATCTTCAAGTTCATTGCTGGAAAGACTCTAAACAATAACCAGGTCATAAAGCCAGAGAAAGGCATTTTAGATTACCATAAAATTTGCCTCTGGAACTTTGAGAATTACAATAGAGGCTGAACCTTTGTAATCCTTCTTGAATAATAATAGAAATAATTAGGAAAGCCTCACAAAATCTGTCTCCGTAAAAGTTGAGTGTCCTAAATGTGAGACAGCAAGAACATTGAAAGTTGTTTAATGGCTTTGTTGAACAGATCTAATCAGCCAAGTTCTGCCCTCTGACACAAATTGGGTCTTGACTGATGAAAATTAAAGCTACTGTTGCAAAGAACATTCAGATTCTTGAATACTTTTTACTTGCTTGACCAAACTGTATGGAAAAGTAATGATATACCAGCCTTAACACTTGGCCTTTCAAATTTCATATTGATTTAGAAGCTAAGTGGAAATATTTCAAAGTGAGTAAAAGGAAACTATTTCAAATGTGTATGTTAATTTTATAATTTTTTCATAAATCATTAATAGTCAAGTCAGAATCGTAATTATGTTAGAAAAACTGAAGTAATCGTATAGTCAGAGAAACTTCGAACCTAAAGCCTGAATTTCTGAGATCTACCTCCATTGAATTAGAGTAGATCTTTAGGCTACTTTAACTAAATATGTTTACAGAATTTTCATTTTATTACTCTATTTCACAATAATATTTATTGGCATTTGAAAGAACAAAATCAATTTGAGTTAACGTAGGGAAACCACCTATTCCAAAATTTTGTTATCTGCTTTTTATACTATCGGAAACTGTAAAAGTGTGCTCTTGGATTTTGAGCAAGAGAGCAATAAAATCAATACCAACTAGTACTTGAATAACTCAGACCCAACCAGGAAATCTTACAGAGTAAGAGGATCAAATAAGCTGGAGAAGGCCCAGGAACAATAACTGAGCATGTATTTATTCTGGAATCTACTCAAATGGTATTTTGAAAACCATTAATATTTATGCTTTACTTTGCACATTTAGGATTCAGATCTATGAGAAGGACAAATTTTAAAGTCTTAAGAGAACTACTTACTCAAACTAACCTATGTTAAAGATTTGACTATTAAACTTTAAACTCTCTAATAAAATTGAATAATATGCAATACATTCAGATTCATTATAAATATTAAAAAGTTGTGGACACTGTCCACAAAAAATTAACTTAAAATGGATTAAAGACTTAAACGTAAGACCTGAGACCATAAAACTAGAAGAACAAATAGGAAAAGAGCTCCTTAACATGGGTCTTGGCAATATATATTTTTAATGATAACAAAAGCACAAGTAACAAAATAAAAAAGGAAGCAAGTGAGACTACATCAAAGTAAAAAACTTCTGCACAGCAAATAAATAAAATCAACAAAATGAAAAGGCAACCTATGGAATGAAAGAAAATATTTGCAAATCATGTATCTGATAAGGGGTCGGTATCTAAAATACAGAGAGAACTCATACAACTTAATTGTAAATAATAATCCAATTAAAAATGTACAAAGAACCTGAATAGCCATTTTTCAAAAAGAAAATATTCAAATGTCAAACAGGTACATGAGAAGATGCCTAACACCACTAATCATCAGAAAAATGCAAATCAAAAACATATTAAGATATTACCTCATGCCTATTAGAATGGCTATCAAAAAGATAAGAGAGAAGAAATGCTGGTGAGGATGTGGAGAAAAGGCAACGCTTGTGCACTGTTGATGGGAATGTAAATTGGTGCAGCCACCAAGAATGATATGGAAAGTCCTCAAAAATTAAAAATAAAACTAACGCATGATCCAGCAATCTCACTTCAGGGTATATATACAAAGGAAATGCAATCACTATGTCAAAGAGATATCTGTACCACTGTGTTCATTGCATTATTCATACTAGCCAAGACATGGATACCTAAGTGTACACCAATAAATTAATGGATAAAGAAATACATACAAATTATTAGTATTAGTCATAAAAAAGAAGGAAATCTTGCCATTTGAAACAACATGGATAGACTCTGAGGGCACTATGCTAAGTGAAATAAGTCAGACAAAGAAAGACAGGTACTGTATGATCTCAATCATATGTGGCATCTAAGACAAAAAAAAACAAAAAGAACTCATAGAAAAAGAGATCAGATTTGTGGTTACAAGAGAGATAGGAGAATTGAATGGAGGTGGTCACAGGTACAAACTTCTAGTTATAAGATGAATAGTACTAGGGTAGGGTTGTGATAAACAACATGATGGATGTAGTCACCATGGCTGTGTAGTATATTGGAAAGCTGCTAAGAGAGCAGATACCAAAAGTTCTCATCACAAAGACAAATAACACTTATTTTTCTTTTGCTTTTATATCTATATGAGATAATTGATGTTAACTAAACTTACTTTGATAATTATTTCACAATATATGTAAGTCAAGTCATTATGCTGTACATCTTAAATATATACAGTGATATATGCCAATTACATCTTGATAAAACTGAAACAAAAAAAAATAAGTTGTGGAAAAGGCTCTCAAAAATAAAACAAGGTAATTTTATAGAACCACATCAGTTATTTTCAGCAAGGCACTAACTGGAAATATGTAGGTTGAGAATTATCTCTATGCTTTTCTAGTTAAGAATCATTCCTACTCCATAAACACATCCTTCTTTTCTTCTTTCTTCTGACTTATATATAGGTCAGAAGATAAATAATTGATCCTTAACAAACTGTATGTGTGTAAATTTTAGCAACATCTATTGGTTTTAGTTTCTAGGAGTAAGTGAACACTGGTAAAATCAGTAAGTGATATAATGGTGCACCTGTCTGACAAGGATGTCAACAGAAAGCTTTTTGGATTAGGCTACTCTTCATGAAAATACAAACACACATCATTGTAAAACTACTGAGGGAGAGAAGAGTGAGAGTAGAAAATTTTTTTATCGTATTCTTCATATAAATTAAAGTTCTCACTTTACACTTATCATATTGCTAATGGCTTTAGGGAGGTAGGTCTTAAAATTCAAGTGATTTTTTTTTCATTTGTTATTATTTTAACAAATTTGTTCAGGCTTTACAATGATGTTTTGCTTTGCTGCCTTTCTAATGTGACTTCTTCATGGCCTCTCTGTAAATTTCATATATGCCAGATATTTGGCAACTAACTTTCAAGTGATAACTAACTAATCAAAGTCTCTAAGCTTTTTATTTTATTCCAGTACAATTCTGGAATAAGAATTGTACTTATTCCAGAACAATTATTGGAGAGAATATGTGACCCAAGAAAGTCTAGTTATTGCATTTTTCCAAAAATTATGGACGTAATTGTTTGAGATTGCCTTTTAGTACAATTTTAGAAATTGTCAATGTTTTATAAGACATTCTCTACTGTTTGTCTACCGAGATTTTCAAAGGAAGACAAAAAAAACTTTTTAATTTATATTTAATTCCATGTAAATTACTTCATGTAAACTCCGAAATTAAATCTTTTTATTTCTAGACTATCTGAACAATTGGGTGAATTTGGACATTAAATCCCAAGCTTTGGTCTTTAGATATACTTCAGATGCTTCAAATATGATTGATTGCTTGTTGAGTTCAATTATTCCTTCAATGCCTGTGGGATTTTTTAAAACCCTAACATTTGCAGGAAGTGACCTTTATTCTACTCCATCAAGCAACAGCTGTCAGAGATGCTTCTGCCGCCCGTTCTCTGTCGTGCACAGAGGTTTCATCCAGTAAAACCTCTGTTGTTGGGCCAGTAAAATTACAGAGCTTCATTTTTTAAGACTCGTATTGTGACATTGATGAAGATACCAGGTGACAATAACAAAGATAAAAGTTAATGATTACCACGTGAGATTTATAGACAGTCCTTGACTTGCAGCAACAGAGATAGTTGGAAGCTGTGTATATGCTACAAATCCTAATTTTTTTTGCCATGTTAATATTTGGATTCAAACTAGGAAAAATTATAGTTGTTAATTACTTGGCATTAAACTGAAAATTCCTGGACGTAAACTCCAATGAATTGCCCCAGGAAGCTGGCACCTAGCTTAGGAGGTTGAGTGGAGTTAAACTGGTAATCAGAGAATTTAAGAGTAAAGGGGTTCACTGAGTTGTTGTCGCCATTGTCGTCGTCGTCGTCATCGTTGTTGTTGTTATTGTTATTGTTGTTGTTGTTTTTGCCCAGATTATGAATTCTGCTTTTAGATCAAACTACTCAATTCAACTCAAGGTAGGAAAAAAATAGCCTAGATAAAAATGTACTGTTTCCATTTATTTATTTTTAATCTTAATGTTTCTCTTTCATACTGCCATTTTTCCTCAAGCATTTCTTGTTTCCTGGCTGTTTGGTCACATTTACTACCAAGCAATTAAAATGTGTAGTATATGTAACTGACATAGGTTTCCTTGGCAACTGTATATGTTGGCTTCCTCCTAGGACTTTTCCCAAATAAGGCCTTGGCAGCAGCTCTTAGGGAGCAGGGGTGATCATAGGGTGGGGTCTTGCCTATTAGGGGCTTGGGTGAAGAACAGACAGCCAGGATGCCAGGAGTCCATATGGTTTCTGGTTTAAGGAAGATTTTCCTTTAAAGTAAAAAGCTTTAGTGTACTTCATCTTTAAAGAAAGTTACCCTTTACATTTTCCTTTTGCCCCCTCATTGACTTTTGAGGAGAAGTAGCATTAAATGAAGCTCTGCTCTTTTTCTCTAGGAGTCCAATAATCACCCTAGGAATTTTTGTCATGCAAAGGATCTACTTTACTTAAAGACAACTTTCCAGACTTAATTCTGAGGAAAAGCCAATAGAGCATGGTGCAGTTTTGAATCAGTACCAGTTTATTTTGTAATTTCTTTTCACAAATTGTAATCAGGCTGTTCTATAAATTATAAATGTATCCCCATGCCATTGACTGTATTTTCTAAAGATAGTTTCTAATTGATGCATGGTATTCTGTTTAATGTAACTATCAAAATTAATTTGGTCAAGCACCTGTTAATCAACATTTAATTATTTCCAATTTTATCACTTATAACTTTGTAATGAACAGTTTTATATACAAATAGTTGCCTGTCAATGATTATTTCCTAGAAGTGACATTTGTGGTTACAAAGTAAGTGAATAATTTGGAAATTATTTACTACATATCGATAAATTGTATTCTAGATAGTTTATACAGAGTTACCCTCCCACTAGCAACATATGAGACTACCTCTTTTCCCTTCTCTGTTGTATACTTTATTTTGGTTTTGATCCTTACCAACGTTATCTGTAAAAATAAAATCACTTTATCAAGACTTTATCACTTACTTATGAAGTTGAGTTTTTCTAAAATTATAGATCACATATATAATTTGTAAACTGGCAATTACATTCCTTTTTCTCAAAAGACTAATTGTCTTTTTTAATATTGACTTATAAGAGCTATTTAGCAATTAAGAATATTGACACTCTTGGTTTAGTTTATGGTAACGTTTGTCTAGTCAAATCTATCCTTCCTTTTTTGTTTAAAAAGACTAACTTCTAGTGACATAAGCTGAATTTTATCTGGTATTATAGTTTCTTTAAAAAATATTTAACTGTATAACCCATTCAGATTTTATTTCAAATTAGTGTGTTATATAAAAAAGGAAAATCTGATTTGTTTCTCTCTCTATCTATCTCTATCATCTCTATCTCTATTTCTATCTCTTTGGTCCAATTTCCTCTCACCCTAAATTTCCCATCATTTGTTCCTCTAATAAAATCTATATTATATACTGTATACATAACAAACATATTTAAATGTTTCTAGAATGTATCCTATATTGCACTATCCATCTATTCTTCCACCAATGTCATATGTTAAATTTTGTAGGTTTTAAAATATGTTTTAATATCTGGCTGTACATTTTTTTATTAATCATTTTTCTCACATTTCTCTCCTATTTATTTTTCCACTATTATTTTCAGATTATTTTGTCACCTTAAAAATTTAGTGTAGATTAGATATTCTTTAGAATTGCATAAAACTAAAATTAATTTGGTGATAATTGACATCTTTAAAATATTGCCTTATCACTTAGTATATTAGTACATCTGTCAATTTGTTCAACTCATTTTAATATTCATTATTAAAAATTAACAGTTTTTAAATAAAAATCTTACATGTTTCTTATATTTTAAAATATAAAAATATAAAATATTATAAAAATATTTTATAATATTTGTATTTTATGATTTTGTTGCTATTGCAAAAATAGTTTTGTTTTCTCTTTTTACTTCTATTATATTTCCTAAAATTTCCCACAAATTTAAGCACCTACTTCAAAGCTTATCATGACTTTTCCATAGCAGGAAACAATCTAAAATCCTACCCAAAGACTGCCCATTGCCCACATCTCCATTCTAATACAAGTCCTCTTTCTTTCCCACTTACTCCCTCCACACATCGACTTTCCAATGGGTACCAGGTGGTTTCAGAATCCTTTCTTTCTAGCTCCTTGTGCTCACCATTGCTTAAGCTTGGTTGATATTCCCCAGTTCTTATACGCCTGGCTCTTTGTCACCATACATGTCTCAATTTACAAGTATCTCATTATCTAAGTCTTTCCTGGCCACCTGCCTGTATTAGGCCTCTTCCCTCAATAATTATTAATTATAATTCTATTTATTTTTTTTCTTCACAGAAAAATTTCAAAACATGTAAGTTTACTTGCATATTTTCTTCCTCTTCCCACATTTCAAGCTGAATGACTTAAAAGAGAAACTCTAAGAGTCTTTTACATGTTACGTAAAGAAAAAAACTAAACCACAGGGATAAAAAGACATAGTTTTGAATGTTAATTTTTGCAGTGAGTTATTGAACCAGATTTAAGAAAATAATTATTTTTATTTCTATTAGTGCAAATAAATGATGTCGTGTTCTTCAAGCTGATAATATAAACCCTAATCTCATATTGGATCACAAAATTTACTTCTTCACTTGAATTTAAATGAGGGGAGAGTTCAAAACAATTTGAAAATCTGTTTTTTCCTCATGAATTGGAAAAAAGACAATGGGCATTTTACTTGAGAGGAAAAACAATATTATGCATGGACTTTTGTCTTCACAAGGTATTTTCCTAAGAGTGATTTTCAGTTTAAATATATTTAGAAATGAGTTCATAGAAGCAAACTGCTGTCTTCAGTTCCAATCGGCAGAGTAGCTAGATGTGTAGGTCGTTAGTGACCACTCCGCTTGGCACATGTGCTTATTTTTATCCTTACTTTTATTGTATTGGTAGAGATTGACTGTTACTTATCTGCTCTATGCCAAAGATAATTCCACTATTTCTTATAAACTATAAAATACGTGAAAAAAACATATTAATTGTTGAGATAATAGTAAATAGCTTTTTTAAATGCACATTTAAACTATATACACACTTAATTTTAAAAAAAATGAAATAAAATCTGAGAGCACTGGCTGTCATGACTACTCATGGTCTATTCAAAATTAATGCTTAATGAAAATGTCAGCATACTATTCAATGGCGAGTAGAATATGACACATTATACATTTATTTTCTTTTGAAGGAATGTTATTCTATTAATTAGTGGATTTTAAAGCTATTTCCTTGTTTTCAGTAGATAATTTTCATTTTTATAATGTCAGTAAAATTCACCTGATATTCACTGTGAGGATGGTTTCACATAATGACCGCTCAGGTGCTTCCAAATAAGATCATTTCATACATGTTTTAAGTTCTATATATTTGTTAGACTTCAAATTATTTGTAACTAAAAATGACCTGTCTGTATGTATTTTTAATTTCAATTATTAAAAAGCAAAGTAAGCTTCAGTAAAGGATACATATTTTACTGGCCCTTGTTAAGAAAAAAAGTAACATAAATTGCTGATCCTATCCTATTAGTTGAATCTAAAACAATATTAAGTAGCATCAGTTATTATAAAAGAGTAAAAACCACTTCAGAAAAAGCTAAAGAAGATTTCTGATTTTCAGAGGGCTACCCTAAGGTGCTGTGTATTGGGATTCACACTCTGAGAAGTGTAATTAATTTAAAAGAGTAGAGGATGGTACTTTTGTTTTTCTGCTGAAACAATGTGTTCTTTATCACCATGTTGGTTAAATTAACCAGTCATTTATTATATGAAAACCTATGTAGCTAGGAGTTACTTCTCATAGCTCCTTAAGTGCATTGAGAAATGCTTAATTAAATAGATTTAACCCATGGAAACCATCAACAGTAGGATTTCCCCACCAACCATATCATGTAGCAAGAGAAAGTGGAAAATAAATGCACAGTTAGATTGCTGTGACTTCAAAAATAATCAACAGACATAAGAAAATATAGAGAAAATAACATGATAGGAAAAAATAATCCAGACACAGTGAGAAAAACTCAGTCAAATTTCTCTTAAATGCTCCTCCCTCTTTGTCCTTCCCTCACCCCTTGCGTAGAAAGAGCATCACAAGGAATTAGCTTCATACATGTTACTGCAGCCCAGCTGACCTGGGCACTTTTTTTGTGAATTTTTTGCACCTGTCCTAATTTCCATTCCAAAGAACAATCTTCATTTCCTTCACCATTCAAAGGCAAAAGAAATTTAGTTTTAATAGCAAGCTAGAGTAGAGTAGCATTGAAAATGTGGTTGGTGATAAAAAAAAAAAAAGGGAGGGGGCGAAAAAGCAGAAGGGAGCAGGGGAGATTGGAAAAGAATAAAATGAAATAAGAATGTACAAAACTTAAAAGAAGAAAAAGTCAAACTATAATAACTTTAGTGTTAGTCTCTCTTTAACCATTCTTATGTTTTGTATTATTTTATTTATGTATGTGTTATTGACCTGTATTTGAATTCACTTTTAGTTTTGGCTTCTAGCTTTTTCTCAGTTATGTTCAAAGGGTCTTGTGATTGGCAAACTATTCACACTTACATACTCCCACATATTTGTGACACACATGTGTCTGCACACGTACTTACCCAAAGGAAGAGATAGAAGGACAAGACAAGTGATGAAAAAATACATGAAGTAGAAAAGAGTAATTAGCAAAGTAGAAGTAAATTTAAAACAAGAAGTCTATATGGAAGAGATGGATAGAGAGAATTATGTGGAGAATTTATAGTTCCAATTCAACTGCCAATGACTGAAACAAAGACCTGAAGTCAAATTTCTGTCACTTAAGCCTAAACTCTATTAGCAGTAGTATTCTGGCTTTACATTTAATGTTTATTTGTTTATTTAGTAACTTTTATGCATGAAATATTATTATATTCTATGAGAAAAGTAACATTAATTAGGACCTACCTATTCCTGCCTTCCCAAGAGCTCAACTTGTAATACTCTGTGGACTAACTTTATACAAAAATGTTAAGGATATGTGAATATCACTTTGCAAACATTTATTGATTGCCTTTTGAGCACCACACACTTTACAGGACTATAGAAATACAAAATAAATAGAAAGAAATAAAATAAAATACCATAAGATATAATCCCTGTCCTTAAATAATGTACAGTGTGGCTGGAGAGTAGATCAGACTTCACAGTGAAGGGTGAGAACTCGTGGGAGTGAACCTAATTCAAACTGGGATGGAAGGTGAAAAGGGGGATGAGGATGGGGCATAGCTGTGGCTTTCTTCAGAAAAGCTTTTCTAAGTTGATTCTGGCAAGGTCAGTAGGGTGATATCAGCATTGCAGAGGGAAGGAAATGACAAAAACATATAGAGAAAATATAGTACACTAGAGGCACTGAAAAGTATTTGGTATTGTTCAAGATATTCCATAAATAATTTGAGAAAGAGAACGCCTTCTGGAAATGAAGGCAGGGGTCAAATCTTAGATCCTGTTGTAAAACATGCAAAGTATTTGAGCCTTAACCTCAGCTTAATTAGGGAGACACTGAAGGCTTCTAAAAAGTTTAAACGTATGAACAGTTTTATTAATGAAATCTACATCAAACGTTACTGACACCAGTGAAAGAAAATCTGTCAAAAGGCTAAGATCAGTTAGGAAAGCAGGAAGAAAAGTTGTAAACATCATCAGATATCCAGAAGCTGAGCAGAGAGTGATAAATATCTAAGTGTTCACCTCCTTCACTGTATTTAATAGCCAGACTGCAGACATCCTAAAAACAGTAGTTTCTATGTCTCTCGTCAGATCTTTGAATTGATAATTGTCTGCACTTGGTTCCCAGTTTTGTATTCACCCCATAGACATTATCTTTTGAATGATTTGTAGATGTATGTAATCTTTAACTAGTCCTTTCTTACACAATGTCCCAGATTAGGAAGGAAACTATATGGGTAATGGCAGGAAGACATATAAAATGATTTATTTAAAAATATATTAATGATTTGGATATAGGAAGAGGGCTTGGCAAATGAGAAATGGTGAATTTTATAGATACTAAGCAAGAAGTTATCTGCTACAATGCTGTCTAGGACAACAGAATAGGAAAGATAAAATTTTCTGATTTAGAAAACATAGGAGAAGGAGTAGGCATTGTAACCTAAGGAAAATACATTCAGCTTTGTATATGTTGCAATGGAAGTGGCTTTGGAATATCTGATGGCAATTTCCCCCAAAGCAGTTAAATATCTGAAGCTACAGAAAGAGTTGGAAGTGATAAGCACGTCAGCAGTAGTTGAAACCAGAGAAATGGAGGAAATCATCCAGGTGAATTGCATAGAATAAGCAGAGAAGAAACTCCACACATGAAAGTCAGAACTCTAAAAGTATGGACAAAGGAAAGGGAGCATAAAAAATAATCTAAGTCAAAATGTGATGAGAGTATTCAAAGGGAAGAGTGATAAACAGACTCAAATCCAAGTAGCATGTAAACTGCCACATGTTCATTGAAATAAATGGAAATTACTTTGGTGATTGAGGAGAGGGGATTGTTTGTAAAAGTACTAGAGTTAGATTAAAAGAGAACTGAGGAAAGGAGGCATTATAGGCTATTCTTTAGATTATGCTGGCTGTATTGGTAAGGTACAGAGAAAAATTTTATAATTAAAAATATTTTATTGTTTCTATGTTGAGTAGACTAAGCTAGCAATAAGGGAGAAATTGAAGATTTGGAAGAAAGAGAACATAATGAATGAGGTAAGTTTCCCAGAGAGGTAGGATGAGATATTCAGATTATAGGATTTGGGATTGACCCAAGAATAAAGGGAAGCACTGCAATCTCAGGACAGAGGAACAATTTGACATCGATGTATGAGAGAATAGAGATAGAGTCGTACAGGACAAGGATTAACTATTTAGCAACATAGGTCAAGAGAACCAATGTTTTACTGTCTTAAGCCTAAAATAAGTGACAGCAATAAAAGGCATAACATTAAAACATTTAACTATACATTCATTCATTCATTCATTCAAGTAACATTCATTGAGTAACTACCACGTACTAGACAGTATACCAACCACTTGGATCTAGCAATTAACAAGTCACCTAAAAATGAATAATGAGAAATAAAATTTTAAAATAAGAAATACTTGGTGTGACAAATGCTAATAAATGTGAGAAATCAGGCTCTAAAACAATTTTAACAATGATTCAGTAATAATAAATTTCCCTCATATTTTTGCCAAAAGGAGGAAAGTTGGAGCTGAACATTTCTACCTGCATTGAAGCTCTGTGCATCAAATCCTCAAGTACAACACACAGTTAGATACAGAGACATCTGAAATCATAGCAGTGTCTGAAATAACTGTTGGCCGACAACTACTTTGATGAGAGAACAGATGGGTGGCAGCATGGAGTTTCCATAAACAGTTAGGAAAAACTGTCAATGTTAGCAAACAACATCCATGGTAACAAGTCTAAAACCCCCAAGAGAATATTTTCATTATTGGTGGGTAAAAATTTGCCAGAAGTAATGATTAGCAGAAGTTTCTTTTAACTTGATAGTGCCCAATCCCTAGAGTGTCTTCCTGAAACATTTCACTTAGCTCATTGCTCCCATAAAACATTTCACCCAGTCAGCTTTACTTTATCAAAAAGTAAATAGTATTTACTTCATGGGTTGTTCATTTAAGATATGTGTCCCAAATTACATACTATTATTTCCAGATTCTGAGGGAGGTAACAGAAAAAAATCATTAATGAATTTATGAAAATGAGTAGAATAGCCCTAAAAACCAAAGAGGCTTTTGTTTAGAAGTAAATTTTGAGTACAAAAGAGGTTTCACCTCAGCTTAATGCATAATTATTCTTGCATGTATTACATAGTCCTGTATGTAACTTGATTTATATGAATGGTTCCTGTATCAATTTTCTATTGTTACCATAACACATTACTGTAAATTTGGTGGGTCAACTCAACAAAATTTATCCTTACAGTTCTGCAAGTAGAAATCCAGCAAAAATCTGACCGGGCTAAAATCAGTGTGTTAGTTGGGCTGCATTCCTTCTGAAGGCATTAGGAGAGGGTTCATTTTCTCATATTTTCTAGCTACTAGAAAGTCCACTACCTTGGTTCCTGGCCTCTTTCCTGCATCTTCAAAGCCAGCCACGTTGTATCTCTCTGATCGTTCTCAAGTAATCACATCTTTTTCTGTCTGTCTTCTGTCCTCTTATACTTTTAAGGACTCTTGTGATTACATTGGGCCCACCTAAATAATCCAGAGTAATATCCCTATCTTAAGTTCCTTAGTTTTAATTACATCTGAAGGTCCTTGATGCCATGTAGAGTAGCATATTTTCTGGCTCCAGGGATTAGAATGTGAATATCTTTGGGAGACCATCATTCTGCCTACCACACACTCTCTTAATAAAAGGTTGATGACTGGAAAAATGCAAAAAGATAAAGATAATTCCTATAATATTGATGATTTTAATCCATTTTTAAAATGCAATATATTTTAGTAAGATGAAACTAAATTTGATGTTTCATGTGGCCCCAAGACTCCACTTCTACTCTAATAATAAAAGCTAAAAAAAAGTGTGGAAAGACAGTGCAGGAAATTGTGAGACACACCAGACAAGAAATCAAATACTTGTGAGATGATATTGGCTCATTTTTATACTCTGTAATCTAGGAAAAGTTTTAGAGATCTTTTTTTATTTGTAAAATGGGAATATCAGGCACCATCATTGGCATGTACATAGACATTTCGTAAATATAATTTCTTACTCTGCCCACCTCGAAACATTATTGTAAAAAAGTTACATGGAAATCTACATGCAAAAGTTCTTTGTAAATTATAAAAATCCATATAACTATGAGGAATTTTTTACAAAATTTTGAAAGCACTTCACATGTATTATCATCAATTTAAAGACGTGATATATTTGTCATTTGTTATTATTCTTATTCATTATTATTATAGGACTTTTTTATTATTGCCTTTTTAATAATGCATTTGAGACTGGCAGGATGTTTGTTGTCCCAATTCACATTGTAAAAGATTCAGATTCCAGTGCTCTGGAGATAGGATTCCTCCTGGATGCCCACTCCTACTTCTGCTTGTGAATTAATGTATTAACCATCCAGAAGAAAGCATGCAATATGATTTCAGTCCATGGTTTAATCCTACCCTCTAACAAAGTGAAGATTTAAGGAGTTATGAGAAAGAGACTACCAATGTGAGAAGAGTAGTCAATTTGGAAAAGAAAAAATTGGATGCAATTAATTTCAGGGATTTATAATGAGTCTGGAGCAGAAATGTAAACCAGTAATTTTGACAATTTGCAGTTATATTTTAGAGTTTGTTTTTGGTTTGGTTTTAGAGGAAATTACACAGATTGTGGAATTATGCCAATACAATGCTATCTATTGTTCAGTAAAGAAAAAAAATTCTTACACATCAATGAACAAGCATATAAAGTTTCTTAATAGCACAATGTGATATCACCTGATACTCATTAGAATGGCTACTATAAAACCAACCAACCAACAAACAAAAACCAGAAAAGAATGCAAAGAAATTAGAATCATTATGTACTTCTAATGGAAATGTAAAATAACAGAGCTGCTATGGAAAAGAATATTAGAGTTCCTCAAAAAATTAAAATTAGAATCACCATATGACCCAGCAATCCCACTTCTGGGTATTTATCCAAAAACTAATGAAAACAGGATTTCAAAGAGATATTTGCATACTCATATTTATTGAACCATTATTCACAATGACCAAGAGGTAAAACTAACATAAATGTCCATCAACAAATGAATGGATTTTTAAAAATGTGGCATGTACATATAATGGAATATTTCTCAGCTTTCATAAAGAAAGAAATCATGTTATATGCTACATGAATGAACCTTGAGAATATTATGTTTAGTGAAATATACCAGTCACGGAAACAAATACTGTATGATTCCACTTATATGAGGTATCTAAAGTGGTCATATTCACAGAAACAAAAAGTGGAATAGTGGTTGCCAGGGACTGGGTAGAGGAGGAAAAAAGGAATTGTTTAATGGGTATGGATTTTCAGTTTTTCAAGGTGAAAACATTCTGAAAATATGCTTCACAACAATGTAAATATACTTAACACTATTGAACCATACATTTAAAATGGCTGATGAATTTTATGTTAATTTTTTTTATCACAATTAAAAACAAATTCTACTGAGCTGATGCAGACCAGCAAAAGCCCAGGGGCACGATGAAGACATACCACTGACAATGTCAAATTCACGGCCATGGGCTCCAGTGGCAAGTCCTTACACATCACAACAAAGGATTAAATTATAGAAACTTCAGAGTGAACCCCACTCCCCCAAAGGCACTGTGTGTATTTCAGGACTCATTCATTTTCTACCACAGACAAGAGTCCTTTTCATAGACACAGCTGCCACCTTGGGGATGAGAAAAAGAGTGAGTGAAAAGTGAAATTATAAGGATTTTACCTAAAACACTGCCTCAGTTACCACAAAGTGATCATTTAAGATCTAATAGGGAGCTGTATTTTAAATAGACTCAATATTTAAACTGAAGGGAAACAATTGAGACTGAAAGAAACTCAGTCGTTAACTGGCAGTTCTAAAATTACTCAGCCTCTACTGAAACGTTGGCTCATAAGCAAGAACATGGTCATGTTATAGAACAAAACTGTATTTTCTCTGGATGCCTTAGTTGTAGTGTATGTTAAAATGAGTCTCTGTTTGCTCAGTCTGGGCTGAATCCTCAAGATAGTAACTGTCATTCATGCCTATATTGAAAAACAAGGTGTGATTCTACCATGGAAGAACTTGCCAAGGAGATGGTTGGGAATAATTTTTGTGACCCCTAGAAGACCATCTGCCTCTACTTTTTAAAAAATATTACAGAGAATATAAAAAAGATTTTTTGTAGAAGAGATACTGGTGTGCTCTTGCCCCATTATTATGCCTCTAGGAATTTCCTGAGGGCCAAAGTTACATGGGAGCAATTCACATTATGCCTGTGTCAGGAGGTGAATGACTCCTCGAATCCCCCAATGTCCTGAGGTGTTGTCTAGTTTGAGCTGCTATCATAAGATACCACAGACATGGTGGCTCACACCACAAACTGAAAGCCGGAAAGTCCTAGATCAAGGTGTCAACCAATGCAATCTCTGGTAAAGATTTTCTTCCTGGTTTATGGACAGCGCCTTCTGGCTAAATCCTCATATGACAGAGAGAGAGGAAGGGAGGGAGGAATGAGGGGAAGAGAGAGAGAGAGAGAGAGAGAGAGAGAGAGAGAGAGAGAGAGAGAGAAGGAGAGAGAGAGAGAAGAACAAACTCAGGTCTCTTCATCTCCCTATAAGAGCACTATTCCCATTGTGGGAGCTCAACCCTCATACTCTCATTTAAACCTAATTATCTCTCAAAGTCTCCACCTCCAAATACCATCATGTTGGGGATTAAGATCTCAGCATAAGAATTTTTAGGGGGGCACAAACATTACACCCATAGTAGCTGTCTACTCTGGAGGATGTCTATGGGTCATAGTTAACTCTTCGTTCCGATGTGCTGACACCTGTCCTTAGAGTGCATGTCTCTCATTCTTTGACATACATTTGAAGCCCTGTTCATCCTGGCCCCAGATGTGGCAGAGAGGCAGAGAGATAGTATGCCAATCTGGGGATCATCTTATATTCCTCCCAAGAGGTCTACCTGGAAGGACTGAGTGACATCAAAAAAGAGGTAAATCTGCAGATTTCTAGAATGTAAGGGAGGAGACATAAATGTGTAGCCAAAGAGATGCTAGCAGCATGACCAGATATCAGCAGTGCCTTAATTTTCTGACTGTTGGAGGGCACATGCTCTATATGACACCAGAAAAAAAGATAGTGGATGCAATGCTTCCCATTCGGCAGTCACTGGAATTGAGCATCTTAGCTTGCTCAGTTGCTGGGGGAAGGTGCCTGTACCCTTCTGCTGTGCTTGCTTTATGACAGCTAACATCTCTTGTTCTCTCTGCCAGCTAAGGTAGAGCTGGAAGGAGGAGGGAAACAGCTGTATTAAAAAAGTGAAAACATTTACTAAAGCAGAGATTTTATCATGTCCAACAAAGAAATAATTGGTAGATTGAAAATAGCTGACGGTGTCCCCCTGTGAGTTAGCACAGACCACCCCAATTAAAGAGAGGAATATTTTAATGGTTATTCCAAAGATACGTATTATATCTAATGTGTCCACATGTATTTTAAGTAGTCTGTTCCCCAAAAAGCACTAAGGACTGCTTGCACAGCACTAGAAATGGCCCTGAATGCCAAAAAAGTTCCTTCAAAACCCACAAAGCTAATTGATAAAGAGTTCACCTGAAAAAAAAAAAAAAAGAATTCCCACAAGGTATCATAAATTGACTTCCTTAAACACACTACCCACAGATGAAGCAAAATAGTGGTTTAAGCCAGAGATATTTATGCATTCCTTTTCATAAAATTACATCCACAAGTAGAACATTGAAAATGAAAGATTTATATTAAAATATGCAATTGCAAGTTGAAATTTCTTTCCATTAAGTGAAAAATATGCATATATTCAGAGAGAAGAATACATAAGAAATTATCCAAAAAGTGATTGATATAGCATCCTAAATTTTTAAATTGTATGTTTTATTTACCTTTGGAGATAAAAGAACTATGAAAGCAAGATGGAGTGGAGAATAAGAAAGGGCAAAAACCTAGAATTTTTTGGCTATGTACATGTAAGGCTTACATTTATTTTGGTTGATAGTCTTGTTTTATTTTGTTTTGTTTTAAAGTAACTTGAAAATAAATAATGGGCAAATGTATATAATAGGATAAAATAGATAAAAAGAATTTTTTAAATGAAATTTTCATTATAAGTAGATTTCTTATTTAATAGCAGTCTATTTTATATATTTTTCATATTTCATACATGGAAAACAAGTATACTTTGTCCTTAACTGGCAGAGAGAATTAATTTCTCTAATAATTATACTTACTTATAACTGGCTTGTATGACATATAAAAGGATATAAGTAAATGTCATTCTTCAACATTAATATGAATAGCTAAAGGAAAATATATTTTAATGTAAAAATATTTCCTAGTGTCATAATTTTTATATACTGACATAGTTACCTTGAGCACTAAAAAAACCCTGTTTCAAGTATGACATTAAATTCCAATACAAGTGAGATGCCCCAAGATCTATTTTTGTGAATAGAATCTTTTAAAGCATATTTCTACAATCTTTTCTATGTGATTTATGAGGTTTTAGAGAAGAAACATGGTATATAAATTTATCAAAAATAAACAAATAATAAGTATTCATATAAAAGTTGTCTTATTCACATAATCCATGATTCTAAGAATTGGAGTTAACTTTGAGAAAAATAGAAACTTTTTTTCTGTAACTCAGTTTTGTTGCATTAACTTTACATGATTACATTTTCCAAATATTTAACAAGCAAAAATCAAGACTGTCATTTTAGGAATTTAGATTCAAAATCACCACATCTCAAATTAGTGGTGAGAATATAACTTACATTATTTATTCCTTAAAAGATAATATGAAGATATATGTTTATTATATGTTAATGGACATAATGGATTGCAAGAAAACTGAACATTTTTATGGCATAAAGCACTAAGTATGTAAAAGACCCAACTTCTTTTTCAGGCTATGTCTCTAATGAGTTACATGGAATAAGTTCTTCACCACCTCTACTTACTTTAAAGAACTTTACATCTGTTCTTCAGCAACCCAAGCCCAAAGTTGCACTTTGGATCATTTTATCACTTACCGTGGTTTTGCCTTTTAACTGTTACACTCTCCTTCAGCTTTCACATGCCCATTTGTTCTTCATAAATTTGCTTAGTCCTCCAACCTCTTGCCTCCTTCCATTTTATACCAAGCTGAAAAACACTATTGGATTCACCTGTTTCTCCACCCTACTAGCCCAGGTATTATTTCATCTAGACACACACTAGAACCTTCATGTGCTTAATCTTCCACTGTATTTCTCCTGAAAATTTCCAGTTCTAGAACCAGCATAGTTAAGAATGGTGAATTTTTTGGAGTCATTCAGGCAAGGATTATGCCTGCTCTACTACTCGGCAAAGTATCTTACTGGCATTGATTCCCTTGTAAGAGATGTTTCAGAGGTTAACTTCGATGAGACTGTACACACATTCTACAGTCTCTAACATATTGAGGTTGCTCAATAAATAACACTTTCTGCTGCCTTTTTTTTTTTTTTTTTAATTTCCAGGATACTAAACACAAGAGGAGCAGAGCACACATCCTATGGCTGACATTACTGCTACAAATGCATTGATTGCTCTCAGCCAGAGCGCCCTTCTTTACATTGTTCAAGTTACGACATCTATTTAATTAGTTACCTTCTCTGATAAGCTTCGGATATAACGAAGCTCTTCTTCCTCCCATCTCTTACCCTTCACCAGCGTTCTGTACCCTCAACATGTCATGTTGATACCTATTTTGTAACAATTATAAGGATCACCTTCAAAGCATCGTGGTCTCTCCCAGCTCTCACAGAAAGCCTCAGATTAATCATATAACCTTCTGGTTCTGGTGTCTTCTGAAGCTATAGGGAAGTGGTATTGTTAAGGAATCTGTTTTTATTGGGAAATATATATTATTTTCTAATGATTGTCATGGTTCTTTTTTAAATCAAAACAATTGAGTGTATACTGTATTAGAAATTAAGAATCACAGCTGAAGTTTAGATGTTGTTCAGATAGCTTACAGCATTTACATAATCCATGGTAGATATAAATATAGATCAACAGGCTTACATTTATATTCATAAGATTTATTTATGATTATTGAAAACAGAACATTGTATACATTTTTCATCCTTAAAATGCCATTTTCAAAGGCATGAGTACGTTGAAACTATAGGTACAGTTTTGATTATAGCCAAAAAATTCTAGATTTTTGTTCTTTCAAGTTTAAGTTTATGCATGATTGCATACCAACTGGAAATATTAAGCAGAACTAGTACTGAAGATATAGCCTGGGGTCTGCTTATGGTCTTTTGACATGCTACCTTCTGTTATTCTGCTTTATTCATGACTCTGGAAGGCTAACAGCCCTCTCAATGCACTTTCGAGGAATTAGTGATCCTAATGAAAATTGCAGCCTTTATTCTCTGCTGCATGGGTTGATATAAGTATGTGTGACCAAATGTAACTGGATTGGAAAGAAAAATAATGCTTCGCTCTCAGGAATTTGACCCTCTTTGAACTTTACTCATGTTTTAGAAGTCTATGGACTTTTCCACCTTTGAAAGAGACGTAAAGAATTCCAAATGATGGTTTCAGATGAAAAAACAGAAAAGCGGACACTGTTTGGGTTAGCGCTTTGACCTAGCAGCTGTTTTCTTCTTTGATTATGGAGATGCTCAGCATGTAATAAGTTTACAAAGCAGAAACTATGTCATAATAATACATGAAGTGAGTATAACCAATTACTCAGCACATAGTATATATGTCTCCTGACATGGTTTCACGCTTGACTAGTTATGCCTTTTCTTCTGTATCATCTAATCATTAAAAGACTAAGACTACAGTGATTAAATAAGTAAATTCCTAATGGCAATGTTAGAAATTGAATCAACTATCCATTTATGATTATAAGTAATCATAAATCATGTGATAATTTTCTTCTAGAAATATGTACAAATCTTAATGATATATGTATGTGTATATATACATATACATATATATGTATGTATGTATGGTGTGTGTGTATACATACACACACATAGACAGTCTCTTGGAAGAACAAAATGTTGTTTATATCTTCTCTCCGATATCCCCTTTGTAAGCCAAAAAGATTAAAAACAGTTACAAAAATATTTTAAAATAACAATCTAGGAACAATGAAGAATATCTTTCAAATACAAGGACATCTGGGCCAAATTGAAGAAGTACAAAGAGCAAACTTTATCTTCTACCAGATCCTGAACATAGTACCAATTTCCCTGAGAATTATAGTGTCTTGAGAGCCTAAAGAAAAACACTCTAATTGGAAGAGTGAGGTCTAGGGGCTATTAGAATGTCATAGGGAAGTGGACGAGAACAACTTTATTGAAAATTCACGAGAGAGAGAGAGAGAGAGAGAGAGAGAGAGAGAGAGAGAGAGAGAGAGAGAGAGAGAGAGAAAGAGAGAGAGAGAATGAACAAGAAAATTAGTTTATTAGTTTTCAGGGGAGACCTCCATAGATTAGTTTCATTATTTACTTCAACACAGAGTCCAATCCTAGAAGTCAAACACAAAGAAGAAAAATTACATTTGAGTAAAACACAGAAAAAATTTGCAACCATCTTTGCACTGATGACTGATCACAAACAACTAAGCTGAGAAATTAAAACAAATAAAAGACTAAATTAAAGAGCTTTATTGAGAACATAACTACATCTTCTCTGAGAGTGATCTGCTTGAACTAAAGAGGGACACAAAACTCTGCAGTGAGAAGTATTTTGAGAAAACATACCAAAACTAAAGTACCCTGTTATACCACTTCTTGCTAAAATATCTGTATAGTAAAAACATTAAAATATGTTTTAAAATGATAAATTGGGGAAAATATGTACAACACATATAAACAACAAGACTAATTTTTTATATATAAAAATTTCATGAAATTCAATAAGAAAAAAGTAATCAAAATCCTGGCCAAAGGAAATAATGAGGCGAGACATAAATGGAAATAGTATATTTATAAATTAAGATGTTCATTTCAAAATTGTGATGATCTTATTTAAGTGAAAAGATTAAAGACTAGCAAAGAGTCAGCATGTTGCTATGTGACAATGTTAAGATAGTCGTAGTAAAATGGGCACCTTGGTATTATCCTATTGATGTTATCCTGTAGGAATGTAAATTAAAACAGTGCCTTTGGTAAACAATTTGATTATATCTTTTATCCAATGAGTCACTCCTAGTAGAACCTGGAGTTATCTTTGCAAAGAGACTTATTTTTAAAATTATGATACATTAAAAAGTAGTACATATAATGTATAAATTCATGGCAACAAAACTTTCATATACTGTGAATAATTATCCATACCACCATGCCACATACATACAAAATGAAAGGTATATTTAAATGTAATTTTCTCAAAAAGTAACTATCTCAGGAACATATTATTTCAAAAAGTTACTTGTTCTTTTCTAGGTATCGGAAGTAACTACCGCAGTCTGTTTTAATAAAGGAAGAGTGAATACCTCTCTTGAAATGTATGTGAAGTGATTCAGTGTAAATAAAGCATCCAGTGTGTATATAACATTGACTATTGAGCTAAATGTTATTAACATGATTGCCGGATGATTTTTTTAAATTAGATGACTGAAGTATCATTAAAGAGAAGTTTAAATGACTGTCAACCTGGGGACCCTGCCTGTTTACTCTATATTTCATTATATTTACTTGATGGTCTTACAGTCTTCTCTATTTCATTCTTGAATAATTTTATTATTTGAAATACATCATGACTCGAGCAAATCTAGATATGAAAATATCACTTAGAGATATATCAGTTTAATTCTTTTCCAGATCAACTGAACCTATTTTTAGCAATTGGGTTTCTTTATTTTTAAAATGTTATGAATACATTTTTATATTTATAACTCCTAGAATTGCATATCTTAATTATTTTTTTCTATCTACTTTTCTGAACATACCTTTTGAACAGAGACCATTTTTCTTCCCTAAGCTGCCTCACCATCTAGCTCACTATTCCATCAAAGTGGGCTTCTGTTGTCCAATTAATATAACTTATTAGACTCTCCTTTTATTTTTGATTGTGTAAATTTTTGCACAGTGAGGATTACTTTATTTGGGTTTTCTTGTTTGAAATCATTAAGTATCCACTTAAAATGTTGAAAGTCAAAATATATTTTATGAATATTTGTCAGAATGTTAGAACACATTTGAAAATTTGAACTAATTTTGTGGGAAGATTCATATACATCATAACAATAAAAACAAAATTTGCTTTGAACTTAGCACTCTATTAAAAAATCTTCATTGGGCAAATGTAAAAATTCAGGCAGGAAGCACTTAACTGTTTTTGCTCAAGGATAGCTGGATAGCAGCAGAGTTAATTCTGGAATACAGAACGAAAAACCAGTTCTCCTGATTACTCTCCAAAATTTCTTTCCTTTGTGTCATGTTGTCATAGATTCTGCACTTGTGATAATTATACCAGACAAATATAAGTTTGTTAAATTCTTTCCCCAAAATATAATTTTCAATGTTAAATTTGAGCATTTGAGTGAATTTATAAGAAAACACAGCCAGGACACAAAATTACAAATTCAAATTGCTACATAAGTAATCTAAACAGGTTACATAAAGAACCAAGTCTCAAATACAGCATATCAGATATACAGTTTTTACCATTTCAATTCAACAATTGTTTAGGGAGTGCCTAATATATCCATGGTTTTGAAATATGGGTTATAAAATAAGTCTCAAAGACAGATAAGATATAATCCCTGACTTCAAGTTACTAATCATCCAGACAAGCAAATAAGTTTCTATCATTTTTTAAAAACTTTGCAAGGTGTGGTTTTATACAGGGTTTAGATTTTTTTCCTTTTCCAATTGTATAATGTAAATAACATTGAAATTACAGTAGGAAAATATTGAGTTGAATTATGGCAATGTGTGATCTTAAGCAAATCATGTAACCTGTTACATTTTCAGATCATTAGTTGGTAAAAAACTGCTAACGACTACCTTGAAAGATTATGAAAATAAATATGTAAAATTCCTGTGTAGACCATCATGATATGCTGTAAAAAATGTATTAGCTCATGTAAGTTATGTGATATTTGCTTTTAAATCATAGAGACCTATTTATAGTCAATTACATCATGCTATTACCTGGGACAAATGCAAAAGAGTAATCATTACTGCACATTTATCAAGAGCCAGGTGCTGTACCAGTGATTATAAATACATAATCTCAATTACTCTTTATCATACCCTTACAAGGTACTCATAATGTAATATGAAAAACCCAAGTGTCTAAGTGACTAGGTGATTTTCTTGAATTAACAACACTAGAAGGTAGCAGAGTCACTTCCATCATTAGGTCCTTCTAGATTAAAAGACTTTGTTCTTTTAGTAACACCATACTATTTTCTGTTTCTATGAATTTATCTGTTCTAGGTACATCGTATAAATGTAATCATAAAATATTTTTTCTTTTCTGATTGTTTTATTTCACTTAACATAATGTCCTCAATGCCCATCTGTGTTGTAACATGTGCCAGAATTTCCTTCCCCTTGAAGGCTGAATAATATTCCATTGTATGTGTATACCACATTTTGTTTATTCATTCATCAGTCCTTGGATACTTGGATTTCTTCCCCCTTTTGGCAACGGTGAATAATGCTGCTATTAACATGGTTGCACAAGTATCTCTTTGAGGCCCTGCTTTCAATTCTTGCAGGTATATACTCAAAAGTGGAAATGTTGGATCATATGGTAATTCTATTTTTAATATTTTGAGGAAACACCATACTGTTCTCTTGAAGCTACACTTTACACTCCCACTAACAGTACACAAGAGTTCTAATTTTTCTACATCTTCACTGACACTTGTTATTATTATTTTTTTTTTCTTCTAATACCCACCCTGATTGGTATAAGGTGGTATCTCACTGTGGTTTTGATTTGTAGTGGTGTAAAGTGAGGGTCCACCCTCATCCTTTTGCATGTGAATATCCAGCTTTCCAAACACCACTTGTTGAAAGAACTGTCCTTTTCCCATTGAAAGGTCTCTACACCCTTGTTGAAAATTATTTGACTGTATATGTGAGGGTTTATTTCTTTTCTATTTTATTAGTCTTATGTCTGTCATTGTGCTAGTACTACATTGTTTTGATTACTGTACCTTTGTAATAAGTTTTGAAATCAGGAAATGTGAGACTTCTAACTTTATTTTTAGTTTTCAAGAATTTATTGATTATTTGGAGTTCTTTGAGTTTCCATATAAATTTTAGGATGAATTTTCATATTTCTTAAAAAAAATTGGGATTTTGATAGAAACTGCATTGAATTTGTAGATCACTTCACATAGTATTAAAATTTTACCAATATTAAGTAATGCAATTCATGAACACAGGATGTCTTTCCATTTACTGGTGTCTTCTTTAATTTTTTTCAGCAACATTTTTAGTTACAAGTCTTTGACCACCTTGGTTAAGTTTATTTATTTATTTTTTTATGTTATTGTAAATGAAATTGTTTTCTTTTCAAATTGTTTACTTTTAATGTAAAGGAAATGTGACTGATTTTTGAGAGCTCATTTTATATCCTGCAATTTTGCTTGAATTTGTTTATAATTTTTAACAGTTTTATTATTGTTGTTGGAATTTTTAGAGTTTTATACACAGATTAAGTCATCTATGAACAGAAATAGATTTACTTCATCCTTTCAATTGAGATGATTTTTATTTCTTCTTCTTGAATTAATTGCTCTGGCTAGGACTTCCAATACTGTGTTGAATAGAAGTGGGGAAAATGGGCATATCTGTCTTGTTCTTGATCTTTGAGGGAAAATTTTAGTATTTCACTTTTGATTATGATGTCAGCTGTGGGTTTTATATAGATGGCTTTTATTTGTTGAGATAGTTCCCTTCTATTTCAACGTTGTTAACCATTTTTATTAAGAAAAGGTGTTGATTTTATCAAATGTTTTGTTTGCATCAATTAAAATGAACATGTGCTTTTTTTTTTATGCTGTTAATCTTGATTTTCATATGTTGAAACATTCTTGCATTCCAGGAATAAAACCAACTTTGTCATGGTATATAAATCTTTCAACATGCTGTGGAATTCTGTTTGACAGTGTATTTTTTTTTTTTTTGAGAATTTTTACAGTAATATTCATCAGGGATATAGGTCTATAGTTTCCTTTTCTTGTGTGTCTTTGACTCTTTGATATCTAAGGGATGTGGGCCTAATAAAATGAGCGTGAAATTATTCATTTCTCTTTAATTTTTTGGGAGAGTTTGAGGAGGATTGGTGTTAATTCTTCTTTAAATGCTTGGTGGAATTCAACAGTAAAACCATCTGGTCCTGGGTTTCTTTATTTTGGAAAGTTTTTTTTTTTTTTTTAATCATAGATTTAATCTTATCATGATTCAGTTTTGGTAAGTTTGTCCATTTCATCTAGGTTGTCCAATTTGTTGACATACAATTGTTAATAGTACTCTCTTGTAATCTTTTCTATTTCTGCACACTTATTAGAAATACTTTTTTATTTCTGATTTTAGTTGAGTTTTCTCTCTTTTTTTAAATCAGTCTAGCTAAAGTTTTGTCAATTTTGTTGATCTTTTCAAAAAATCAACTCATGGTTTCAAGGGTTCATTAATAAATTACATTAACTTTATTGTTTAATGTTTTTATTTAAATCTTTTAGCTTAAAAATACTTCAGTAAAATATAATTAAAATAAAAAGTTAGATTGATGGAATATATCTACTCACACCTCTAGTAAGTCACATGCCCAGGGACTAATACATGTTTTCTCAATTTAAATACTATTCAGTCACCCAATATGTAGTATAAATAGTTTTCTAAGCGCATTTTTAGAATCTTCAATATAATATTGAATATAACTGCTGACATGGTAAGTTATTGGCAGTTCAAAAAGTAAAATCAAGATTTAGTGTATATGGTTATGTTTGAGACTGATGGGGCAAAAAGGAATTATCAAATAACCTTGATATGTAGGTTCCAGAGAAGAAGAGTGTCCTACAAGTTAGAAAGGAGGTCAGGGAAAGGCTGCTCCTGAAGAAAGACTAAAGTGTATGTAAATGCATACATAGGAGGATGGGAGAGGGAGTTGATGAAACTAAGCTTGTCTCTGCCATTTTGGGGTTCTATCCTCAATAGCACTTTTTCTCAGTAATTATTGACTTATTCCAAGGCAATTTCTCTTCAGGATTTTATAGACAACATTTTCCAGGATAAATAAACAGTTACAGATTATCATATGGCTAAACCTGCAAAATATCTTTTAAAACTCAGGCAAGCCTCCATTTATTTGTGCCTGTGCCAAATCTGTCATTTACACAGGTATTTGTCAAAGGATTTCCAGACTGTTAGCATAGCTGGCAATAGTTTAATTAACGCTGAAGCTTGTAAATCAAAGTGAAGACTTGCATGTATCCTGTGAGACTTACATTCCTCACTGCTAAGAATAATTGTCTCTGGAGAGACTTGGAAATTGGAAACCAAGAGTGCAAATTTGGCTAATTTGACAACAGTTGTTACCCTTAGTAATTATCTTCTTCTAAAATATACACAAAATATTTTATTATCTACTATCAGTTGACAGAAATTTTATCGAATTGGGAATGTTAATGTTTTTGATTTCAAATATTCCATATTTAGATCATACTCATATTACCAGTAATTTTATTTAAAAATAGAACTTTCTTTTTGCTTTTTTAAATTCTCTCATAGAATTACATAATCATTTAATTAAGAGAGATTAGTGGTTCTCTTTTTGTTTTGAGGAGATTTATTCTTTTTAATATAGTCTCATTTAAAATGCTCTTCAAAAAAATAAATATCTAAAAAATATATATGTACATAAAATACTTTTCAGTAACAAAACATTTGTAACCTCTTTTTTTTTAAACCACTAAGTCACTCTAAGATTAGTTTTGTAACTTTATTATTAGGCAAATATTCTTCCTTCCTATTATTTAAAAACATTTCTCTCTAGTTCTTTGAGATTTGCAAAATATATCAGAGTTTGCAGGCCCCATGTCACTTCTTTGTACCAACAAAGGGCACCAGTGCCCATGATCTTGGGGTGTTCAATCAGTCCTGGAGCATGAAGTTAAATACACTGCTGGAACATATGAAGGAAATGGGTCTGTTTAAAGATTACCTTCCTCTTCGGCCTTGCCCTTTCTTTGGGTTCAGTGGTACAGTTGATGGTACTGCCATTCTCCTATTCACCAAACTAAAGTTCTCTCTTGGGCTCTTATCTGAATCTCAATGGCTCTGATTTATTTAATATGAACTTCCTCTTTAGTGTTCATGTTGCCATTGTTCTCAGTAGCTCCTGCTTTGCCTATTACAGACCTTAAGAGGCCCTTGACTCTCACAGTGTCTTCACACCTTGAATGTGTTTTTTTTTTTAAATCCTTCAATTGTTTGCCTTTATTGGTTTGTCTCGTTTCTGTTCTTTAGGGAGGCACAGTATATTTACATTTTCAAATTAATTGGCAACAGTTAAAAATCAAGAGGTTTGCATGGAATTCCAGATTTTTAACTTCTCAAAATATAGAAGATCTGGCTACTCAGTGTAGATAGATCTTCCTAGGTTGCAGAAATAAGAGACGGCAATAAAAATTTTAGCTTTACTTTGAATATCCCAGCTCTCCTAGAGATCTGAATTAAACTTACCCCAAATTTAAGGCCTTACCTCACTCTCAGATACAATCTCTCAAGGACAAGAAACCCTTGAGTAGCCTATTACATGGAGGAAGCAGAAGAGAGATTACATAAACATTAGGCAAGTTGTGCCAAAGAAGAAAAACAGAAAGAGGTTAAGACAAGATGTTATTTTCTCTATATAATCAGTAATTTAAGTCATTCTTATTCCATGAAGTAGTATAAATAGGAACTAAGATAATAATAGCCAGAAGAATTACTTTAGTGGACACCTCACAGATCCATGAATTTAGGAAACAGCTCCTGCTAATAAGCACCTTCTCCAAAGGCCTTTCTTAATCACTATGTCTAAAGTTGTCTATAGCCCTGCCCCATCACTCTCATATAACCACTATAATTATTGTGCTCATTTTATGCATTTGTCTCCTTCCATAGAATGTAAGAAGCATTTCTATTTTCTTAGAAAATTGCCTGATCCATAATTATTCATCAAAAAATGGTGGTAGAATGAATTAATTAGGTAAAGTGGAGGAAAAAAAAATACTTTGTTTTTCTAAATACATACACAGACACACACAGATGCCCCCCCACACACATACACACACTTCTCCGAATTTGTTAAATTAACACTTGTTAAGTGGAGTATAGGGTACAGAATGGTGAGCATGGCTCAACAAAAGAGTACAAGAGAAATTGCAATAGAGAAGTTTATTACTCACAGATCATGGAGGAACCTCAAGGGGACACACGAGAAGGACAAGGCAGAGTGCAGAGAGAGAGGCAGGATTAGGATACACGCTCTAATTAGGGTCAGTGGGTAGGGTTCTTTGGAGTCCTGGGCTAAGACCAGATTGATCAATTCAAACCAGAAGAACGAGGTTTTACTAAGTTATACAGGGTATATTTTCTAAGGAGTGCAAAGGAATATAAGGGTTGGGAAACAGGGGAGATTGTTAATCACAAGGGTAGCTGGGGATGATATAGCAGAAACTGACATTTTTTTGTGACCCTGAGGACTGCTATCTAAAGTATGTGCTTGAAGATCTAGTATCCATTTAAAGTCACTGCAGGTTGCTTGGCCAAAGAAAATAAATGTTGAGGCAGCAATAACATAGAGTAGTTTAGCTAAACTTCCAACACACATAGACACAGAAAACCTAGAATAGCTTTGTATTGCCTGTAGACATTGAAAGTTCTAGCCTTATTTTCAAAGTCTTGTAGTTTTGTATGATCTGGCCCAAATCTACCTAAGTCTCTTTCCAAATCTTTCTGTCTAGACATTTTGTGCTCCAGACACAAGAGAGTACTTTTATTCCACAAATTTATTTTATTAAAATATTAAGACAATTAACAATTCATCCTTTGCTCATGCTCTCACTTGCTCTATCTTTATCACTTTTCTTCCATATCACCTTGCAAGATCCATCTCGGGTGGCACATTTTTTTCTGAAGATTTTACCATCCACTTTGGTCGGAATTAAGCTCTTCCTTTGAATTCCCAGGGCATATTGCTCTGTCAGCATCATAGCATGCATTTTAATATTTCTTTCTTACACTTACTGCCTTACGTTTCTCTCTCCTCTGTCTAATTGGAAACCCACTGCAGACAGAGAGATTTTGATATCCATCTTCCTTTCGATTTGCCTAAATGTCTATCATGGTTCCTTCCATATGATGGGAGTACAATAAACATTGTCTGTACTAAGGAACTGCCATCTCTCATCAGAAGGCCTGTGTGGTATCCTCACTGAGGGCTGATACAGCCAGGGCCTCTGAAACATGCTAGGGCTTTAACTCTTCTTCCCCATGTTTCTTCATTCTGTTGCTCAAGTATTCAAGATAAATAGAGTCATTTGGAGGCAACACTGTCATGTGACTTCTGTTACTCTCCCTTCTTCTGTATCCACTTTTTCCTGGGGGTGGGAGCTCAGGTCCTGATATCACAGTTCACTTTCCATTTCAATTTACATAGGTCTCAGTGCCCAAAGAATCTCCTTTCATCCATTAATTATTAACCAAGAATGCACAGCAGAATCTCCAGGAGCTGGCATCTGAATAGCTATATTTTTTTAGAGCTCCACTTCAATTGCAGTCTTCTGTCTGAATGTTCAGATTTTTTTCCCAATAAACATTGTTTGTCCTCCCTCTACCAGAAACAAAACCATCTACCTCATGACACAGAGGTTCCCAATCTTTTGGCACTAGGAAGAGGAGCAGGCAGCTCTTGAGTGAGCTGCTTCACAATCTCCAGGCACTAAGGTGTGATGGTGAATGAGATCAGAGTAGAGACATGGAGCAAGCTGAGAGATGAGGGACTTGCTGCTCTAGAATTTTACTTCTGGGGAAATAGCAAACAAGATGTGTGTGTGCGTGTGCATGTACGCATGAGCACAGGCATGTGCATTTATCTGAAATGAAAGAAAAATAGAAAAATTAATTTATACCTAGTATCTCTAACTTGTTCTGAGAATTACTAGACCAATGATTATAAACAGAACATATCTAGCATACATCTAATTACCCAAAAACATGTACTGAATATCTGCCTTCATGCAACTCAGAGACTTAAAGGTAGGAGAGCCATATACTAAATCCATATAATTTGTGTTACAAAGAAATAAAGACTATCATGAGAACATTCACAGGAGGACCTGACCAGTCTCCCAAAAAGGTGATGTTTAAGGTGTAACTTGAGGGGTAGATAATTGTTACCTCCATAACAGGGAAGGTTAGAGAAGAAAATTACAATATACATGAAATTCTTGAGACAAGGGACAGTATGAACAAGCAATATAATTTCCTTATGGCTGGAGCAGAGAATGAGTGATAAGCCAAAACAGTGGGTAGAACCAGAAGGTGTCACCAGTTCCAGAATGAATTTGGTCCGTATTCTCAGAAAGAATAATGAGAGCAGATGTGCATTTTTAAAGTTCAATTACTATGGCAAGGCAAGAAGACAAAATTGAGAATTATGGTTTGAGTATTGAATAACAACATAATGGCAGCATGTATGTGCACTGCCATATCATTCAAGTCTATTTACTCTACCATGTTATAATAATCATGTGTGTCCTTACTTATACATTAGCTAAAACAGTACACTTATTTGACTGCAATACTAGATTATGCAAATGCGTGCTTAGCCTGCAGACTAAATATAGTATGGAATTAATTGAACTAGATATGAATTATATTTTCCCAATTTTTTTCCTTGTTTCCTCTCAAGATTATGATAAGCTTCCCTTATCTATTTTATTTGCTTCATTCATACAGATGAGTAATATCTATTAACTACTTTGAGCCCATACATTACTAATTATAAACTTATGGTCCTTTTCCCAGAAGCTCTTCTTCTCAGTTTGAGTTAAAAAACAGCTATGGAAGCATTATGATTAGGAAAAAACATTCTTTCCTGCTCAAGAAAAAGGGGATGGTGGCCCCAATTCAACCTTATGATATAGCTATTAAGAAAAAGTTGAACCACTTTTCTGCTCAGTAAATTTTCATTCTTTCTCAATAGCTTACTATCAATAGCTGTCTACTTTCTATGGCCAAAGTTAATTTTGTTTGAGTCTTTCAATTTGACAGAACAGACTTTAAGACCAAAATAATGTAGTAGAAAAATCACTAATCCCTCCTATAACGACAGGGATTATTGAAGATCAGTTTATAGAAAGGAACATTTTAAACTTTATTTGACAAATATCAAGGATTGAGCTATATGACTTTGTTAAGGAAGTCACTCATGCTTTATTTCTCCTTATAAATTAAAATCCACCCTCACTTCAGATTTCATAAATAAAATTAAAGAGTATAAGTTTTATAGTAAATAGAAATTTCAGAAGAGGAAAAAGAGCCTTGAGATTAGAAATAAATGTTTCCTAGTCCAATACCATCTGATATTTGAATCTTCTCAAGAGTAGTCCAGTGAATTGGTGGTTTATCCTGTGTTTGGACATTTTAAATGTCAAGGTCCCAGTTATTTCAGAAAAGCATTCCTGAAGATGACTGTGATCGCCTCAGTTACCTTTGGGGTCAAGATAAACGAGTCTACTTCCTCTCTACTGAACAGCCCTGTAACAAATGTTCCCCATTCTCCACCTGGTCTACATTTGACATGGTCCCTGCTCTTTGCTTCATCCTGGCTGTGCTCTTTTGAGTGAAAATTTCATCTCTTCCCTTCAGGTTCTTTGATTTTGCCAAGCTTGACTTTTAATGCTTACTGTACAAGCAATTAACAGGATTTGAAAGGTCAATGCAAAACAGATCTTAGAGCGCTCTCTAAATATCAGCACCCCACGAAGCTGCGTTTGGAATGTGCAGGGTTGTCCCTGTAGACATTATGACTGCAGTCAATTATTAGGTGGCTTACAAGAGTCCAAATGGCATTAATCAAACTGACAAGAAATAAAAATCCTGAATTTGTATATACTTATAAAACTTTATTTTAATGTAAGAAGTTTTGCTTTGGAAAATTTGGAAGTGTGAAAACACTGATTTATTTCTCTGCTTTGTCAGAAAATGTAGTGATCACTAAAGGGACATTTCTTACAAAGTTTTCCCAGGGCCCCACTTCCTCGTCCTCTTACCTTTACTTCTAAACCAATTAAAAAGATAGGTAACTAGCTCTGGGCAAATGTCACTCAGGTGAAGGCAAAGGTTTCAAAGAGGCAGAGAAATGGTTGGATAACACTGTTACAAGAAGATAGAATATATGGTAGGTGCTGTCTTATACTGTGATTCTCACGGGATATTTGATGTGTCACTTGGGGCTTAAAAGTATTAGCATCAATTAATTTCATCCTTCCTACACCATAGTACATTTAGCCTTGGGTTGTTTCAAATTATACTTAATATTTTCCAAAATTGAAAAGTGGGATGCATTCTACAGACATGTATTTCTCTTTTTAACATTATGTAATGATTTAATGAGGCTCACTGGGCTACAAATGGGATAAAATATATTCTTGTATACCTTTTTTTCTTTCTGATAAAATGAACTCATGAGGATGCTGCTATCACATTTATTTCCTTTGGGAAAATACTACAGCTTTCCACTGATTAGAAAAGTTAATTTCAACTTTACTTTCTATTTACTACTTTTTAACTTTATAACTTTCCTTTTTTTTTAACTACTATTTTTGGATATCGCCCAATATCACTTTAAGCTAGTCTAATCCATTAAAAATATGGCACCTTTAATTCACTTATTAACTGTGATAAGTTTAACAGAAACAGTGTCTAATCTAAAATATTCTCTAGCATTTATACTCAATATATTCTACTACTCATGAAATAAGATTTTACAAATCATTGTCAGAGACAGATAACTCATCAAATATATGATCATCGTTAAGGAGAAACAAGAGTTTTATTTATTTATTTTTATTTGAAAGCATTGACTTAAGGATCATTTGCAATAAAATGATTTATTTATCATTGCCGACCAGGAAAATTGCTTTTCTAAGATAATAATACTGCTTTATTTTCTAAAACTAGATAAATACAGTAGCACATAAGACACTAAGAATTTCCACTGCTACCTTAATTTTCCCTCTCCATTCTCCAAATCTGCTATTTCCCTGAAAGTTTTAAAATCAGCAAGATTGAATTGACTTTCTTAGAATTTTTTTCTGTCTTTTCTGTAATTTCCTGTGGTTACTGTATATGCACCTAAATAATAATTGTCTTAAATAGACTGAAGTAAAATAAATGAGATGGCTAAAATTCATTTTTATCTCATAAGTGTTACACCTTGTCGATTAAAATAAATATTCCTTTTCTGTGCCAAGAAAACACTTTCTGTTACTTTCGCAATCTGCTTCAACTGCCATTGGGTGCAAGAAAAACCTCTAACAGATGGGAATCAGTAAATAGAAATTGCAAGTAGAACTGACTATCTGAATAACAAATGGAAGACATATTCTGTGAGTTACCTTGGCAGGCAAACACAGTTATGAGGCCTTTTTGAGATGTATTACTGATTTTGAGAATAAGATTGGGGCCAAGGCGCGCGCGCACACACACACACACACACGCACACATGCACGCACGCACGCACACATACACACACGAAAAAATATATGTCTATTTTACACAGTTCTTCTTCACTCTTTACTTCACATATCACACAGAGTCAAGATTTCCTAGATCCTTCTGTTCTTAGAAATATTTGAGAGTAGTGAAATACAGAAGTGAAAAAGTGCTGACAGAAGACGCATGGAAGTGTTCATCCACGGCTGAGAGGATAATACGGTCACTCTGGAGTCGAGGGTCACGATGTCCTTAATTAACCTTTAACCTCACTTTTAATGAGGTATAGACAGAAATAGTATTCAAGTGGGTAAATTACTCTCTTTCTAGAAGCACGAACTGTTGTAGAATATAGTGTCTTGAGAAAAACTGAGCTCAAGGCCAGTGGAGAGAGAAGTTGGCTTCCACACCTGATGCCTGAAAAGACCGACTCAAGGCTCAAGTAAAATCTCTGATCTCTTCCGAGGCAAAACAAGTAAAACTGCTGTCTCTGCTCTCTATCCAAACCTCCTTCTTGTATTACTCCTTTAAAATCTCTCTTTTGCAGCTGACCAGCATTTGCATAAAAATACTGATGGCAAGAGGAGTAGATGCCACTGAGAAAGGTCTTAGGTGCTGCTGAGATGGCAGAAAAAGAAGGAAAGACACAGGCGGATGGATATGCCCTGTGGCCTTTGTTTTTCCCGCTCACCTATGCTTATGTATGAGAGCCTGAAACTGTTAGGAACAAAGCAAGCTAGTTATCCCTGCAGGGACTGGTAACAACATGAATTCTTTCCTATCCTTTCAATTAGAGAGATAGGATCTGGGAGAAGGGACTTGGTAGGAGAAAGCAGGCCTTGAACAAAGGAGTGTGTGTGGGCAGTTATGGTAGCTTCTCTGGGCTTCTGAAATGTCCTTCTGTTACCCATGCCATAGCATCTCCTTCCACTCTCCCTTCGCCTCGCCTTCCACAGCATCCTGGAACAATGGAGCAGTGTGAAACACACTACCAAGTTTATTTTTATCTGAGAACCTTTCGCTTATTTTCAAAAATAAGACTACTAACCAACATAATATAAGATATATGTATTCAAGTTATGCATGTTTCATTTTTCTCATTAATATTTGAAACTCATTTAATACATTGTGATCTACGAAGAATGGAATACAATTTGGAATACAATTTTCTCCAAGTGAGATTTAAAATATTTTTATGGCTGTGAAGAATTTTAAAATTAGGTTTTATACTGATTGCTCTTCAGTCATTCAATCAACAAAAAGTAAGCTGGGGAGAATACTGAATTTTCTTAACTTCAAATTAATGAAGCACATCAGAGATTTTTTTTCACAACATAATCTTTGAATAGGTAATTATAATCATGATATGGTTGTATTCAAGATCATCAACATCATCATCATCAACACCGAAAAAAGTACTTTTAGCGTCCTTTTCTACGCATGCTTGTCTATGGTAAGAGTCACACAGATGAACTAAAGACAGCCTCTGATTTTCCTCTTCAGCTCCTTTGTGTTTTTTAGTGTTCTTTCCTTCACAGGTCTCCCTCCATTCTTCCCAAGTTCCCACTAAACTCAGCGCTGTTTCCTAACTCCCCAAATGACTTCTTATCATCTCTCTGTGTCACTCAACAGAAAAGGCTAAACCACTCTGTGCCCCATATATTGTAATAAATGTGCAGCCTCGTTCGATTGCCGTCTACATATGGCCCAAGCAGTTTTAGGAATCTCCTTCTGTTCATATGATGTGTTGCTGTCAGCCCACCTGGAAATGATCTGTTATCCTGATATATATACATATACATAAGATAGAGATAAATATATCATATCATCCCCCACATATGGTGTATGTACACATGCTCACACACCTTGTAAACACACTTAAATCTAGTGTCTAGGAAAATCTTTAATATAGACACACATTGTGAAGATTGTATGTACTGATTACGTATGGATATGCACATTCTCATAAATCAAGTTACAATTTTGTGATCTAGCAGCATTTATTAGTCACTTAAGCAACAGAGCCCATCCGTTCCCTTTTCTTCCTTTCCCTTATCTTTTCTGAGTTTGTGGCTCAAAACCCAGCTGGTCCTATTCCTAGTTGCAATCTGCCCAATACTATTTTACCTGAAAATTTCTTATGTATAAATTGATAAAAACGATGTGTTATTGCCTCGTATAAAATCCTGTTATTTTAACATGGGCTTTCTTGAAATAAAAAACTTTAAATGCAAAAGACTGTTGTTAATGGCTGGGTTCTTAGGTATCATTTTAACCATATTATTCCCCTCTCTGGTGAGCCATGTGTCTGTTCCTCCCTTGCTCTGTATGACAGTTATTTCCCCAAATCTTTGCCTACAAAGTTCTCTTTCACTGGGATTTTCTTGAGTCCTTTTCTTCACTGACAAAATTTGTTCTCTCCTCTCATCACCATGATATCTATGAAAGATAAAACCTACCTATTGCTATGTAATGTCACATAATTATTTTGGTAGTTATGGTTTAATAAAAAATTTATAACAATTTTAACTAGTATATAAATATATAATATAGAAATAACTATATGTATATACATATATTCTTCACTAGAGAATATACACCTATTAAATCTAATTGATATTTTAGGGCTGATAGAGACTTTCACACCTTCAAGTCACACTTCATAGAGAGCCACCTGCATTTTCAAATATGTAAGTTCTACAGAGAAAGAACTAGCACTAAGAAAGCAACACAGTGAGTGAGTTCTAAGATGAAAATGCATAGCTAGTTAATCAGAATAGTAATATTTATATTCGTTATTTATATACTCTAAGGAAATTGGCATTTTATATATATTACACATATATATACCCACATATAGATGTATATAAATGTAAATATATATTTATGCTGACAGATTCCAAGGCCTGCATACACTACACTTTGTATATTGTCATTTCCCTAAAAACAGCTGATAAATAATGTAAACATTTACTGTATTATTTTTTGAGTAAGACACCGGCATATTACACATAGCTATGTCTACTCATATCCAGTTAAGAAAACAAAAACAATTCCAGGTATTTCAAACACACTGGATTCAAAAATTTAAAAAGTAACAAATTAAGTAACAAATTATAAAAGCAACAAAAAAGTAGCAAAAAGTAACAAAAAGGAGAGACAAACAAACAAAAAAAGAGATGAGGGTCCCAGAGATCAGTATCTGCAGAATTTACTGCCTTTAGTGATTGCCTGATGGCAGTGCCACTCCCGGGGCCAAAGCAACAGAAGAGAAATGGAGTGACTCCAGTTCCAAACGGCTGAGCTGCTGCTGATGTCGGTGTTCCTCACACCGCCATTGCTGCAGGAAGCCGGGAGCCCACATGCCTGACACTGCAGAAGTCTGGACTCACAATAGCAGTACAGAGCAGATGAAGCTGCGTGAGTATTCACTGCTGCTGATGCTGTTGGAACTGTGCTGTCTCAGCAGGAACCCAGGCTTCCACTTGCTGATGCCTTGCCAAAGGCATTGCTAGGAATAAAACAATGGCTAAAAATATTGGCTTTCCCTTCCTGCCACCTTCCAGTCTCTTGCCGGTGCCTCCCACTGTCAGCAGCTTACTAAAAGCTTGCCCCAAGGGAGTCTGGAAAATGTAGTTTGCAGATATTCTCCCCCCATGATACAGAAAAGAGCATAGAAGGGAAGGTCTGGGACAGAGAATTAATAAACAAATAATTGTTGAGGTGCTTTATATAGAAAGTTCTATAAGAAGGCTGGTCGGACATTTATTTATTCCTTCTCCAAAGATTTCTATTCATATCACCTGCTAGAGGCTTTCCCAATTTTTGTTGTCATTCTCTCTTTCTTTCTCTCTCTCTCCTCTCCCTCCTTCACTTACTCTCTCCCTCCCCAACTACCATTTTCTATCCCTAAATTCTAACATAGCACACGAATTTCAGACCTCATGTCATGAGAAGTTGATAATCATTTGCCCTTCCTTTAAAACATATAGGAACACATCTACCAAGCAAAGAAACTTTCTCTTGCTGACCATAAATTATAACAGAATCTCAAGGCATTCTCTCTCTAGTTCTTTCCTCATCTTTTCAAACACCTTATTTATGATCTCAGATATCTATGACTGAAGACACACACATACACACACACACATACACAAAATCAGATCATGGTAGAAGAGGAGAGGTGGGTAAGAAAATTCTTATTCTCCTTGATACAGAACATACATACAGTTGATATCATTAAATGTAAAAGTAAGAACAATCAATTTTTAAAATTAAAGAAGGCCACACCACAAGAACAGAGGGAAAACAAAGTAAGCAGATTTAGTTTACTGAACTTCTTGGCCTATGGCCATATGTCTGTATACATGGTTAATTTTCCTCTTGCTTTAATAAAATATACCAGTCAAATGAGTAGAGGAAAAAAATGAGACTGTTGGAAAAGGGTATTAATATTTATTGGTATATTAAAATAAAGTTTTAAAACTAATTTTCATATTTGATTTGAACAAAACCAGTTTATTTGCAAGACAGTACAGAACATTTCCAAATCTTATGCAGGATTTGTAACATCTGTTTTTATTGTTTAGAATTAGTATTTTGGTTACTGCATAAACACTTAAAAAAAACCTTTATATTACCAAACATAATAAAACAAATGCTCATTTTTTTAATGTTCAAAGGATTTAGATATTTTTAGTAAAAATAGAAGGAAAACTATAATAAACAACAGCAATATGCTCATTTCACATATTTTGAGATCCACCTGTTTAAATGTTGTCATAGCCATTAAATGCATCTGTTACTTTTTTTATCTGTGATAAACAAATTACATGAAAAATAAGTATACATAAATAAACATCTAAAGACAATTCAGATGGGCTTTCAGATAGAAAATTAGGAAGATTAAAAAATACTTAAGATTCAATAGTTTCTGTTTTGAAATTTGGAAGAAATGGGCTCAGTTATGAAACCTTGGGCACTGTATATCTCTATATGCTTAATTTTCATCATCTATACAAATAGGATTTAATTATTTAGCTTTTATGAGTCTTGTGAGAAACTCCTGAGCCTGTGTAAAGTAAGAGCAAGGCACATAGTAAGGAAAGGGGTACATCACAAACTGCACAGCAATTCACCTCCCTCCAAAAATAAAAATATCCATTAGCTATAATGTTAGTCCAGGTCTTAGAGAAGCAGACTCTGCCACGGGGTTAAATATGCAAAGACTTTATTAGGAAAAATTTCTGTGAGAGAAAATGGTAAAGGAGCCAGAGAAGTGTGAGGGGAAGCATCTTAGACTGCTATCCAGTCTAAGGAAGAGTCAGCAAGGCCACTGAGCAGTCCTCAAGCCAAAGTCTGGGAGCAGCCCATGAGAAGTGAGGCCACAGGACAGATCCCAGATGGAATTCAGAGCTCATCAGCCAGGCTGTAAAACAATAATCTTCTTTGGAGTTGGAGATTTGTGAGGCATAGTCTCCTGGACACTATGGTTATCTCTTCCCAGTCTCTTTCCTCTGGTATCTGTAGCAAAGTCCCACCCAATGGCCAGTGAACCTCACTTTGGTCTAGTCTTTCAAATTTCCCTCACTTAAGAATTCTCTACATTCAGAGATTTTCCACCTCTCTGCCCTTCTCTTGTGTCTTCCACAGGCTCATCCAAATTCGCAACTTTTCTATCCTATTGACTTATCCCAATTTGCATCATTCATCATTATTTTCAGATGTATTTAAAAAACATGACTTTGTTTGTACTCAGTAAATTAACATCTGCTAGTTACCAGGACTCACTATCCATAGAAGGCAGTGAGTAGAAAGATAACATAGAACACAGAATGTTTCCTGCCACATTACAGCAGAGCAGTGCTGTCAACAACCCCTTCTGTATTATTTATAATGCAGAGCTCCATCATCTACCTTCTGTATCCTCAAGTATATTAAAACTGCTCTCATCAAGTCATCAATGTCTTTTCAGTTTCAAAATCTATTAACTATTTCGTAGTCATTATTTCTGACTTTTATATCCATTTGATATTATTGATCAATTCTTGAAATTCTATTTTTCTTGGACAATCATGATATAGTACTCTGCACATTCTTCTTGTATCCTTATAGTCATTCCTTTTGCTTTTTTCCTCGTATTTTTGTTCTTCTCATTCCTTAAATTAATGTTCCCCAGGCCTCTTGTTGATTTTAATCTATGTACGTTTCACAGAAACTTTATTCTCTGCTTTGTAATAATTTCATTTATTCATGTAATGTTATGTTTATCAAACTCCTAGTATAGGTACCATATACTATATTCTATATCCTGAAAATAAAATTATGGAGAAAAAAATCTCTGGCTTAAAGAAACGTGTTGCCCAATAGGGGACATATAAAAGTAAATAGGCAATTTCAGGACAATGAGCTGCTGCAGTGACAGGGGAGCGCTCATAGTTTAGGGCACACGTAGGAGGGCATCAGACTTAGACTTGGGAAATTAGAGAAGCTTCTCTTAGAAATACAATCACCAGTGTGTGTGATTATAACAATAAGAGGGACACTCAGACATTCCAACCTAAGAAAGTGCCACACTGAGGAGCTATAATTATCTCAGCGTATCTGCAATATTGAATGAAAGAAAAAGAGAGAGGGTGGGTCAGAAAGTTGTAAAATAAAGCTACTGAGATGAAGGGCTTTGTGTACCATGTGTACTATGTTGTGGTCTTTGGGTCTTATGCTAAGAGCAGTGAAGATCCACTGATAGGTTTCAAATAAAAGCAGGACTTTTAATTTCTTTAAAAATTTTAGAAGCTCACACTATACAAAGAATGGATTAGATATATGATATCCTTGAAGTAAAAACAAAGCTAGGAAGTATTCCAGCTAGGTTCCATAAAATATTATTTAAGCCTGCTTTGCATCAAGCACTTAAAATATTAAGTCATGCTTAGAGTAACGTGTATAATACAATCGTATTAAATCAAAGCCAAAAACAAAAGTAAAATAAAACAAACAAAAAATCCATTAAAAATGTGTGTGTGTGTATATGTGTGTGTGTGTGTATATATATATATATAACTAATATGTACATATACATATTTTTAATACATATATATATATATATATATATATATATATATATACATACTGTCTGCTCTAACTTCAAAGTATACTTTGTATAGAGTCACTCTTCCCACCTCCATCATTTCCATCCCAGTCCACACTGCCATCATCTCTTGTCTCGCCTTTGGCAATAGTTTCCTAAATTGATCCTAGGTATTCACACTTACCACACTGTGATCTATTCTCCACAAACCAGACAGAATAACCTTTGTAATGTGAGACAGATTATGTTATTCTGCACTTAACATCCTTCAGTGACTCCTCATTGTATTTAAAATAAAGCAAGACAGTATCCCAAGCCCTAAAAGGCTCTCTGTAATCTGACCCTGCACATTTCTTTAATCTCCTCTCTTGCTACTCTGCCCCACATCCTCACTGTATTTAATCACATTGACTTTCTGCAGTTTGGAGAATAGACTGTGCTTTTCTCACATCTTTTATTCTGCAAAGTACATCCTACCTCTGCACTTTCCACCTCCTCCATGGTTATCATCCTGGCCCATAACATCACCATTTCTTGCCTGGCTAGTCTAATAGCTTCTTATCTGGGCTTCTTGCTTCTATTCTGCCCCATAAAGCAGCCAAAATGATCCTTTTAAAATGTAAATCAGATTGTGTTGTTCCCTCACTGAAAATACTTCAATAGCTTATCATTACATTTAAAATAAAATCCAACAAGCTGACCACAACTAAAGAAGTCTTACTTATACATCTGACTGACTTCCTTTTTGACCTCATCTCCCATCCACTTCCTCTCTTCTCCTTCTACTCCAGCCCCACTGGCCTTCTCCCTAGTCTTCAACCACACCAACTTGCCCATAATCACTTTGCGGCTCCTCCAGCCTGAGCCCTCTTTCTCCAGATATTTGCAGGACTCTTGTCTTTACCTCAATTTTCTACTCAGCTAGCATCTCCCTAGAGAGGTCTTCCCTGGCCACCCCCGAATGCTTATATTTTCCCCAAACCCTTTCTCACCGCATATATTATTTTATTATTCTTTTTAAAACTTATCACAATCTGACATGTATATATATATATATATATATCTATAACCATGTCAGATTATGATGGTTCAAAAAAATGTGTATATATGTGTATATAGATATATGTGTGTGTGTGTTATATACACATATATATGTATATATATATAACACCTATATTCTTTCTTACAATATAAGCTCCTTGAGGGTATAGATTTGAATTTTTTTACTATTGTTTCCCCAATATTCAGAACAGGCCTTGACATACAATAAGCATTTGATAAATATTTATTGAATAAAAAAACTGAATTGGAAACTGGGAGTCCTATTAACACTTTATTACTTTATTACTTTTAATTAACACATTACTTAGAATATAGGCACTTATTACTTAAAATAAATTAAATAGCTATTGAGAATTGTCGTGGCCAGCATCTTTATAATGCATCTAAACTATGCTCAGATGAGAGGAATCCAAAGGAATAATGAATTTCTGGAAAGAGTATTAGGAGATTTACTATTTAACTAATAGTAAAAACTGAAAATATTTAAAGTATAAACCACTTAGCATTGTTATGAGTTAATAATTTTCTCAAAAAATAATTAATGATTTTGCTAGCGACATCTTTTAAATACTGTTCATATATTCCTCATAGATTAACTTCATAAACACCACTAGCTGAATGTAACACAATACAGATGTGGCTTTCAACATTTAATTGTTGACAGAAAGAAAAAGATGACTCTTTGTAGTTATTTTTGTAAAAGAAGATGACTCTCTCCAGAGTTAGTCTCATGAAAGAATAAATATTGGATGGACAAAATATTACAAAAATTATTAAAATAGGCTTTTTAAAATAACCTGAGACTACATTTTAGGTCCATGGATTGTAACAGATTTTTTTTTTCTTTAGAAAATTAAAACCTAAATTTCTGTGACTTCATTTAGTTTTAATAAAAATATTTCATTTCATAGAATTACATTTTATAAGGTCATTCACAGTACATTAGTTGAAGATTGCTCCAATTATAAATTGTTGCTAAATTAAGATAGATTTCAAATAAATCAGTGTTTTTAAAAAGCATAAGCTTCAATTGTACATTAATTGAGTTGTAAACTGAAGGTCTCATTTTGTGAAAACAAAAGTGTGTTTCTCCTTAGAAAAATGAAACTCCCATAATCATTTCAGGGTGGTAACTTAATCTGCAAATCATTCTACTAAAACACTGTAAAAATATTATTATTTGTCACATTTAGTCAAGATAAGTCAATGGAATGAAAATATCCTCTAATCAACAAATCAATAAAAATGCCTAAAAATTTATCCAGTGTATTCAAAAGTATCTTCCTGGGGACCTTCTCTTCCTAAAGGGCTGTGCCAGCTTAAGGATCCAAAAATGAACAGAACAGAACATGCTCTGAGAGCACTCACGGCGCTCCTGAAAAACTGCAAGTTCTGTTGATTACAGAACTAGATATCCCCATGTTTGAAAGGTGTTCTTCAACCAACCATTTGAGATCAGCATACTTCCTATGACATTCCCACTAATTGTTTAGTCAGCAAATGTTAATGAAAGAAAAACAAAACAAAACGAAACAAAGCTATTTGTCTTCAAAGGAGAAACTAGGCCTTTGTAAAATGTAAATGGTTAAAAGTTTTTCGCTGTAGCAGCTAGTCATATAGTTCCTAATAACTAAATCTATTTCTACTCCTTAGGGTTAATCGTAAAGGGATTGACTAGTCACTGGATGTGAGAGACAGAATGGCATATAGAGTGATTCTCAAACTTACAGCTTATATTTATAAATATGAGACTGAGCAAGGTAAATAGAAAAAAAAAGATGAATTATAATTGTCATATTTACATGAAAATGTACTGGTACATTATAATTTTTCTGTGTTTTAACAATACATTTAAATTATAAATGTTGATTTTAATATAATCTTTTTTGATGATCATAAAATATCCAAAACCATATCATATATAAGTTAAATATAATTTTAAAAATCAAATAGCATAATAGTTCACTTTTCCAGAAGCCAAATTTTCTTTAGTCTTAAGCATCACATATTACTTGTACTGGGAATTTTTCTACTAAGGTATCCAACATTAGAAAAGAATCCACGTGCCACTTCGTAGCAAGTATACAATGAAAATATAAAGAAATAAATACCTCACTTAGTGCTATGTGTTTCTTTGACTTACTGAAATAAAAAATATACATGAGCTGATGGACTAGTTATATATGTAATTATGTCACTGAATTAAATTAAAAAAAAGAAATTGTGAGAAGCATCAGGGGAAGCAGCTACAAGTGAGGAAAAGTGATGATGACAGCAAAGAGGATTGACATAAAATGACACAAATAAATAACAAAGTTATATTTTGCACAGCTAAAGTATTTTTTTTTCAAAAATGAGAACAAAATAAAGACAAATGAAGAGAAACTGGAAGCGTTTACTTTTTTTAAATGGCCTTCAATAAAATGACTTTGCTTCAAAAGGAAGGAAAATGGTCCCAGAAGAAAGGCCTGAAATCCATCAAAGAAAGGAGAGTAAGGAACATAAGGATCCATCTAAATATACACTGACTATATAAAATACTAAACAATTTTTAATGTGTGCATTATAAAAGTGAGCTAGAAATTTGAAAAATAGAGCAATTGTAAATGTGCTCTGGGAGGGGTTATGGGAAATAAAGCATTTAAGGTCCTTAGATTTGGGGAAAGAAAGTAAAGATTTTATTAACTTTAGGACTTATATATACATATGCAAATTTTAAGGGTAATTATTAAAATAATATAATACAAGACATAACTTCTGAACAGTAAAGGAGAAGAAAATTAAAAATGTTAATCACTTCCTGTGAAGCCAGAAGGGATGGAGGTGAGGGTGCAAAAACATAAGAAAAGCAGGACATATAGAAGGTTCAATAATTCTAGTAACCAAGCTTTATATAATGTTTTGTATTTAACAATGTTTGATACATGTTTGAATATACCAGTTCATTTAATACTAACAATAGACTATTATTATCCCATTTTACAAATACAAACCTTAGGCAGAGAGACATTAAATGATTGTCCATAGACTAGGTAACATTATATTTTCTTAAAAAAATGTATAAGAAATAAGTAAGAATTCTATATTAATTAATTTTATTTATGGAAATTCCATTCAGTGTAGCTACAGTGAAACAATATTCTTTGACTAAAATTAATGATTATAGAAACTGTTCTGTAGAAACTCTATGGAGCTATTCTTTAACAGATGAAACCTTAACTTGTATAGAAGTCCAAGCAGCTGATAACTGATAATTGCATAATTTATGGATGATTTTGCTGGAGCTAAATCACAAGAAATTATACTTTTATCTAAATGTAAAATTTTTATTAACATAATTATATATTATTGCTGTTTTTGACTTTAGATTCTGCTTAACAATATTTTTATCAAAACGATGCAATTTTATTATCAAAAATTGTACATAGCTCTGTAAAGCCAAATAAGAACTTTCAGTTGTACACAGAGGAACTTATGCTGGGCTTACACGGGTTCCATATTTACTCGACACACTGCTGCTGGGACCACTGGACTATTTAGAAGGGAGGAAAAAGAGATTAGAAGCAATGAGTACTTTTCCTTTGCTCAATATCATTGATCAAATAATCTGTCTGTGCCCCTATAACAGGCCTGAAAAAATAGTGTAGTTTTATTAGTGGTAACTTTCCAGAATCAATAACATTTCTAATGAATATAAAAGCCTGGGTGCCTTGCAGTCCAAATTCATGCAATTGGATTGCTTGTCATAATCAAGCACTAGCATTAACGTTCTGATGTGATAAAACAAGTATGTAGCAATTTAGTCTTCAATTGCTTCTGGCATTTTCGCTCTTTGTTGGCATATAAAGCAGAAATTCCTCCTGTAGTAAAAGTAATTTATTGATTTTTTTTTAATCACTTGCAATGAATAGGCTATTGGCCTTGCAAACCTCTCTATCCAAATGCTGCTGGACAGAAATTGGCTTCTACAAACCCTAGCAAATTGAAATTCAATTCATATCAATAAAGTATTTTATTCAATTTTGTCCTAAAATGAAAATAATCATCACATCTTATGATAATCATGTCTAATTTTAATTTTTATACTATGTATTTATTATGTACAGTCAAGCATAACTGCTGGCTTTGTTCCTTAGGGTTGACAAACTCATTTCATAAATGTACACTTAATAGGTAACTATTTTGGAGGTGATGGGAAAAGTGTGTGCTTAGAAATCATAATGAAAATGTGATAAATGCCTATCTAGAACTTGCAAAGTTTTCTAGGACTTCAAAACAATTGTATTTGCTCATCGTTGAGATAGATAACAAAAAATGTATGCATAATGATGTATCATTTTATTTGCATAACAACTAGTTCGCCTCTATGAAATATTTCTAAGAGGAAAATATAAAATCCTGTGACTAAGATTAAGTAGTTCTTGGATAAAATATCTTATGATGGGCTATCAGCCTTAAAGGGGTTGATATACTGTGTCAGTTAGCTTTTGCTGTATAACAAACTAACCCAGCTTTACTGGCTTAATACAACAGCCATTTATTCAGGTCACTGTTGTATGAGTACACAATTTTGGCTGGATTTTGCTGAGAAGTTCCAGTGTCAGGTAGACTCATCTGTGCATCTGTGTGATAACCTCACTCAGCTTGCCAGTCAGCTGAAAAGGCTTGGCCTCTCAGATACCTGGTGGATGACCAGCTGTCATCTGGACAGCTGGGGGGCAAGTTTCTATTATCCTCAAGAGGACTGATCTGGGCTTATTTGCTGAGTGGTCTCAGGGCTCTAAGAGCAGTAATAAACAAGCTTGGATGTGCAGACATTTTTCAAGTGTCTGCATAAATCATATTTGCTAATGTCCCATTTTTGAAGCAATCAGATATCCAATCCTAGAGTCTGAATGAGAGGGCACTACCAAGTTCATGGATCCAAGGAGGTGTGAACAAGTTGGAGCCTTTGCTGCAGTCAATCTACCACATGCCTTGCCTGGCTCAGGTCCCTATTCTTTCAGCACTCCATCCTGCTTATCAATAATTGGGTGCATCACTTTTCCATTGCTATTGAGCTGGACTGTATTTTTGAAGATTTAAACATCTTTTTGCTCAACTCTTGAACACAAGATAAAGTAGGAGACTTTATGGAAATAAAATATTTTAGCAGCCTGGTTATAATTTAAAGGTTTCAAAATATTCCCAATATATTAATTTTGGATTTTCAGTTTCTTTCTTTACAGCTGTTTATTTTAATTCCAAATTTACATTATTGTCCAAGATTTTCTAAAGTGTCATTGACTACATTTGTAACAGTCTAAAACGTTTTTTAAAGTAACCACCCTGTTTGAGATTGCAATTCCAAACTCTGTAACTCCTATCCTCCTGACTTTTTCCTGTATTCTTCAAATAATGCTCAACACAATCTAAAATTTTCTGTAATTCGTTTTATACTGTGTTTATTGTCTTTCCCCCATATTGGGATGTATGTTACTTACATATCCCATGGAATGAAATCTGCCATCCTACAAAAAGTGCTCAATAAATGTTTTTAAAATAAATTGCATGGTTCAACTCTGTAAGAACACCATACACAGAGTGGATCCAACATTCACTCTGAAGTTTAATTTGGATTGGATAGAGTCAGGCTTGACTCTGTTTGGATTGGTGACTCAGGTGCCCTTGCAGACATCTATCTGTCTTCCAGTATGGAAGTCTTGTTCACTATCCTCTTCCCAACAAATATAAAAACAGATTACCATAAGAGTTCTAGAGAGAAATTCAGGGCGTGTGTGGGCATATGTATGTGTGTGTATGTATATAGACACATATATACAAATTTCTTCTATAAATATGTTTTCTGCATATATAAACACATATAGGTATGTATATATATACATATACATTTATATGCAGAAAACATTTTTAGAGAAAATTAATTCCTCTTTTATTGTTTTATAACTCTCTTCATCCTCCCATAAGGCTTCATCCATGAAACAGCATAAAAGAAATAATTAAATGCCTTATCTGGTTGAAACTGAGATGAGATCCAATAATTTACAGAGTCCTTGTGTTAAGGTTCTGAGATAACAGTTTATTATCCAGCTATGGAACATAGTAATTAAATGCACAGTTTCTAAATCCAAAACGGCCTTGGGTATAATCTCTGTTCATCCAATGAGTAGTATAATCTGGGGCAAATCTTCTCGTTTAAAAAAAAATTCATCCCTTAAATTCATGAAATTGTTGTGAAGAGTGAATGAGTACTTATATATAAAGCACTTAAAGCAATGTCTACATGTATCCATGATGAAGTCTTGGAGCACAAAGTAGATACCCCCTGTCCAGCCACACAGACCCTTCCTTTTAACTATGTGGCCCACCTCACGTAGAGCTGAAACCTCAAAGGACAAGTTTTTTTGATACAAGAGATACCTGATGGGATTAGGAACTGCAAGGGGTCAGGCTGACTGGAACCTACATATAAATGCACATGATATGGGAAGTACAGTAAGGGTAGACAGGAAGGCTTGAAAGAGTCAAGACTGATGAGTCTACTGAAATAATAAATAATGTATAGAATGTCATTCGATTTTTATAAATTTTGACTTGTTTTTCAGAATCATCTACTTTGAGAGTACCTAATAGGAAAGAAGAGTTCAACATATTTACATATTTACATTTGCATGCATGTGCACGTTTGTGTGTGTATGTGTACCTCAGTTATACAGGCTAGTTTTGGGGGAATTTAATCCTTCAAAAAAAATGATCAAGGTCAATTACAAAAAAACTCTGAGTTGAGAGCGTGGTACAAAACATGACTTTAGCTTCTTCCTCAGAAGACTGTCTCTACCCATAGAATACACCAAGAATGAACATAAGTCTTGAAATATTCAAGCTAAAAATCCATTATTGATACTATTTTAATCAAATATTTACAAGTTATATGTTGCTTACATTTTCAAATTATATTTGTTATAACAAAGATTGATTTTAACAAGAGCATTATGTGATTGAGAATTGACACTTTAGTTTCTTTTCTTAAAGACAATTAAACTGAATAGCAAGTTTTGTTGGAAGAAAACATTGACAAAATTGAATTAATTCTAAAAACGGCAAGCCTCCTGAAATTAATATTATAGAGACTCACAAAGTAAGAATAAGCAAATGTACAGTGGTTATTAAACATGTAGAAATTATGATGTACAATTATGTTCAGTTTCTTAATTCAAATTATGTTCAATTGTCTATTCCTTATTTTTTCTCACTTCTGCATAGAAATAATAAAGTAAATCACAAGTATAAGCTAAGTTTATTTTGCCAGTGATGTTTGGCAAATAATTGCCTTAGTGATTATTGTGGCTGATCAATTAAATTAGATGTCAAAATCAGTGAACCCCAGACAAATAAGGTAAATTGCAATCATGCAAGTGTGAGCCTTTATTCAAGGCAAAGAGACACTGAATTTTGGTGCTCATTGTTTTTGCTTTCTATGATTTAAGAGACAGCTTAAATAGACAGTCTCTATTTAAGATACAGCATGCAGTGCCTGCACATTGTAAATGACATTTGAACCTTTTGCAGATGTGGCTCAAATTATTGGGTGTCTAATTCAAGCCCATTTGGAATGTTCCCTTATAGAAAGAACCCCTCAGGGATAAGTTCTATCCAGATATTTGCCAGCATGATTAAACTGGGATTGTATAGAGAAGTTAGAGCCTAGAAATATAATGGATAGACTCTGGCTACGACCTGTCTGATATAAGCACACGATGCCAAATAGTACCAGGGTCAATAAGTCAGATTGACTAATGGATGTGAGCAGCTCAAACACAGTGGCAATCAAAGACAGTAACTCTGGCACCATAGCCAAGGTCTAGCCAGCTCTTTTGAAGAAGAGAGAGAAAGAAATATGTGGCACAATGACCACAACCATGAAAAATACAACTCTCTGGACTTGTCTGGACAAAGTCTGTGTACACTAGGTATAAGCATAGATAATATTCAAGACTCCTAAAAAAATCAGCAAAAACATTAAAACAGAACATGGAAAACAGCAACTATTCATTTTGATAAAGACAATTTGGTTGTCCTAAGAAAATGTATTTGTAAATTTTAAATATATATTTTTTAAAACATGGATGTGCCAAAGACAAATATAAAAATTTAACAAAAAAAATAATATGTAAATCTGATTTTCCAAAGAGTGGAATTTTCTTTGAGAAACCAAAAATAAAAAAAGAATATTTTTAAAAAGGTATTTCTATTTAAAAAGTGCTCAATATAGGTTATGTCCTAAAAGAAAAATGAGTTAAACTTTTTCAGTTCTGAAGGAGGGAATATTTTTTCAGGGATGAAAATCTTTTTTAAGAAATGACTTACAGCTACTGTTCAAACAGTCACACACACATGCACAAACACACCTACTAATTTTTTTTTATGTTAATCTTTTTTTATGTTGATTCTCAAAATACTGTGATGATCATGATGATCCATTTGGGAAAAGATTATATTGAATTTTATTACAATCTGAACAGGGATTTATAGATTTCACTTAGCACCTAACTATTGAAATCAGAAAATGCAATCTTTTAGGGGAATGTGATCTAGTTGGTAGGCCAGGACACAATATTCAGCACTAAACTGAAACACTTTAAGATTATATATAAGAATTGGTGCCTGGGAATATTAGAAAATAGGAAAACAGGAAACCCTGGTTTCTACCAAATCTCTAGCCCTTCTCCCCACCCCTACTAGGCATAATGATGTATCATGTGGTTATTTGGAGCTGTAGATGAGAGGTTTGTGGGGTCTCCCCTCAGATAAGAAGAATAAACAGGAAAAATAAATGAGCTAATTCTTCTTAAAAACATATATATATATATATATATATATATATATATATAATATATATTATATATTTTAAATATATTATATATTTTATATATTTTAAATATATATGTATATATACATATATGTGTGTGTGTATATATATATATATGTATATATACATATATATGTGTGTGTGTATATATATATATACATATATATATATATTTTTTTTTTTTTTTAAGCCAGAACAGCTAAAAAATATCTAAGCAGGGCTCAGTCTGCACTGAAGTCTCCTCAGCATCCTAGGGAAGTTTTCTCAACGTAAATGTATGAAAGCAGTACTAAACTACAGAGTATATAATTTGAAAGTATCCTGGTAAACTTTAACATTTACACAGATGATAAAAAGATCACTATTTATGGAATGCTTCTTATCCACCAGGAACTTTAAAAATATTTTCTCATTTAATCCTTTCAACAACGCTTGGACATAGGATCCTTCTATCTCCTACAGATAAAGAAAAAAGCTTTCTACTTACCCAAGATTATGCAGCTAGTGAGAGGTGGGGCTCATTTTTAAGCCTAAAACAATCTAATTTCAAAAAATACATGCTTTCTACAACATACTATCTCCCAAAATGTTCTCTAGACAGAGATGCTTATGGTGTGGGAAATATGTTGTAGGAAGTAATACTTCCACCTAAAATTCCTACAGCACTAGAAATTAATATTTTAAAATCAAGTTAGAGAAAAATTATTTCTGTACTTTCAGACGTATCATTCCTTTCACCTTAAAAATAATTAGGAGACAGAGGGACAGTCAAACAAAGAAAAGGAGAAAAAGCTCTTTTGTGGGACTCTTGAAGTTCTGATCTGAAGGCTGCAGGGAGTGTGTTCTACTGTGGCAGAGGCAGGTGCCATTAGACTTAGAATAATGTCAAAGTGCCTTCCATGATGGACTGATCACAGCAAAAAGCAGATTAAAGGCTATTCAGTGAGGCAGGACTTGGAGTTTTATAACCAAAATAATTTACATTTGAATTACACACACTGGCCAAAATGGATATAAATGGAGAGAAAGGAGAAGCACTATGTGAGGTGAATAACCTTAACTTAGGATGTCTCCAAAAAGAGAAATTGAATAGATAGAATGAAGATGACAGCAGGGAGTATAGCACAGATGACTACCACCTGAGGAAAATGGTTGTAGAATTGGATTTCATTAATTTAAAGCAAGTAAATAAGGCAGTAAAACAAAACTTTAGGAGGAGAGGATTTACTAGTAACGGGTAAATCTCAAAATCCTACTGATACCAAGATAGTGAGTATATTAGGTTAGAAGAAAAGTATATAAGGTAATTGAACTCTACGACTTTATATTATTTTCTTTAAAGGTGTCTGTTCTACAATATATCACCTGCAAAATCTCCCGTCTACCAGTGGAAATATAAATGTTAGTTCTGTGTCGATATGGGGGGAAACAATATCCTCTAATTAAATGCAATGAGATGTGAAAAAATAAAAATAAAAAAATACTATAAAACATATATGTGTGTATATATATTTTAAAGTTTTCTTACATCACTAAGGTCTAAAGCAATAAAAGTTACAGAATATCTTAAAAGAACTATAATATAAACTACATATAAGAATCTATAAGATATAGGTACATCTTCACTGAAGAAATTTCATAGCCTTAAATAATTATATTAACAAAAATATGTTTAAAATATCAAGAAAATATAGAAGAAAATGAAGAACACGAAGAAAAAATAAAGTAGAGCTTAGTGACTACAATATGATGGCTTTTTAAAAAATTTTTAAAGGCTATTTCTTTAGGGGAAAATTAATAAAATAAGTAAATTTTTAAACTACCTTATTCAAAATAATTAGAAAAATAGAGAAAATATGTAAATTCACAAAGTAAGAAATAAGTGAAAGATAATCTGTGTGCAGGAATAGATCATGTAGACTACCTAACTTCATACAAGCCAAGAGCGGTTTTCCATGATCTCCAGGCAACGGGGGGCTATACCTGAGATAGGAATGGGTCACGTCTGCTGGACCACATAGTCTCAGAGGAATCTGTGGGTTCAGGACATGCAAATGTCCCTATCCCATGTCGGCAAGGCCCCAGTCGTCAAAGCATTGAATACAGAAACTAGAACACATAGTTAATGCAGTCACAAGCCAAGGAAGCTAAGAAAAACTTGGAGCCACCAGAAGTTGAAAGAGGCAGTAGGGGATTCACCCCTGATGGAGGTAGCCCTATAAACCCTTGACTCAGCCAGCCCTTGGGCCTGCAGAGGTGAGAAAGAGTAGATTTCTGTTCCTTTAAGCCACCGAGTATGAGGTAATTACAGCAGCACAAGGAAATAAATACGCCTTCATTTCCCTGGACCACATCCTAGTTCTGCTATGCCAAAACATCGCTGACACTTTGTGCTGGTCGAGCCTTTGTTGTGGGAGATTGTCCTGTGCACTGTAAGTAAGATCCCTGGCCTCTATATACTGAATGATGGTAGCATGTGCCTTCTCACTGAGCTGTGCCAACCAAAAATGTGTCCAGACACTGTTAAATGTCTCCTGGGTGGCAAAACAGCCCCTGGTTGATGATCACTGAGCTAAGCTATTGGTGTGTAAATTTTTAGGCAAATGAACCAATTACAGAAAAAAATGTAAATGTTTATGGCCTAAACTTTTAAAAAGAACACAACATTGCAAATATGTGTCGCACCCTTCTAGGCAGTCACATCCCTATCCTGTTATTGGCTTTTTGTGCTGGGTTAAACGCCAGTGTTTTTCTGTTGAGGGCAAGGGTGTGATTAAAAAGCTCTTGCCTCTGTATTAGAAACTGGCCCTGACCGCTACAGCAGCGTGTTGAAGTATTTGGTAAATATTTTTAAATAATTTATAAATTATTTATAACTACTTATTTAAATGTCTATTTAAAAAGAATAAAACATTGCAAATATGTGTTCTTAAACTTAGAATACTAAATTATTTGTGAGTTCAAGAACATCAATGAGAAAATCTGATTGAATTAGAAAATCAGCTAGTCATTAACATATGGGCATATTTGACAAGTAGCAACACGTAGACAGCATTCATTTATTTATTCATTCAACAAATATTTATTCAAAGTCACATAAATGCACGAGTGTCCTATATATATGACAAACAGACAAGGTCTTTGCCCTAGAGAAACTGATATAATTATTATATTTTATCCCTCAAGTAAATCATAGGCTGTATGTGCCCCAGGCAGCCCTGGAGCCAGAACTGTTTCTGGGGCTTCTGATAGAAGAAGGATTTTCCTGTAGGAAGCAAGCAGTCTCAGGCCCCTTGTATAGCACCGGTCCTTGAACTTCAAAGAGAGATCCAAAGAGGAGTCAATTTTAACTCTTTGCCCCCTGTCCCCAATCTACAACTTGCTAGGCTGTACAAAATTGCTTGTGCGCCATGGACTCTTAGGAACTCCTATTCTTTATGGTAGCTTTAGCAGGAAACTATAAGTTTTCCTGTGGGCAGAGATTGTATAGCAAATAAAACGCTAATTATTAATGGTTATTGGAAACATTAAGCAATAAATTCTATGGTTATTGATTAATTTTCTACATGTACTTTCACTCAAATGAACCTTTTAAAGTAGAGTCTAAACATAAAGCAATGAAATAGAATGCCTAAAACTGGACTCTGCTAGTGACAATTTCATATCTCTATCAACAAATAATCATTTCATTTGTTTCCTGCACATGCTGTTAGAAAGTCTAAACACTATATTAATTATGGCATGGAAACACTAATAATTAAACTTGTTTTAAGTAGGAACTCTGTAAATGTTATGGAATGTAAGTAATAATTTGATTATTTAGATTCATCTACATATTTGGATCAAAAAACTTCTAGATACTAGAAAGTGCTTGCTTTAAGTCTCAATTTCTTAGTCAATGGTGCAGTCACTGACACTCTTTTTAAATTTAAAAATGTTATTGGTAAATTTTGACAACTGGTTTGGCACTAAAATTTTTAAACTTATATGTTTTGACCCAAGAAAATGGCAATAGTTTTCTGATAGGGAAGATACAGAGATTAGCGTGTGCCTATTTTCTGCTTATTGTTATAAAGATCTATAAAGGACTGGTAATATTTTCAGGATATTATAAAGAAAATACTAGATAAATTTAAAGTGTCATTGCTATTACTATGTAGGTTCTTGAAATTGGCAGTCAACTCTCAAGGTCTGTAAATGGTAATTGACTCCCATTCTAAATGGAGATTCACCCTTCCAGGCAGTCAGACTGCTATTCTGTTCTTGGCTTTTCATGCTGGGTTAAATGTCAATCTTTTTCTGTAGAGGGCAAGGGTGTGATTAAAGAGCTTTTGGCTCCATATTAGAAACTAGTCTTGACCACTGCAGTAGCATGTTGAAGTATTATAAATAATTTATAAATCTCAGTGGTCTGGCTTTGGAAGATATTCACCTTTTCTCCTGTGCTTCATGTCTCATTCATCAAAACTGAGACCAGAACACACAGTTCTGCTTCAAGATGGATAAAACTAGCCATACAATAAATAACTAAGTCTACCAGTATAGCTCCGCTGCTGCTCAAAGACCACTTGCAAAAATTCTGGGGGTAATCTGTTTAGAACATGAACCTTAACCAACTATATCATAGAAAAGAAAGGTTGAAATATCCTTTTTATACATGATAAATACTGCTATAAAAGGAAAAATTGAAACTGGTTTTGGATGTTGGCAAAATTGCCTAAGAACTTTAATTATGACAATATAGCCCTAATGACTGTATTAAAAACTAACTTTTCAGAATGCTCTTTGTAGTTTATGTGTTGCATGAGATTGGCAGTGAAATTCATCTTTGTCTCAGAGAAAATTGCTGTTGCACATACACTGAATTTGCCTTCTAAATTACATAGAATTTAAAAGAATTTTGACCACAGCTGTATTGAGCAGAGCCAAAACTTTTAACAAAATACAGACAACAAAAAAGGAACTGTTTGTTTATATTTTCACAATATTCACAAATATTTCAGGTTTCTTGTGTATATCATTTTGCTATTCATATGAAAAGTTAAGTGATAACATAGTTAACTCTGTTCTACAATTTGAAGTGAATGCTCTTAAGTCATGAGCTACTCCTTATATCTCTTTATTAGATCTTCTTATTCTTTAAAGTAATAAATAATACCTTTAAACTTAATTTCATTAACTAATGCTTTCTGTTCAAGGTCACTGCGATATTGATTAGAAATTCAAAAATTTATTTTTTCTTAAATAATTCTTTGAAAATAATGCTTGCACAATAAAAATTATAAATTCCTTAAAATATATAATATTAATATTCTATATTTATAAAAACAGTTACAAAATTTCTATAAGTACATTTAAAAATGTGAGGCTTTATTATTTTTTCCAAAGCAAGGAAATCAGAGTTGTCTATTTATGTATTTGCCTATTATGTGTACAAACCATTTTTTGAGTGATTGCAGGATAAGTAAAAATGAGTAAGATACAATTCATATCTTGAAGGTGTTCACAATTTTTTAAAAACCAAATTATAAATTATAATTTGAAAAGATGACAAAGTAAAAGTATGAGTAAAATTCTACCCAGTAGGGACTGATTGATTCTAATTTAAGTTTAGAAAAATCTTTAGTAAAAGAGATATAATTTGAGGTAAGCCTTGACAAATAAGTCAGATTTCATACACAGAGAAATTGGGAATAGGTGAGAGGATAGTAGAGATATCTAAATAAACAGGTGTGACTACAAATATATGATTCAAATTAATGCATGCTAGAAACTTTGACATTTGTTATTGCAAGTAGATGACAGGATTTAGCTAAATTTTAAAAGAAATAGTACTAAAATTATTACATTTTCTCAGTGTTGTTTTTCTCATTTATTTGTTTATTTCTTTGTTTATTCCTTGATGGATTTGGCAGATTTCTCTCATATCTCCTTATTATTACCACATCAGTGTACACCTCTCTGACTTGCAGGTGCCAGCATATGCAATTTTTGCATGGAGGCTTTGACTGTGAGGCCATCTTGGCCACTTTTCCCCCAGATCTAAAATACTGGTGAATTTACACTCACAGGTGCAGTCTATGCTAATGGCTGATGGGAACTGATGTATAAATATCACAACTCCTTTGAGCATTGGGTGGGATTACTCAGGTGCAATTTTACCCTCTCTCCTAGAGTTCTAAAGGAAGATTAAATTCCAGTTGTCCACAGTGATAACTTGCTTGAAAATGAAGACTTTATTTCCTTCCCTTTAACTTTTTTATTTTATTGGCTCACCAATAAAATAAACCACTTGCACACGAATGGTTGTTTTGGTCTGAGTCCCAAATTGAAATGTACATTGGGATGAAGGTACATGATATAAAGTGAAATTACATGAGAAATAAATAAGCTTTATAGTAAGCCACTACAAAATTACGAGGTCATTTGTCCCTAAAGAGTAACAGCCTGTACTGACTAAAAAATAATGTATTTGAGAAAAAGAAGTCATCCATAAAATTAGAATGAAAGATGTCTATTAAATAACAAAGGCAGCACTTAGAAAAGAGGATCTTATATTTCAGGACAAAGACAATGTATTCATCAAGGTACAGAGATCGGGACAAAACATGGAGATTTAAAAAAGAAAGAAAAATGACACAGGTTGTATAGCAGAAAAACAACAACAACAACAAATTTGGAAGATTGTGGGTAAATTGAAAAAAAACAAATCTATATAAAGATGAGTTCAATTTCTTAACTCCTACATCTGCTTAACGACTGAATTTTCTGTCTTACTAAACATTGCCACTATACCAGAATGAGTAATTGAAAAGAAAAATCTTATCACCTCACTCCCCCCTTAAGAACCTTCAAACAACTTAAATATCCTTAAGGGGAATGAAAAGACAATTGGGATGTAGAAGAAAATATGAGAAACTTCACATATTTTTGTGTTGTCCTACAAAATGAAATAAATTACTAATATCCAATACACAGAGACAAAAGAATATGTATGAAAGTTATGAATTCATAGAGACAGAGTAGAGATGATTGTTCCAAAAAGTAAAAAATGTCTGGAGGCAACTAGCATCAAGGAAAAAACTGAGTTCCTTAGCATGGCATATAAGGTAAGCTCCAACTTCAATTTCCTACCACTCTGCACTGCGAGCCTCACAAACTAATAACACCGGTTTGTTTTTTGGTTATATATTATGCTATTTTTTTGTTTCTTTATATATGCTTACATTGTCTTATGTCAGAAACATTCTTCACTTGTCTTCATACATCCAACTCAATCTTCTTCAAGACTGTATTCAGTGACCATCTCCTGACGCTCTCCTGAACTCTCGGAACAGGCTGAGATGAGTGTACTTCTGTGTTCACAGAGCACCCTTTGAATATATCTCTATCATAACACATATTCTATGCTATGAAAAATAATGTTTATGTGTCATGTATGTGTTTTTTGTATCTGTCTCTTCTACTCATTGGAAGCATTTTGCAGTCAAGAATCATATTTTTATGTTTGGATTTCTAGGACCTAAGAGTAGCTCTGAGAAGATTGGAGCACAGTAAATGTTTATTGAACTATTATGTATGACAGAGAGGCTAGTTAGGAATCTATGGTAAAGGCTTACATGTGAAATGTGAGGAAGAGAAACAAAACTCTATGTGCCTTGATTCTTCAATTTTGAGGCAGTATCAGTTGTAAAGGGTCAAATGTTTTACTCTATTTGCAACCTGACAAGTTACATTATTATTGTTTTATGGATACTGGTAGAAGACATAGACTCTCGGGCCCAAGACAAAGGACTTCATTATTCATGGCATACCAGGCAGAATGAGCCTCATGTTCACACCCATTTCCCATACATCTTGAATTCCATGCGAGTATGCGAGTAATATGGAGCAGTCCAGGGGGATGATGTGCATGCAGGAACTTCCTCGTTGCTAAGGAACTCCAAGTTGAGGAAACCTCAATCTTTTAAAATAGACTGCAAGAAAATTTGCCAAATTTCTTCTTGAAAGGTGATATTATCTTAATATTCCTGGACAACAGGCAAACTTGCCCTCTCTCCTGCAGAGACACACTATGTTTAACTACTAAGGCTGTTGACCACACCAATATCCTTGAAAAGATAGTCCAGAACAAAAGTTTTTAGGGCCTCTGCTCATGTGACATACAGAAGTATAAAAGACTCATGCACAGTGTCATCTCTCAAACACAAGTAACTAAAACGACTTAAAATAGTGTGAGGGTCCTTGGGCAGTTGGTTTGTTTATACCTGTGAGATTTTATTTAAAATGAACTGTTTTCATTCTTCAGTTGTAACCAGAATTTCAATAACCCTGATTATTGAGTTTAAAGATGTTCCTCACCATAATCCAAATTAATTTGATATTTTAAACATGAATTAATTAATACTTAGGAAATAATTATCAATGTTTCTTCTCCCTTCAATCAAAGTAATTCAATACCCATATTATCTGGCATATATTTTCACCTGTTAGGCCAGAGATCTTTGTGTTTTCCAACATTCATAAACAACAGGTTTTTCTTTTCCTCCTTCTTTTATTTATTTTTGGTTTGTATTTTTAATTTCAACTGTAAAATCAGATTGTATTTATTCACAATTGTATGTAGATATAACCTTTATCAGAATTACCCTATCTGCTATCTAGGATTATGATTCTCCCAGTTTTATGTGTATAAGAATCATTTGAAATGACAAAATGCAGATCGCCAAGGTTCCAAAGATTCAGGCTTTGTTGATCTTAAGTAAGGTCTATACTTTTAACAAAATTCTCACATCATTTTGAGTTGACATTGTGCTTTTAAGATTACAGGTATGTTTGTTACAAATTTAAAAAAATTAGAATTTGCCATGTTTTGGGTGAAATAACTAATGTTTTTTGTTTTGTTTTGTTTTGTTTTGTTTTAATAGAGGAACTTTAAGTGGTAACACCAAGGCTAGAAAACTTGGGGAGAGAGGATGGAACCAGTTAAAGTCATGTTGAAAGGAGAGTACTGCTGGTGCAAATATCCAGGAAGAAATGTCCTGAAGGCAACAGAAAGTGCTAGTCTGGACCAAAGGATTGACAAGGTCCTGCTAGCCTTTGTGATATAGGAGTTCCATGCATAGATGTCACTAGGGTAGCTGTAGTTACAGATAGGTGGGGAAAAGCAGACCCTTGGAGCACCATATGGAAGCAGAAATGTGAGGAGCCTATAATTGAAAAAGTGGAGTATCAAGAGAGGCAAAAGATAAAACATAATAACATGGTACCACAGATGACAAAAGAGAAGCTGCAATAAAGAGTAGATGACAATAACAAAAAAATTAAATTGAAAAGTTTCTTATATAATGCTTCCTATTCCAAAATCATGCTCTTTACATTAATAAACACATTTCAAAAACATAATTCTCTCTCTCTCTCTTTCTCTCTCTCTCTCTGTCTCTGTCTCTCTCTGTCTCTCTCTCTGTCTCTCTCTCTGTCTCTCTCTCTCTCCCCCCCTCTCTCTCCCTATATAGATAAAGAATTAGAATTTCCCTTTTTACAGTTAAAAGAAAAAACAGAAACAAGAAGAAAGATTAAATAAATTGCCCAAGTACACTTAGATTATAAGGGTAAGAGCCAGAATCACAATCCAGGCAGTCACAGTCCAGAGGCCATGTTCTAAGCCACCAATCTAGGATGAAGATAAAGAATATGCCATTGGTTTCAGGACAATAAATATGAGTAAGCCAGACCACACGTGGCTCCTCTGGGACTAGATGGTGAGGAAGTGGAAGTAGTGCAGACTGCTTATCAAGAAGTTTGTGGCAAAGAAGAAAAGAGATAGTTGTAACAGTTTTAGGATTTGTATTCTTGAATAAGCTTAAAAACAAAAAGAAAGCAGCCAGTAGGGAGAAGAAAAGGGTAAGATGCAAAAGAGGGAGGAGGCAATTAATTGCACAAGATTTCTAAAGTAGTGAAAAGGGGAAAGATTGGAAGTAATAGATAAAGAATTACTCTTGAAATATAGGATCAACAACTCTTCCTCTAAGATGAGTAAATAGAATTGTCAAAGCAAGCAAATATTTTAAAGCAGAGATTTAACGAATGTGTAGGGTTTACCTCTTTGTTGTCCTAAGAGATAGATGACATATAGATAGATGATGATAGATTAGATAGATAGATAGATACATAGATACATAGATACATAGATACATAGATAGATATGATAGAGAATGATAGTAGAGATAGAGACAGAGAAAGAGAGAGACAGAGACAGAGATAGAGACAGATAGATACAGATACATGGCAAGCAATCAAGTCACAAATTATAGAAAGAACTAAGATAATTCAAATTACTATGCAAGAGCTTTAATTTTAAGAAATTGTACGACATTTACACCAAGTTATTAAGATGGTTCCGTTAAGTAGTTTCATCTCGCCTATTCAAACTTCAAAGTTATAGTTTCTTAACACCTTATAACAAAGCTATTTCTTCAATCAGGTTTAGTTCTTTTCTAGGTTAAAAGACACCCAACAACTAATGATGACAATATATGCATTCGTTACTTTTGGTACAATTAATTGTTTTTTGTTTGTTTGTTTGTTTGTTTGTTTGTTTGTTTCCCTGCCATATACCATCTTAGGTAATAAAACTTTAGACCAAACTTCTACTGGTACAATTTAATCATATAAGTTTCCCCTAAAATATCCAGTTAAATGTAGTGACTTTTTCTTTCTTTACTTTTTAATGAGTGTATTTTCCTTTCATGCTACTTTTCTCTTTATTTCATAAAAGTATTACTTGAAAGCACTTTAAAATTCACCAAATGAATGCTTTATGTACATCCAAGCTATAAGAATGTTTCTCCTCTCCTGTGTAGTTGTATCTACTTCTTTTCAATGTGCATATCATTTATCACCGTCATGAGGCTTACTTTTTCTTCCTCTTACTAGAAAGCTATTATTTTCTACATGGTTCACTCAGTACTATAAATATTCCAAAAATGAAAGTGATCATATGGAAAGTCTTTCCCTGGTTGAAGGAAAAACATTGAAAATAAAATGCCCTTTGCATTCTTGATTCTCCTCTTGTGTGAACGATGGTTATGGAAGTGTTGGAAAAAAAAGTCTATGTTCAGTACTGCAATAAAATTCAAATGATTCCCTTTACAAAAGAAAGACAGACTTACTGTATAATTTTCTTTGTTTTGATGGTCATTGGCGCCATTAAATTGATAGTTAGACCAAAAAGAACACTGCTGTTTAAAAATAGAATAACCAAAATCCTTGTCCATAACCAGTGGTCAAAGTATATTAGAAGACCAAAATACACAGGACATTTTATATTGCAAAATGGACATTTGTAGTGACTTTGTTTTACTACACAATAATATAAGAGCAGGTATTGGTAAGCATTGCTTACAAAGAATTACATTGCATAGCCTGTTAGTTTTCTTGGATGTGTGCAGCTGGAACAATCTTATCCCTTCTCTGAAGGAGCCTGTGTAGCATCATTTAGCTCATGAACGTGATCTTGGAATCCACATTTCCAGAGAAGTGTAACAGCATGCATTGCCAGACATGAAAGACAATGCCAGACATATAAGAGAACTAGGATTTGAGACTCATCACTGACAACTCCAAGCTGTCACAAATAGAACACCCAGAGCAGGCCAATGAAAAAGGAAAGGCAGTCATAAAAAAAATGGTAGAGAGGGCAGAGTAGAACTAGAGATAAAAAACTGAGACCCTGAAGGATCCGAGGAAATCTCGGACCCCATGAACATGCTGTAGAATAGATGTCTCTGGTAACTCTAGCTGAGTGCAGGGGTCTGCCATATGGGCTAAGGTACTCACCTGAGAAAAATAGTTGCACACTGAGAGGAGAACTAAACAGAAGTATCAGAACCTTTCATGTCAGACAATAAAACTGAAACCTCTATGCAAGTCTCTGGTTTTAGTCTTTCTCCTTTCATCAGAGTTAGAGGAGTCAAATAGTAGTACCATGAAATGCAGAACAGATGTGGTGGACACCTTCTCACTGACAATGAAACCATCCTTTGTAATGAAAGAAATCATTTCTTTCCTCAAATGCTTGGAGAAGGATATCTTAGATATGTTTGTTTGCTAGTTTATTTGTTAACATTTGTTGAACAAGAATAATTGAAGATGGGCTATCTTCCAAGGCCCTTAGCCAATATTTCTGAAAAGAAAAGAAACAGAGTGGAACACCTTGGAAATGAGTCATTTGGTAAATGGGTGCCCAGAGGGAGGCAATGTGAAGAGACAGGCTATATTTTGTGGTAATTAATCTCTAGAGGATAAAAAGAGAATGTGTAAAAACAAAACAAAAAACAACCTTTGTTTTTGTTTTATTGTTATGATTAGTCAATTTATCTCTCTTTCTCTCCTTCATACTTTTGAGAGTTCCAATACTGTATAGCTAGAGTCTCTACTATACTATATCTCTATTTTCTCTCTCTCCTTATCTTTCTCTCTCTCTCCCTCCCTCCTTCTTTCTTTTAGTTGATGGCTTATTAACAGCTTTTAAAAATAAGATTTTTTTCCTTCACTACACTTGGAGAGAATTCTTTTTCTATTTTGGTAAGACATATCTACCATAAGTGTTAAGAGACTTTGGGAAGTCAGAGCAGTGACTCACAAAAAGCAGTTGGCCAGGAGACCATCTGTATGGAGACATAGGTACAGAAAATGATAAGAGAAACACAGCTATGTCAGATGGGAGGCAGGGTGTTGTTCTGTTTAGAATCCTAGATCTTGCCATCAGAGTGAATTCAGCATTGTTCATTCATTCAGGTCAATATATAGGTGAGCATATTAAGCCAATACCACAAAGTAATATGTCAGCTACAGATTTTCTTCTCCCTTTCCTCCACTATGCAACATTTTAAAAAGTAATAATGTGTTTGTATTTTGTGAAGATGTTTAAATTTTCAGTCCAAATAACAGCAAAAGCACTATTATTTTCCAGTGATTTCTGTTTATTACAAATGATGTCCATTTTTCACTCATACATTCATTCATTTATTCATTAACTCATAAAATATTTCTTGAATGCCAACTATGTTCCAGAAATTGTTGAAGTTGGGAACAAAGCAGTAAACAAAACCAACAAAATAGGTAAATAAGCTTTAGTACATTTGACGACTAGTTAAAAATCTCCTCAAATTCTGATTGTACTCAAATCTAGATTGCCACCAGAGGAAATTTCTTATGTTGCAGAATTCCCTGTAATAGCCTGAAAAATCATAACACTTCCCTGCATTATCCACATTCTAATCCTTGGAACCCGTGAATATTACCATACGATGTAATGAGGAGTCAATTTCTCACATCTCACATCCTATCTTTAAGTAAATATTGTTGTTTCTCTCCTCAAACCAAATCTCTAGCCAAATCTCATTACATCCACTACTACCACTCAAGTCCAAAGTACCCACATTGTGGTGGGCATGAAGGTGCCCTAGTCAGATTTCCCTACAAGGCACATAGTGATTGACAGCCTCCAGTTGTCACCTTTTTTTTGTCTACAAGGCCATTCTTCCTGCAGGGTCTTCTAATGACTGGCTCTGTAGTAGGGGACAGGGGACCGAGACAGGGGACCAGGACAGGATACTTCCTGCTGACATTGGATTTCTCTACGAGTAACTTCTGCTAGGGGACTCCCATTATATTGGCCAATATCTTTTCGGACCCAGACTGTAGTCTGAGGCTGTCAGACTGTCCCTCTCCATTCATATACATATTAGCACACTATCTGAAGGCTCTCCCTGCCTACTGCTGCTCCCTGTCCCTTTATTCCTCATAGTTATTTAAATAGATGTTGCAGTACCTAATCCTGTTTGTCATTTTCTTCTCAGAAAACATGATATGACACAAATGTTTCATGGGTAACCAATTCTAGCAGTTCTCTCTATTCTTACCCTTGATACCCTATAGCAGCAAGAGAGGTATTTTAAAGCACTATGTCCCTCCTTTGCTTAAAGCTCTCTAGTTGTCTCTCATTACTCTTAGAACCAAATCTAATCATGGACCTAAAACTTTAAAAACATGGCCTTTGGTTACCTCTCCAAATTTCTTCTTTGTTCCTCTGTCCCTGTCACATTGTACTCTTTGCTGTTACTTAAATTTACCTGGCATACACTCACTTCAGAATCTTTTAATACTTTTTCATGGAGAAGTCAAGAATGCTCTTCTCCTAGATGTCCATATGGATAATCCTTCACTTCATTTGAGTTCCTGTTCACAGCCTTCCCCTCAGGAAGACTTTCTCTGACCACAACTCTATCGAAAACAGGAAGCATTTTCTACAAATATCACTTCACACATAGTTTAAACTTATTTAAATATCCAAATATGCAAGCAGTTTTTTTTTTAAATAAAAGATTTCTCAAATTAAAACCAAATAAATGTCAAATAGGAGGCAAAATAAAATTATAGGCCATTTCAGAATTAACTGTTTCTTTGTTGAGCCTTCCCTTCTCCTGTTATGCAGACTTAGGCAGCTATTATATCTGAGTTTTCATCAACCTGACTAACATTGATCGCTCAATCTTGGTAATTTCCTGAGACATCAGCCCACCCAACTTTCAGGCCCACCCAATCCACTTTCAGTGGCTTTTTCATACAAATGGCCTGTCTTAGCTCATACTGCAGACTTTCCTAAAATCTCTCAAAGGTTCACAAACCCCAAACAAGAAGCACCTGGCTTCAATGTGACCTGTAGCTCTTGCTGAGCAATCCCAAGCCTGGCACTAGCAGCAGCCACCCCCAGTTCAAAGCTCAGCCTCTCAAGGAACATTCAAGCCCAGCCCAGGTAGTGGCAACCATCTGAAGATTGCTTGGTAACTCATGCTAGATGGCCCCAGGCAGGGCACAGGCTGTGGCTGAACATAGCCTGAAGTGAGAGCCCTCCTAAGAGACCTGGGGACCAGAACACCTGGTGGCAGGCTTCAGGGCTGCATCTGAGGAAAATACATCCAAAGGGAAGACTGAGAAGATACCAGAATCTTACTCTGTAGGCTCAGCCCCTGAAAAATAGCTCTTTCACTATAGTCACCAGCCTGTTCTAAATTCCAGTTAGCCCAAGGGTTAAACCCACATGGATATGTAAACAGCAATCAAGGCTCAACTACAACAAGAGGGCACACACAACCCATACAAGAGACATACCTGGAGCACCCAGATCAAATGTCCAGGGAGACTGTGTCTCACAGGACACTTACTCCATAAAGCCTTTCTATTAAAACTGGGAGACATAGCAGTCCTGCCTAATACATAGAAAAAAACACAGGGAGGCAGTCAAAATGATGAGGCAAAGAAACATATCTCAAATCAAAGAACAGAACAAAACTTCAGGGAAAAAAAAAAAGAACTAAACAAAATGGAGACAAGCAATCCACCAGATGCAGAGTTCAAAACACTGGTTATATGAATGCTCAATGAACTTAGGAAAGAGTAAATAAACTCAGTGAAAACTTTAACAAAGAGATAGAAAACATAAAAATGGAGGATAGAAAACATAAAAAAGAACCAGTCAGAAATAAAAAATACAGTAACTGAAATGAATAATACATTAGGGGAAATCAACAGTAGATTAGATTAAGCAGAGGATCAAATCAGTGATTTAGAAGAAAAGGTAACAGAAAACACCCAATCAGAACAACAAGAAGAAAGAATCCAAAAAAATTAGGATACTTTAAGGGGCCTCTGGGATAACATCAAGTGTACCAATACTTACATCACAGGAGTACCAGAAGGGGAAGAGAGAGAGTAAGGAATTGAAAACCTGCTTGAAGAAATAATGAAAAACTTCCTTAATCTGTCAAAGGAAATAGACATACAGGCCCAGAAAATGCAGAGTCCTAAACAACATGAACCCAAAGAAGCCCGCATCAAGACACATCATAATTAAAATGCCAATGGTTAAAAACAAAGAGAAAAATCTTAAAAGCAGCAAGAGAAAGGCATCTAGTTACCTACAAGGGAGCTCCCATAAGACTGTCAGCTGGTTTCTCAGCAGAAACTTTGCAAGCCAGAAGGGATTGGCATGAAATACTCAAAATGATGAAAAACAAGGACCTACGACCAAGATCACGCTACCCAGCAAAGCTATCATTTAGAATCGAGGGCAAATAAAGAGCTTCCCAGACCAAAAAAAAAAAAAAAACTAAAAGTGTTCATCACTACCAAACCAGTATTACAAGAAATGTTTGACAGAAAAGGAAGAAGAAAAAAAGGGGGAGAGAGAGGAGGAGGAAGTGGAGGAAGAGGAGAAAATATAAAACTATGAATAATAAAATGGCAATAAGTACATAGTTAGCAATAATTACTTTAAATGTAATGGATTAAATGCTTCAATTAAAAATGGTGGCTAAATAAATAAGAAAACAAGACCCTTACATATGTTGCCTACGAAAGACTCACTTCAGATTGAAAGACACACAGACTGAAAGTAAAGGAATAAAAAAGATATTTCATAAATATAGAAACAAAATAAAACAAAACAAAGCTAGAGTAGCAATACTTATACCATACAAAATAGACTTTAAAACAAAAGCAATAATAAGAGACAAAGAAGGATCCAGTAATCTCACTTCTAGATATTTATGCGAAGAAACACAAAACACTACCTTGAAAGGACATGTGAATCCATGTGTTCTTTGCAGCATTATTTACAATAGCCAAGATATGGAGGCAACCTGGGTGTTCATTAATGGATGAATAGATAAAGAAGAGGTGGTATAGATATACAATGGAATATTACTAAGTCATAAAAAAAATTTAAAAATGAAATTTTGTCATCTGCAACAACATGGATGGACCTAAAGGGTGTTGTGCTGATTGGAGTATGTCAGACAGAGAAAAACAAATGCCATATGATCTCACTTACATGTGAAATCTAAAGAACAAAATAAACAAAACAGAAACAAACTCATAGATACAGAGAACATTTTGATGGTTGCCAGGTGGGAAGGGGATTGAGGAGGTGGGTGGGAAAGGAAAAGGGATTAAAAGTTACAAAATAGTCATGAGGATGTAAATTATAGCATAAGGAATATAGTCAATAATATTGTAATAAGTGTGTACAGTGTCAGATGGGTATAAGGTTTACCGGAGTGATCACTTTGTAAGTTATATAAACGTCTAGTCATTACATTGTACACCTGAAACTAATACAATATCATATGCCAACTGTAACTGAAAAATAAAATAAAATATTAAAAAAAATAAAATGTAATAAAATTACAGGCCTTTTGATAGTACAAAATGCTAGATATTGACACTATCTGGGAAATATTTGCCTCTGAGAATGAAGTTACGATTTTTTTTTTCAAGTTATGAAAGGTTAAATATTTATTTCCTAATCTATCTACTAGTTATTTATAAATAGAATAAATGTATTATGCATATGGGTACAAACTAATGGTGACAATTTGTGTTTGTTTTATACTGAGTATCTCTGCCATAGTTTAAATTTTAATAGCTGGCTCGGTAGTTCTTTGAGAATGTTATTAGAGAGTGAAGACTAGAGAGTGATATCATGAAGACAGAGATTTGATAAAGTGCTGATTATTCTGGTGGCTAAGCCATAAAAATGTATGTCTGAAGTTGATTTAAAAGTATTTCTTGAAAGTGGTTAAATACTTTTAAATGTGATTTATTTCTAAGTGCCTTCTGTTATATTCATCTAATATTAATTATTTGAAATTTAAAAATCATATTATAAGGGTATTTACTTGACATATATTATTAAGTCAAATTTCAATGGGAAAATTACCAAGAAAATATCTAAGACACTGAATTGTCTTAGAAATGAATCATTTTATAATCTAATATGTACAAAGCAATTTCAAACATATGGAAACACAATCAAAGACAGAAAAGAAGACAGATTTATTAGAGCTTTTTATAAATAAAATTAAGTGATACTTTATCTAGTCCTTTTTTATTTGAGCAAATTTGGATTTTGAGCTATTTTTTTCTGAAGTAGGCTTTATTTTTGAAAAGTAGTATAATTTTAAAAATGAAGAAACTTTGGAGATAATGTGACCATATCACCCCATCTTAAAATGAGTAAACTAAGGTCTAGAGAAATAGGTGCTTAACCTAAACCCATAGATTTAATTGAAGTTAATTACACAGCACTACTGAGAGGTTTAACTCTAGTGTAGTAACTCCAAGTTTATGCCATTGTCATTAAACTATAATATTTTTATTTCATAATAGTTTTAGGAAGGAATGACTCACTCATTTTTTTGCCTCCAAATTTTTATAGAGCAACTATCACGCAAGACAGAAAATCTGCTTCAAAAACTTGGAATTTAATTAAAAAAAATAAAAAATTTTCTGAAGCAACAAAATAAAAGCATGTGACCTTGTACAGAAATTTTAACATGTAAGATTACTATTTTTGATATTTGAAATAGAAAATTTAAAGACACATATCAATAGTAATGAGAATAATCATGAAGAAACAAACTAAAAAAAATATTTTTGTAGGCTATTATAATAAAGGTCCTAGCATAAAGGTTAAAACTTTCTCTACTTAACATGCATTGTCTCATTAAGGTGCCACGCACATGCACATATGACTACCATAATTATATAAAGCAAGAAAAGTACATGATTTTCTTATGTTGCTTTCTATTGAGGTACATTTGTACCATTAGAGTATTGAGAACTCTTTTAAGTATATCACTCTATGATTTGGTGACACTTTCCAGAAATGAATAGAATGATTGAAAATGTTTACCTAAGGATGTTAATTTCTTTTTAAAATCACATACTTTTAGTAAGGCTACTCTAATTGTTTTAATGCTTCCTTAAATGTAGCTGAAAGATGAAGAGAACTTAGCACCTTACTTGGAGTTGACAAAGTAGTAATTGGAAAAACTTCTTTTCACTATATTTCTTTGTTGTAGATATTATTGTTTTAATAATGAGAATATGCCAAATAAGTACAATAAAAATAGTCTACACGTGAAATATAAGGAACAAAGCTCGAAGCATAACACTTCCTGATTTCAAACTAAATTACAAAGCTATAGTAATTTAAAAAGCATGGTACTGGCACAAACATAGACTTATAGTCCAGTGGAATAGAATAGAAAATCCAGAAATAAATCAATGCATATACAGTCAGCTAATCTTCAACAAGTGTGCCAAAAAGACATGAAAAGAGGATAATCTTTTCAATAAATGGTGTTGGGGAAACTACATTTCCACATGCAAAAGAATAAAATTGAACCCTTCTCTTACCTTTATCATACACAAAAACAACTTAAAATGGACTAAGACTTAAACACCTGAAACTGTAAAACTCCTAGAATAAAATACAGAAAAAAGTTCTTCAGCATTGGCCTTGGCAGTGTAGGCAAAAGTAGACAAGTGAGGCTACACCAAACTTAAAAGCTTCTGCTTAGCAAAGGGACAATTAACAGAATGAAAAAATAACCTTTAGAATGAGAGAGAATAATTGCAAACTATTTACCTGATAAGGGGTTAATTTCCAAAATATATATGGAACTCATACCACTCAATAGCATGCATGCATAAATTAAATAAATAAATAAATGAATAAATAAATAAACCAATTTAAAAACAAACAATGTAGATAATATAGATAAACTTGGAAGACATGCTAATGTAAGCCAGACACAGAAAGACAAATAATACATTTATATGTGTAAATTAAAAAAGTTGAACTTAGAAAAACAGAGAGTAGCATGGTGATTACAGTGGCTAAGTAGTGGAGGAAATGTGGAGAGGTTGACTAAAGCACAGAAACTTTCAGTTTTAAGAGGAATAAGTTACAGAAATCTAATGGATAGCATGGTAACTATTTTTAATAATAATGTGTACTTAAAATTTGCCAAAAGAGTTCTCATCACATACGCATACAAATGATAACTATGTGAGATAATGAATATGTTAATTATTTGATTGTGGCAATAATTACATAAAGTATACTTATATCAAAACATCATATTGTACTCTTTAAATATACATAATTTTTATTTGTTGATCACACCTCATTAAAGCTGGAAAAAATAAATAAGAGAAAACGTAAAGTGTCAAAAAGAAATGCTGTATAGTGATTTTTAAAGAGATAAAATATGCCAAGTACATTAGTATATATTCATATGTATTCAACAATATGACTTTGAAACATGTAAAGCAGAACTAATAGAAACAACAAGAAAATGACAAAATCTTTAGCAAAGTCAAAGACTCTCAGAAATTAACATATGAAGTATAAAAAATAAGACAGTAAAGAAATAGTACATTCAAATGGGATACTTTCTGTGTCGTTTACCACTGAAGTTCCAAGACAACAGCAACAAATTATTCTCCACAATGTGAAGTAAAGTGCTAGACTACCTACGGAGGGTTTGAAGAAGACCTTATTGGCAACCTGTTTTACAGCCTTTAAATTTGAAAATACAATAAAGTTGAAAGGGCTGAGTTGGAAATTAGGTATAGCATTTCTTTGGAAAACTTGGCAGGGTTGCTTTCCTCTCATCCTTAGCTTAATAAAGAGGCTTCAATAAGACTCGCTGGAGAATGTGTGATGTGTGTTCCCTACAGCGTATGTGACTCTGAGAACTAGTGCCTTATTCTTAAAGAACAGTCGACAAATGAAAGACTAACTACAGTGGCCTCTAGAAGGAAAGCTTAAGGAGAAACTTTATGCTTCATGAATGCAGTTAAAGTTGCCTATCCTCTACACCTAGGTGTGTAACCTGTATAGATAAATAAGCTTGTCCAGTTAAAAGAAATTTTGCCCCAAAGAGATTCTGCAAAAGTGATGTTCTTAGCAGAAAGAAATGAGATGAATCTTCTGTTACAGAAGCTTCAGGGCAGCTATTAGCAGCCAGCAGAATGAGAGGTAAAGTCTGAGTTGAGGAAGCTGTGTCAGAGGGCCAAGTAGGGGTCCGTGCATAAAATCCACAAAAATAACCATGAGAAAGGGCTTTAAACCTGTGCATAGCCGGAATATACTCACACCAGGCCACATAAATATTAAGCAGTAAGACCTCTCCTTTCTCCTTCTTCTTAGTTCTCCTTTCCCCTCCCCATTCCCTCCAGCTCTGCTTGGTGAGGAGGAGGGTAGAAGGGCTCACTGGGAAAATTAAGGACATGCCCTTCTCATCCTACGGTGGGCTCCAAGCCTGAAGCAAAACAAGCTGGTACTGGTGAGAAGCTTTTGTTTGGGAAGAATTCGCAGCACTGATTTTTATACAAAAGTGGATCTCATTGTTACTGAAATGAGACTGTATCTAAAAGTGACTGGGAGGTTTTTTTGATAACTATGAATAATGTGAATAAAAATCCAAAAGACAAAAAGAAAATAGCTGATCAAAGAAATTTAAAGAATAATGGAGTGGGAGGAAAGAATAAATTTGCTTCTATGTAAAAATATTTTTTTTTCCTCTTTTCTGGGATGTTATGAACATACTCTCTCTCATACACACACATATAACCATGTATTAACACCACACAAAAATCACAATGCACAAACGCTAGAGTCATACAAATTGTATGTGTATATATATTTAAGACCACATAGTCTCCTGCCAAAAACTCTAAAAGGAAAAGAAAACAATTAAAAGAACTCTTCTTTTCAAACATTCTTTTGAAAAAGACTCACTGGAAAATTTTTGTAACCAATGCTTGTGCTGGTTCTAAATGTGAAAACCATCTTTATATCCACTGACAGATTTAGGCCAAATTTTACGAGGAATAGGGTGCTGAAGTTCTCAAAACGTTGGCACTAAGACTTATACAGCTGAGAGTGAGATTGTTGGATAGCAGTTAATGGAAGAAGGGGAGGTGAAGAGGATAGATGGCCCTACTAGTTAGAGAAATATGACCCCAAGAGAAAGGATGGGTGGCATTTGTTACAGAGCAGAAAACTAGAAGTTGAGCCATGGTTTTGGAAGTGAGAGGGCATGGCTACGTTTAAGTTTTAGCCCTTTTGACCTCATTAAAGCTGATGATCTGAGAGGCAGACAAGAGCTTGTCCTGGGAGGAATGTCTGTTAGGACAGAAGAGATATCTTGGTTAATTCAGAATTTTTGCATGTGCTAGTATGTAAATACATTGTGCAATCAGTCAATGTTTTTCTTTTCTAATTAATTAAATACATTCTACCAGAGTTCATTCTACAAGCAGATTCATTCCATGAAAAATGACACTGTCTTATTATCAGTCACATTTTGTATTCTAACTTATCCTAGAAGCCATAGATTATAGAAATAGATACTATATCATCTGATCTAAAGTTTTCAAGTATGTTTACAGATACATTGATAAAGTGTCATCAATATATACAGAAATCAAACTTTTTAAAAAAAAGTGATCTAGATTTTCTTTAGATTTGAAGAATACCTCAACGTTCTGAAGTACAAATACTACAAAATCTATTCTTCAAATTTAATACTATAATTATTTTTATGTTTTTAACTAGGGCATATATAATAACATCTATTAACTTAGAAAATAAAAGAAATAGATGGCAGGTTACAAAAAAGGCAAGCAACACTCAATCTATAATTAAACTTTCAATACAAAGCTATCAGTGGGAGAAGCTATGTATACATGGGGAGAGGGTTTATGGGAACTCTCTGTGCTTTCTACTCAATTTTGTAATGAATCTAAAACTTCTCTAAAATATAACAGCTATTAAAAATACATTTTAAAATGTTACTGACATTTAAAGTCAAACCTGATGTCAGATAATGAATCATGTTCTCTAATTGTTGGATGACAATTATTGTTCACTGATTACCTGGGACAAGAAGCACTAGTTCTACATTTAAATGGTGCTCTTAGATTAATAAGGTAAAAATGTGTTATATGTTTTGATTCAAAGAGATGCATTAAATCAGCAGGCACATATAAAGGTGACAAAGAATGTTGATAGATATAACTTCCTTCAATATAGTGAATGCCGTCTTAACAGCAAATAATAAGAGCTAAAATTTACAAAGTACTTACTCTGAGAAAAGTAGAATTATTATCTCTATTATGGGATGGAAGTAAGTCCAGGCTTGGAAAAAGGATAAGTAAATGAACCACCCAAGGCCATATAAGCAGGGGATTTTAGAGACTGGATTCACACCCATTGTCTGTCTTCAGAGACGGCACCCTTAAGCACTACAGATGTGCTGCTACCCTTGACAAAGAACACATGTTGAAAAAGGAGTAAGTGATCAATTTTAAATTATACGTGGCGGTTATAATTGGCTCTTCTTAATATTGATAACTTTTGTTAACAAGAAAATATTATTGGAATACTTCATTTCAATGAATTCTCTATAAATAATTTCAAAGATAATAATATTTACAGACATTTTCCAACAGCAATACCCTATGCCTTTTTTATTTGTTTTTGTTTTAACTCACTTTGCCCAGTAGATGAAGATGAGTCATGAGCTTCTGTCCTCCTTCCCAATTTATATATAAACTTAATCAGAAGGAACTAGTGTATGTCCATCAAGAAATGGCTATTAAAATATTCTCTGAACATTGAACTCTGCTCCACTAAGTTCAATCATTGAAAATAATTTTATTTTTATTTCAGAACTTACAAAAACTTAAACTAAGAAAACCTGTGCTCTGCAAATCAGGATTCTTTTGAAACTACTTCTTCAGCAAATCGGTAACTATGTGGTAATAAAATATGAGAAGAAATAAAGAAAAAGTATATTTGTGATGCTAAAACTATTTTTAAAAAGGACGAGTGGTTAAAAAGCTGTGTCTGCATGTATTCCAAAATGGACAGTAGAATCTATTACACAGATAATCCAAGCTAAAATACCACTTTTCCTTCAATTATATGGATATTTCAAAAAATACATCTTCTTAGCTTAAAAATTTTGGCAACTGCTGATCTTTAACTTTTACAGCCCTTTTGCAATCTTTTATTTGAAGAAATATGAGTAAAATTCAAAACTCAAAAAATATAGTGGTATAGAATATCCACTCACACTAGCTTGTGTCTGTTGTTGCCTCGTTTAAATGATTTTACACTTAATCTTACAATAATAAGTTTTTATAACAGTAGATTCAGTAGTAGCGAGTTCCACGTGGGAATTGGAAAGTTGTAAAAAGCCCATGTGGTTGAAAAAAGTAGCCTCTAGTTTTAGAAAATCTATTCAAAGCTTCAACATTGCGTGTCAAGGGTTCAAGGAGTCTTCATGTATTCCCTAAGTACTGAACACAAGGCAGACAAGATTGAAAATGTTGAGTGCAAGGAAAAAGATATAATAGATACAGTGGACATTAAGAAGAAAAAGAGAACTTTCAGTCAGAATGACCAGAATGCTGATAAATAAGAAGGAATATTATCTGTTTCATATCAGATGAATAAGATGTGGATAAATGAGAATGAAAATATCTCAGAGGTGGAAGCAGAAGTAGTGTGAGCAAAATGAAGGGTATCCTAGAACAGTGATCAGGCCTGTCTTATTTACATTATCTTAAGACACTTAAAATTAAACCTGCTCTAGAGCAAGTTTTCACCACACACTTGTTGCATGAATGAGCATTACACACTATTCAGATTAGTTGCACTGTAGGAGGAAATGGTAGGTGAGAAGACCAGAAACATCATCTGGAGGCAGAATATTAATAACTTCACTTCAATGTCAGGTTAAGGACTGTGAACTTTATTCAATAGGCAATGAGAAATTGTTGAAAGTTTTTGAGAATAAAGGAAACATAAATTAAATTATGTTTTAAACATTATCCAGTTACCATTTGTAAGATGAATTATAGAATAAAGACAAAATTGAAAATCTACAACAGAATCCAAGAAAAATGAAATGAGTATTTAAACCAAGACAAATATCATATAAAGCAAGTCCTCAAATAATGCCATTTCTTTCAACATTGTTTTGTTATAACATTGACGGGATGCCATAAGAACTTAACTCTTGCTTATATTAATTAGCCTATGGAAAAATTGATTTCATTATACATCATTTCATTTAAAGTCTCAGGATCTATCAATGACGTTAAGTGAGGACTTACTGTACATGCAGAAGAGAAAATAGATTCAAGAGATTTGACAGATGTTGATAAACACTTAATAGTGATTCAATATAGAGAATAAGGGAAAGAAGACTGATAAGTTTTAATGTATTTTCCTACATTAAAAAGTAGGAAGATTAAAAGATCTGATCATTTGCATTTGCTTTGCTCTGAGGCAACCTACTGGAGATAAAACAATGATAATACTAGTGATAATAGTAATGATGATGATTATAATAATAGTAATACTACTAATAATAGCCAAAGCTTTATGGCACTTAGCATGTGTCAAGCCATGTATTAAATGCCTTCCATATATTAACTCAGAACATGTAACTGAGTTCAGTAGGTATGGATTTGGATGTAATCAACACCAGAGAGATAGTTGAGGTCACAAGACTAAAAGGAGAGAACTTTTTTTGGCAAAATAAGAAATATCAGCCTTTCTGACAAGAGAAGAAAACTCTTGTAAAAGAGTTAAAGCAAATTTAAATGTCTACTCCTCCTGAAAAAAACTACTATTATTATTAATGAAAAATAAAGTTTTTAAAGGGAGATTTTAAGGAAAGAGGGAGGTCATTCATTCAGTTTTAGAATGTCAACCATTAGATGTTAATATAGCATGGTCAGAAGAACTTATGAACTGAACCATGGTTTAAAGATCAAGATTGGAATTGTGACTCCAGAAATGTAAGTTGGAAGGTGAATACACATTTTGGAATCTATTTCTAATTTTTCCAGTTATATATCTTTTCTTTTCAACTTGATTATAATCTGAATCAAGACACAGACACCATTTCTTTAATATCTTCTGCAACTCCTCACATAGTGTTGGATACTCAGTGATGCTGACACATATGATATCATTTTAAGAACAAACTTAGATGGTATTTTCACCAATTAATTAAAGCAAATAGTGATTCAAATTCTGGTAAGGTAAATATTCAAACAAGTTAAATGTCAACTTTATAATAAAAAAAAAAAACAACACTGCATTTAAATCACCGTCAATCCTGTTAAACTCATGAAATTAGAAAGCAATTCATACCGGATTCTCTACTGGTCCAAGAAGCAAGGCCCTGTGGTACTTTGATTCACAAACTGGATACTGATGCAACCATCTGCTATGTTATGTACAAAGAGCCAAAGTCTATGTTGGGCTATTTTTAAGCAATGGGATTATTTCTTATAATGGTATATCAAGCATATTCATATTGATAATCGCCTTGATTACCAGTTGCAAAGAGAACGTTAGCAACATTTCAGTGGTGTATTTGAATGCAGTAGTTCTAACGTGATATACAATTTATCTATTGTTCATAATTTTCAATTTTAAAAACATAAATAGATAATTTGAAAAATATATAATGAGAATATGAAAAGGAAGGAGTAGGTATTTCAAAGATGTGAAAGGGAGTGAACAAGATGAATAGTCAGAGAAGGGGACAAACATATAAGAGAGCTACAGGGACAATGAGAATGATCCAAGAGGTCACTGTTAATTATATATGAAAGAGGCACTGTGTTCCCTAGCAAAAACAAAAAACAAACAACGACAAAACAAGATGATCTGCATTCTATTTTAGCAAGTATTGTGACTCATTAGCTTCTATTTTACTCATTAACTAAAATCATTCAGTATGAGGCAAGTGTTTCTAAAATATCTTTCCCTTCTCTTTGGCTATCTTTAAGGAGCTCCAGAAGAAGCTCGCAGATAAAGCACCCATTGATAAACAATTAGGAGGCATTAGTTGAAAAATAGTCTCCGAGCATAGATTTAATTAATCAATTAGATTAATTAGAAGTATTTCACCAAAGACTGGTCAGTTCTGAATTGAAGAGTCTATTTAGCCATCTGAACGAAACATTTTCATATTTAAAAACAAATGCAAAAAAAATAAAATAAAATAAAAACACACTTGTAGCATAAACATAGTTTAAATCATTTTCAACAATACATCAATTATTTAGTCTTTGCCAAAATAAGAGTATTCGACTTAGTTGCCCTTAATCTTTTACTTCTTAAGACAGATCCTAAGAATCCATTTATCCATTTATTTTTTTCATTCCTACCCATATGTGTGTGTATATATTATATATACATATATTTTTATATATAGAGAGAATTGTTGTCCATTTCAAATGTATTATTAAACAATTTTTGAAGAAAATTCTATAAGGACACTAGTTTACACCACAATAAATTATGGCTTCCAGCTTTAAATCTATTAAATATTATTTGACAATATTTTACAGTAAAACAACAAATATATAAACTCTTAGATATAAAATTATCAAAGTTTAGAATTTAAAAATCTCTTATTTTGAAGTTATATTACTTTATATACTGCTATTTTATAGGGATATTAATTGATTACATGGTTACCCATAAATACAAGAGTGATACTAAAGAATCATTTTATGAACACAGCACATAAAAATAAAATATGGAGAAGTGATATCAACAAAATCACTTAAAAAGATGTCCCTCTCCTTAACCATGACAATGTGGCATCCATCCACAGACAAAAGTACCTTTGTAGGAACTAGGATCTAGTTAGTCCATTGTGATAACCCAGTGCTGACCAAGAACCAGAGAGCAGTATTGGGAAGGCAGGCTCGCACTCAGACAGCTGAATTGATAAATGTAGTCTCAACTATGGATTTCGAAATGACTCTATATCCCTGAGGACTTGGCCACGACCCCATTTGGCTTTGGTTCTGTCATCAGCACCCTAAACCAAGGTGGTTGGAGGAGTCCCACCCACCATTAATTGGCATACAGACCTCGGTCCCAGCTGTGGATCCTGAAGTGGCCTGTGAACTGGTTCAGCTCCTCAGCTTCAGTCAGTCAAAGAGCCCTGGGAGAACACTGAGTTAGACAATCACCCATGGACCAGACAGCCTTTGTGGAAGTCCAGGAGTCCAGCAGAGAACTTCCTTCACACTGTTGGAGGAATAAGAAAAAAAAAAAAATCAGATAGAAGTTTCGGAGAAAGTAAAAGGAACAATTTGACTTTCTCACGTCATCCCTACCTCAAGGCAACACAGTTCAGTGCGGAGATCACCTCTTTGCCCATGGTTTCTCCCCTTAGTAAAAGTGAGTGAGTGACCAGCTTCCCAAGCTGTGCAGGGCACTGGCAAAGAGGCCCATTTCTCTCACCTCATTCCGGTTCTGAGCTGCACAACTGGGGGATAGTGCGCGGCTGGTAGAACAGTAGCCCGGGCTCCGAATGAAATGTAGCAAGAGGACATGAATCTTTCTAACCTTGTCAGGAACTCCAGGGGGAGGCCAGCCCATAGGCCACTGTGGACGCTTCTCCTGCAGATCCCCTCAGCTGGCCCATGGACACCCGCAGCGCTCCCCAGCCCCCCCCCCCTCACACACACACACACACACACACACACACACACACACACACCCTCTCTCCCTCTCTCCAATGGCTGACTCCCTACCTGTGCTCCCACTGGCGGCAAGAACAAGTGCAGAGGGCTAGCAAGCATGCGCAGAAAGCTGAACTGAATCTGGGGAACTGGGAAAGCCCACCCTTGAGACAGCAAAAGGGAGGTTGTCAGCCCATGACTAGGCTCTGCAGGATGGAAAGAAGGCTTACAAACTTAAGAACTCTGCCACAAGAGGGAACAAAAAGTGTGGAGCGAGCATATCCGTAGAAGGGCAAAATCGAAGCAGGGGTGATGGAAGGAAGGGACAGTGAGTGGCCTCCCCCATGTTATCTTTAGTTTAACCTTCTGTAGTTTTATTTACAGGTGGTTAACTGGGGGTCTGAAAATATTAAATAGAAAATTTCAGAAACGCACAATTAATAAGTTTTAAATTGTGGACCGTTCAGTCTCGTGGAGAAATCTCATGGGTCCACCAGATGATGGTGAATTCTCCCTTTGTCCAGCATCTCCACGCTGCAGAAGATTCCATCTTTTAGTCACTTGGTAGCCTTCTTGGTGATCAGACTGACTGTCCTGGTATCTCAGTGCTTGTGTTCAAGTAACATATATTTTACTTAATAATGGCTCCAAAGCACAAGCGTAGTCATGCTGGCAATTCAGATATTACAAAGAGAAGCCCTAATGTGCTTCCTTTAAGTGAGGTGAAAGTTCTGACTTTTCTTTAAGTCAGTATGCTGAGGTTGTAAGATCTAATGTAAGATCTTCAACCTGTGAAATTATGAAAAAGGAAAAAAAAATGCATGGTAGTTCTGCTCTTGTACCTTGAACTACAAATGCCTCTCATTATGTAGCCATTGTATCATCTGATATCATTTCAAGGAGAAAAAGGGTGAGTACAGTACAATAAGATATTGAGAGAGAGAGAGAGAGAGAGAGAGAGAGAGAGAGAGAAAGACATTCATATAACTTTTATTATGGTATATTGCAGTATATTGTTATTATTCTATTTTATTGTGAATTGTTAATCTCTTACTCTGCCTAATTTATAAATTAAACTTTATCATAAGTATATATGTGTAGGAAAAAACATAGTATATAGAGAGTTTGGTACTATCCATGGCATATACTGGGGGGCCTTGAAATGTATTCCCCTTGGATAAGGAGGAATACTCTATTTCCCTGAAGTTAATCAGTATATACTGGAGGAGATGACTATCACTTTAAATGTAAAGACAGCAATGCAAGACTTAAAGAACATGAACAATAAAGGAAACATAGCACCATCAAAGGAAGACAATAATTTTCTGGTAACTGATCCCCATAGAATATATAAAGCAGCCCACCATCACATATGTTGGTATTAATGGAGGAATCAAGATTTTATTCAAAGTAATAATGTCGTCCTAGCCAGAGGATCCAGGACTACCTGACTCACCTCTCTCCACAAGATTCATAAAGCATATTTATGTGCAAGAAAACATGAAAATTGCCTAATAAACTAAGGAACACAAGTTGTTGTTAGTTGAGTTTTGTGGGCAAACTCCATTGCAGATAACTTTAATAAGCTGGACTGGTCCTAAACTCTTCTCTTAAACTCCTTAGATTTAAATTATTTTTAACTAAAACATATCAATCCAAATATGCACAGGCTCCATACTGGAGGAAGTTTGATTTTCTAACTAAAAAGGAACAGATTTGAGCTTATGGTAGTGAAAACTGGCCTGAGTCTTAACAAAGCCAAAAGCACTATACTCCCTGCTGCAACACTAGATAAAAACATCAGATGGCTAGGCTTTTGTGCAAATGCAGGGATAAAAGAAAGTCATACCTAAGTGCAGGCATTTTAACACGGTTACTAACAAATGTGATCCAATCTGTGTCCTCAGATTGATCAATGATAATGAATGCTTCTCTTCTCTGGGAGCAAAAGTAAAGTGAAGAAGCAAATCTTGCCTTCCCTACAGTTGTATGTTATACATCATCTTAGTGCATTATCATTATAGCCTTTTATGATGAACATTTATTATATTTATTGTCTAGATAAAAACTAAGTTTCTAATACACTAAATTTCACCCAAGATTTTTAAAAATGAATTAACAAAGCTAAGACTCAGATCTGGTTTTGACTCCATGTACCATCTGTCTTCCATTGTATTGCCCTACCCTATATGGAAATTACTGATTATATGGGGAATGTGTCAATATTTTAGTCTTCTTGGGTTCTGCTGTGGTCCAACAGTTAGTTGATTGCCATGTATCGTCTAAAAATGTGCTTTCAAAAAGTTAACGTGGTACCTGAACATTGCTATGACTAGGGAAAATGACCCTATATTTCTGGAATATAATTTATAGTACTGGCTTAAAAACTAATTTCACACCTTTCAACTTGACATGTATTTTGTAACTGAAATGGAATCTAAGTGTACAATAGGATAAAACCTTGAATAATAATTTTAGAAATTTTGTTTTAATATTTTGTAAAGAGTGGCACCTACAAATTACCTATATTTAAGGTCCACTCATGTAAAAATGCCTAATATATGAATTTAAATGTAAAATGAGGATGATTAACAGGCCATTTAGAGTTTGGAGTGACGGATGCTCTTCTGCTAGATGCCATGAAATTAAAGCTATTCTATGAAGATATTTCATGAGCTTATCATATAAGATTTAGGTCTTTCAAGGTTATCATTTCCACTCTATAGAAGAATTTTTTCCTCCTGTGCTTTGATTGAATGTGAAAATCCTGCTCTTTCCATAAGCTTCTAACTAAAAGCTTATTCAGGAGCATGATTTGAATGAGCTCTAGCTCATGCAGATAGTTCATAAGTTATAGGTATGCATCTCAGTTTTAATTATTTAGTTTTAAAAGCCATAGATTGACATTCAAGCAACTGATTTGAAACACAGGGTTGATTATTTTTTTTATTCTGATTCTATCAGACACAAGTTCATATAAAAATGTGTTAAATAAGATCATATTTGTTAAAAGTCTTGACCAATGTAATTTGGAGGTTTTTAAATGTCTTTACACTTAGACCATGAAAAGTATTTATTATAAGTATCTCATTGAATCAAGTAAGATTAGAATACCAGATTAACTCTTTGACTAGGAGAAAACATCATTTCTTCTTGATAAAGTATTGACAACATCATTTGCAAGTTATTCAAAGGTCTTAAAAATGCTTATCTATTCTGACTTTCCCCCTAATTAGCATACAAGTGGTAAATAAAGCTAACCAGAGGCAAATTAAGGATTCTCCATTGCTATTTCTCCTGTTTGAATAAGGGTAAAGTCTAATACAAAATTCAGATTCGTTTCACTTACTTACCCAATTTTTTAATAATAGGTGATTGGAAAAGTCTAAATTGATAGACATTTTTAAGACTTGAACTGGTTCATATAGAGAAGGCGGAAGAGAACTATTTGGACTATAATATTGGATTTCATAGTTTATTTAAAATAATTATTCTTATTCGCTACCTTTTTTTCTTAAATGTGATTCCAAATTCATGATTTTGCAATATAATATGTCCTTCACATTTAGGTATAAACAGCACTCTACAATAAATCTAACAAATAGCTTTGAATTAAAAATCCTAAAATATTAACATTTTAACTTTTAAGCCGAAGATCATTCAAGAAAAGGCTTTATGTTTTATTTCATGAAGCTACTGCATCCCCTCTCGAGGAAAATCAATACATTTCACAGAAGTCAGAGTCACACAAACATCGAAAAACTGTGGGGGCCAAGGAAAAACCTATATATTTTCTAAGTCTTCTTTCTCCATGAGCTTGAAGGGCTGGCTACCTTAGTGCTTAGCAAGAGTGAAGCCATGGAGATCTGAACAGTAGTAAACATTGATGGTGAAGCAAGAGAGACCTTTTCCTTGGAAGAGGGAAAGTGGGTGTCAGAAGCCTTAGGTATTAAAGCAGTGGTCCTCTTTTTGGCATTTTTGAGAATCTAATGCCTGTTAATCTGAGATAGACCTGAGGCCGTGATGCTAGCACTGGGGAGCAGCTGCAAATACAGGTAAAGTTTCATTTGCTTGACAGCTGCTCACCTCCTGCTGGGCAGCCCAGTTCCTAACAGGCCATAACCTGTGCTGGTCCATGGCCCAGCAGTTGGGGACCCCTGTATTAAAGAATGAAACATGAGAGATGCTATTTTTGCCTAACAAAGTTTTAACATTATTCAAATCAAAATAGTCTCCTAAAATCATATTCAACTCTGTATCTGTAAATACATTTTTAACCTTGCAATGCAAAATACATTTTTAAAAATATGTATTTAATATAAATTGACATTCTCATTACCTATTGAATTTGAGTACTGCAAATACTTAAATAGCTTAGTAAAGAATATTTGCTTAGAAAGTAATTAAGGAAATCAGTTTTTTAATGAAAGCAATTAACATATTCACAGTGCTTCCATTTAATGTAATTGCTTAATATTAATGTGCAGCATAGATGGTTTACTTAAATTAATTTTAATTTGGTATAGAGCATCAAAGCTTTCCAGTGAGATTAGATTTCACCAAATAACCTGTTTTTCTAGATGCATTTAGTGTTTGGTCAAACATTTCCATATAATTGAAAATTATATTAGAAAATTCTCTCATTACCCTTTGAAGTCAAAGTTAAACTTTTGAGTCATTATGATGCAAGTCTACCTAAATTTTAGCAATACAGTATCCACTACAGCGTTACTTTGAGATGTCAACTAGAAATGTTACAGCTTTTCCATAGGTTCTGAACTGCTTCTAACAATAGTTTTGGTCCAACCAGCAGGACTTCTTGCAGTCTACTCTTGTTTAGAAAGAAGGATGACTTCTACTAGGAGAAACATGAGTTTTCAACTTTCTTTACAATTCTTTTTATTTTAAAACTGCATAGCAGGCATATTGAGGCCATGGGTCTTTTTTTTTTTTTTTTTTTTTTAATTAAAGAGGAATACCTTACTTTAAAGAAAGACTGGCAATATCTAATGACACATGCCTACAGAAAGTGCATTGAAGAGAGAGCCTAGAAAGGACAGGCTAAGGGGTAGTTTTCAATCTTGCCTCACTGTATCCTAAATGTTCTGCTGAGCTCCCATACAGGATTCTCTCATAATTTTTACCACTCCTTGAATTAAAGTTATTTGCATACGTGCACTACATATGTTGATTTTTTTTCCTTAGAATAAAGTACTTATTGAGAGTGTAGGATTTGGTGCCAACTTATGTTCATATCCCAGACCTGCCACTTGGTAGTTCGGAGATTTGTGTAAGTTACTTAACATTTCTGACCCTTTGCTTCCTCGCCTATAAAAAAAGATTCATAACAGTGCCTACCTCATAAAGTTGTTAAAATTTAAAGGCATAACTATAATCAAGGTTCTAAAGGTAATACCTAGCATATAATGAACATTCAGTAAGTTATTATCATTATTACTAAAGTATAAGCTCTGTGAGTGAAAAAATATTTATAATCTTATCTACTACGGTGTTTAATTCAGTCATGTACCAAGTAAATTAAATTACCTCCCCCTCCCTGATATTTCTAACTCTGATCTATACTTCAATCTCAGAATGGCTCATCCTGATTCCACAGACATAAGAAATCCTCTCCTGTGTGTTTCAATATTATGTGGATGCTTATCCCTCTTTACTTAATTAGTTTTTTCATCTCATCTGCCATTATATAAACATCAGGATGACATGGATTTTACCTATTGATTTACTGCTGTGTCATTAAGAGATATTTTAGTGTCTGATATGTTAGGGGTACTCAATGAATATCTGTCAAATGAATTAATTGGAATAATAATTAAACGGAACTGAACTAGATGCCTAGATGCTAGTTGCTCACACCGATAATAAAATTTAAAAAAGACAAAAACAAAGAACTGACACATTAGCAGAGTGTATTAAAAGAGTTAAACGGTTTCCTCTGTCACCTTACTTTGGGTGGCGAACACACAATGTGATATACATATGATGTATTATTGAACTGTACACTTAAAACCTATATAATTTTATTAATGAATGTCACCCTAATAAATTTAATTTAAAAGAGAGTCAAACAGTAGATATTTCCATATTTGCAGCTTAGCAGTATTTTCTGCTGACAGGAAAATTAGCCACTTTCATGTCACTATGTGACCATTTCATTTGTATCAATCAGGAATGTGTAAATGAAATCAGATATAGCCATGAAACAAAAGCTCTAATCTCCATTGATTATGTCTTAAGGTCTTTTTATTCAACTCTTAAAAAGCCCTTTCACTTTTTCCCTCACCCTGATTACACTTAAAACATGACAATCAATCTTGCTCTGTGTTCTGTCTTGTACTTGAAGCAGAAAGACTTCACTGCTCTTTGAAATCAGCCATCCTTTGAGATCACCTCTCAACGATGCTGCTCTTGCCTTGAGAATGGCCTTCAGAATCTTTATTCCTTGTAAAGAATGCTAATTCCTTGTAAAATGTGATTTTTCCTAATACAGCTAAGGTAGTGGCCTGGGATTTTAACATTTTAAAATTAAAACTGTGGCTATGGGAGATTTATTTTCTCAACAGACATCTTTCTACATGGCAGAAATATTTTTTCCTTTGAAAAATGAGAATATGACCTTATAAAGGTTCAAAGTCAACACCAAAATTCTAATTGTATAGATATTTCTCAGAGAAAATTGATAGAGTGATCATATTTTGTTATAGTATTAGAGATTACTGTGAATACCATTTATTAACGTAATAACAATTTCAAATGTATAATATATGCCAGAATGTTACCTCTTATATTTTGTAAACAACACTACATTATATATATAAAATAGCAACCTAATAAGATTCTCTCAATAGCTTTAACTTGTTGCATCTGTTTATTTAATATTGTACTGTTATTGATTTTTGTCATTGTGCCTCGATGCCATCTGGTATATTGTTATACATTCTTCATTACTAATTACTTTTCACGTATATAATTTCTATTCATCTTTATTTTGTTCAGATCTATTTTTTAAAGGAACTGTTTAATCTTTTTTAGAGTTAGTAGAGACTCAAGGAAATTCTTATCTAGGTAATGGAACCCAGAGTAATAAAACTATCCCAAATAGTTTTGGTGTAGAGCCTGTCTCAGTCCTTTTTGAATCATCCACTCAGATTTTGAGATAGACTATTTCAAATCTTATATTGTTTTTATAAAAGAGACAACTCTTACTACCATATTTCTGCCACTTAACTGTCCTTCTTTACATCCAATCTATAGATAATTAGATTGTCTCTAGAAAGAATTCACTTTCAATTTAATCATTCTTTAGGCCACTTTTGTCAATAGATGGCATAACTGGATATTAAAGGAGAACCTAGATCTCAATGCTCTCTTCCTAATTCATGAGTGCATGTGGGCATTAGCCCTGCCATGCTCTGATATTGGCCTCTCGAGGATGAACTGCTAAGTAGGGGCTGCTCTTCAAAGACCAACCTGGAAATGCTAAGGCCTGGAGGGAAAATCAGGCTAGAATTGATCTTTACAGTCTAGTATCTTAGATTGAAGAGGAGGGAAGAGGAAGCAAGAGGGCCGTCCAGCTAAAGCCAGTTTTTCCAAAGCACTTTAACCAGAAAGCCTTCCAAAGGGTCTATTGAGTATTCGTTCACCAGAAGTAAATTAATACTTGGTATCTCACTGAGTAGTGTTATCCTTTGTATTTACAACTCCCTCAGTATGAAACCCGCAGAGGCCAGGAAAGGTGAGTGATAGTGTTCGAGGAAACCCCCAACCCTACCTATTCTCTAAAAAGTAAAACAGGGGTACCCATTAGGGGAAGGCTGTATTTCAGTTGGGCTCCTTTCAGACACAATGAAGATTAATCTTATAACAATTCCACATTTTGCACTGTTAGGTCTGAAAGTGTCTTAGTCCAAATGGGCTCAGAAACTGAGGAACTATGACTATACAGGTTATAGTTTAGTGCTTACAGCCCAAATGAGCTGACTGGTAATAATAATAATAACAATAATACTACTACTAATAATAATAAAAATATGTTGAACAATTTCTAGTCTAAAATTTTTCTTTCATGTAATTCTTAAAATATATCTATGAGAAAGCAAGTATTACTTCCGTTTTCTGCACTGAAAAAAATATCCTCAGGGAAATCACATTGCTCAAAGCCAAATTTGAAATTCATGTCTTTAACTACTACACAATTTTCCCTCTCAATCAGGTATTCTCATGGAAAATGCAGACTTACTTACTTCACCAATGGTATTGATATGTGGAATTCTAACATAACATGTATTAGTGTCTTCTGCCCTATCCCCTGGCCTCTAAAAAGAGAAGGAAATGTAGTAGAGAAAACAAATTATTTAGATTCTATGAAAGAGAGAGGTGAGAGAGAAAGAGCATGAAAGGACTGAGGTACTTTTGAAGTACATAAGAGATTACAGAAAAAAAGAGGACCTGTTCCCTAGGACATATACTAAATACTTAACAATTTTGCCTTACACAAACCTCGTCTATAGAGGCTCTTCTACAAATTAGAGTCCCATCGCTTCAATGACTTTCAGAGAAAACGTAATCAGAGATCTGGACCATTAGCAGGAAAATAATAAAATTATTTTTCTCCAGACACAACTGAGCTCTGAATTGCTCAAAAAATAGTCTGTGTTTTGTCCTTATCATTTTAGTCTCTAGCCTTTCAATCTTATTTGAGTCTCCTCTTTCTCTGTCTCTTTTGTCCTCAGAGTTCCTTCTTACTGTTTCTCTTTTTCTTTCTACATATTCTCTAACACATCTTATCAGTGTTCAAGCATGCTCAAACTCAACATATATCTTTTTCCATCCTCTGTCTAACCACTTTGTTGTACGTTTCCTGAAATTCAACTCTCCTGTCTGATGTAGATAAAAGAGGAAAAGGAAAAAAACAGCACACCATTCTATCAGTGATAGGAAAACATAAAAAAAAAAAAAAAAAAAAAAAGATGAGAATATTTGTCCCTAGGTAGGCATCAGCATATATTCTCTTCTCACCCTACTAGTAAGAAAGATGTCTCAGCTTCCTCGACATCTTGCCTCTCAGAGTTCTTGATTTCTCACCTGGGTTACTGGCAGAAATGATCCTGACAGAAGCTATTTGAATGATTTCTTAACACAGTTATGATGGCAGCTATCTTTATGGAGGAAAATGTCTTCTAGAACCTAAGATAGCATCTGTACAACATAGTAAATGTCTCTCTTGGAATTATAATATGCTTAATTGAAACAGTGGAATGCTCATAAATATCCTCTTTACCCACAATATTCTTTTTCCTTCCTCTCCCTTCCACACAGTGCCTAAGTCAGTGCAGTTTTCACAGTGAATATTCAATAAATATCATATTTGAAGATCTATGTGATCTTTGTTGAATTAGCAAAATATTGATCAAGACCAAGTCATAAAAGATACATGCTTTACTAGTGAAAAAGTCAGAGACATTTTCTGCTAATCTCCCTCATAGAGTGTTCAGGTAATAATTTTTATTAAACAGTATCAGCAAGAATCATTTCTAGCATTTGGTTATGCTAGAAATTTGGTAACAGAAAATGATATCTGTTACCACCAGCATTTTACCCTTCCTTTGTTTAAAATGCTCAAACACTTGTGAATAAATACCTGAATTAAAAACAAACCTAAAATAATCCTTTACCATTTCTTTTATATCTGAAGGTAAGGAGGAAAAATGTTGTGACTTTTAACTATCTGTAGGATTCCAGGAAGATCTCTCTGATGTTAACCTTAAACACATATACAACAATGGGAGATATTTAACTGGTCTATCATTTTCAAAGCATTCTATTTTTTTTTTATTCTTACATTTCCCTTTTGGAAAACGGAATAAGAATTATCAACACCATTTTAAAGCTAAGAAAACTAATGCTCAGACAGGTTATAGGAATTACACAAGGCCACATATCTTGTAGGTGGTTGAGTTAGTATTTATCAAAGATATTCTTTACTTCTGATCCTATCATCCTTTCACTGCATTATGTTACCCACCTCTATAAAAGGATAATGAGTGTCATAAATCTGTACCAAGGTTGGATGGAAGAAATTATGAAATTAATGAGGTTTATCTTCAGATCACCCATTATATTTACATATAGAAAACACTTCATTTTCATATGCTCCCTACCTCCTAGAATTCTGGCCTCATTTTGGCCTTGGCTGAATAGATTGTCCACTGCAAGGCTATTCTTGTGTTTTCTACTTTGTGCCCCAGAATAATTTCCTCTTAATTCTTCCTCCTTTAGTGCTATTCAGACTGAATTAGTCTTGGGTATGAAACCGCAATTATCGTGTCTTAGACATAATAGGCACACTTAGGTTTGGGTTGAATAGACTTGAATTAATCCATTGCCTTGGAACATACTGCTGTCTCATAAAAAATCATGAAAACAAATATACACTGTTTTGATTATGGCTTACTATAATGTTATACTTCTCTCCCTCACTCTCTAACATTACTAATCAATAAGGCACACTTTAACCAATGGTGACCCATTCTTACAGCATCTCTTGCCAGAATCATATCAGAAAACCCAAGGTCAAGTATAAAACTTGAAAAGGTTTTCTCCAAAGAGAAAGGCTATCATCTCCTTCAACTCACTGGTTCCCCAACTCTTAGAATCAGCATTCATTTCAGCAAGGTACTTAATACCTTCACTCAAAGATGACTTCAGGCAGAATCCTAGGCTAATTACAGGGTTAGCCTAGCATTAGGGTAAAAGGGTGGGATAGAAATATTTCTGCAAAGATGAGTTTTCTGTAAACATAACAAGTTTAATCTCATCACTTCCAGATTTGTGACAACAGCACCACTGGATCAGGTCTAGTTTGTGGAGATGTGTTTTAAATGATATGGAAATTTACGCAGACTAGAAAAGACTCCTCTGTGAAAGAATACAAAGAGGGAAGAGGGAAGAAAGGATATTAACTTTTATCATGCGCTTCCTCGATGTCAGGCGATTTATATACATTAATTCTCATAAAATCCTAGAAATCATTGTTAATATTTTTATTATGTAGGTAAAATAATTAAGCTTAGAGAGGTCAAATATTTTAAATATGCTCATTAAATAGTATATTTATGTGTACACTTTATACTTTAACAATGCACTTTAACAGGTTCATTAAACAGGTGCACTATATGAACCTTATAAGAGGTGGAGGCCAGACTTGAATCTTAAGCCTCTCATTCTTCCACTATACTCTCCTAAATATAAAATTGTGCTATGTGTGCTACTAGTAAATAGGGACAAAACTGTGTGGGACTCTTACTACCCTGTATATTAGGCCAGTGGTATCATTTTAAGAATAAGTATATTTGCTCTTCAATATCTAATCCACTAAAATGAAAGATAAAGATAAATCAAACATTCTAAACAGGGATCTAGTCAGATTACAGTGTATAGCACACACCTGAATGGAAAGTAAATGGAACCCAGAAAAATAGAGTAATTGTCTAAAACTTAAAAGAACGTTTAAATTATAAAAGACTACCTATGGATTACTTTGATGAATTTCTAGCCCAACATTTGAGTATCTAGTTCAAACAATGCTTATTTTCTGGACTAGGATTCTGAGGACCTACAAGTGAAATGATTTGCCTTAATGTATAGTTGTTATTCCCTCCCCCCCTCCACCACACACACACACACACACACACACACACACACACACATCTTTTCAAAGCATATTTCCCTGGGATGTCAAGGTGCCTTTCAATAACTGCAAGACCACCTCAGCAAGCTATCATTATGAAGATTAATGATTTGTTTAACATTGATAGGTTTGGCACTGTACCAGACATAAAGAATATGCCTCAGAATATGTGCTCAGAGCTCAAGAGACACACAATCTAAACTAGAAAGACAAATAGATTCTTTAAGAGCTCAAAGGGTGATTAGACCCATGAAATGTAAGTCACCATGTTTACATTTATAAAAAAAAAAAATGTTATTCTCCCCTTCCGTTGTCTTAACAGCTCATAAATACCATGGAGATGGGAAGAATGACAATAAGAGCATTTGTGAAACTGAATGCAATTGCTTGAGAATATTATTCATTTTAGTGAGATTATTACTGGACAGCTGTTTACAAATTTAGGAGCAGATTGTTCCATGGGTAAATGGATTTTGGTTGAAGAAACAGGAACAGGAGGGGCCTTTGAGGTCTTTGCTGATAAAATTCATACTAACCAGTGTTCCATAGTGCTCCATAGGGAGCAGTTGGATTTTCCATACCAGTTGATTAGTAGTAAATGTTGTCTGAATTATCCTGATAATGTACAGGCTATAAAACATACCTGTTGGGACACTAAAAGCCCAGGAATCCATATGGAGTAAGGAAAAAAAAAAGGGGGGGGTTTAGATCTTAACATTGAAATGCACTATGGTTTAAAATTCCAGCAGGATATTGTCTACTTGTCAAACAGGTTATATTCACTTAGCTCATCTTAATGCCAAAAGAACGGTCACTGAAGAACTGTTTTTTTTTTTTTTTTAAATTGTTAATAAGCATAGATTTGTGATCATCAAAACTGATTTCAAATCCTAACTCTGCCTCTTATACATATGACTTGGGTAAATTGCTTAAACTTGAGAATCACTGTGCCATTATGGAAAATAGGATTAATAATATCAATATCTCAGAGTTATTTATAAGAAAAGATGAGTTATTTTTGTAAAAAAAGTCAGCATAATGCTTCACACAACATAGGTGCTCAATAAATAGTAGATACAGTTATTATTACTGTTACTGTTCTCCCTCATGTACCTTAATCAGTTTAGGGGTGCCCTCCACCTACAGAAAATTAAAGCTGTGTTTCTTCATAATATACAATAAAGAAAACAGCGTTTGCCATGTAATCTGATGTAGTTAAGCCTGAGTAATATATTAATTCTGTAAGAGGTTTAAATGCACTGTGCCTCACTTTTTTCATTGGACAAAAAATAAAGTAATAAGGTATAATTCAGAGAATATTTATAAAAAATAAAATATCATACAGGAGCAAAGGGCCAGGAAGATCATAGGCATCTCAAAAAAATGTTATCTCACATGTACATAGATGCATCTTAATAAATCACATTTTATTATAATTGAATGTTTATTTGTCTATTTCAGACATGTCACTGTAAATATTAGAAGGAAATCAACTCTTTTTTTATCTTCATAAGCCAGTAGCAAGTATTTATTCATTTTACTGAATGAATAAATTAATGTGTTTCATTTACTCCTCAAAAAACCTGCCAAAAAGTCAAGTCAAATATGTGCACCTGATAGACACTGGGGTTTTCTGCATTAGAAGAGAATTCAATCTCACTCCAAATATGGGTGTTAGGCTACAGAAACTTGTAGCTCACTCCACACACTTGTAAGAAGAGAGCACTAGAGAGCTTCTCCTACATTCCTGAAAGTTTCAGAGCTCATACAAAGCTGTAACTAGTGACTGAGTCTTGACAGAAAATACTAAGGTGGGAGGATAAAGTAGGAATAGGAGCAAGCTGGAATGCTATCAAGAGAACAAGAGTTTCTGTGAGTCAAGTAGATATTGTGTAGATAAGCTTGATTCATCCTGGAAAGATCTCTGTGATGGTTAATTTTATGTGTCAGCTTGAATGGATCACAGGATACTCAGATATTTGGCTAAGTATTATTTCTGGGTATGTCAGTGAGGGTGTTTTTAGATGAGATTAGCATTTGAATCAGTAGACTGAGTAAAGCAGATGGCTGTCCCCAGTGTGGGTGGGCATCATGAAATCCATGAGGTCCAGAATAGGACAAAGGCATTAGAAGAGAGGATTTGTTGTCTGTGCCTGACTACTTGAGCTAGAAAATTGTGCTTCTGCTCTTTGACTGGGGCTTACCCCATTAGATCACCTGGCTCTGAGGCATTCAGACTTAAATTGAACCAAACCACTGTCTTTTCTGAGCCTGGCTTGCAGACAGCAGATTATGGGACTTCACAACATTTATAATTGTGTAAGTCAATTTCTTATCTATTTATCTATCTATATTTATCTATATCTATCTATCTATCTATCTATCTATCTATCTATCTATCTATCATCTATTATCTATCTATCATCTATCATCTATCTATCATCTATGTCATCTATCTGTTTATCTATTATTTCTCATCTCTTTTATTAGTTATCCTATTGGTTTTGTTTCTCTCTGGAGCACTGTGACTGACAGAATCCTACTCAAGAGAGTCATCTGCCAAGATGGGGAGACCTTTAGAGTAGGAGTTGAGATGGATTATTAAGGGATCATATGGAAAGAGAATTCCTATGTTAGAGATCTAGATAGGACAGCAAAGAACTCATAAGGAAACGATTAGGACATTTGTCACAGCAGAGAAGAGGGATGTTATAGAATGAGTTGAGGGCAGTGATAGAAAAATTAACAAATAAAATATGTCTTCTGCATTAGTTGAAGTAAATAACTCACAATTTTCTCCATCGACAGTTAGTCCTCCTTTCATGAACCCAATAGCATTTTGCTCAGTTTTATTTCTTGAAAGAGAGAGCTAGTTATTTGAGATAAAATACCTGTTAAGTAGAGAAGAGCTCCTAGTAAATCTGAAGTACAATAACAGCAGTAGTAGTTGGAGGAAAAACTGTAAATTAAGTTGGAGGAAAATGATTCATTACTGATTTGAAAGTGGGAGACCGTGGGATGAAAAAAGGGTCTAGAGTTAAAAAGAGGCAATGAATAATTGTAATAAGGAGGTCAGTTCTAAATGAATGTTTGATAGACAAAGAAAATTATCCCAATTGTCCAAATTATTTCGCAAGAATAGATGAAGAGCTGATTATTGATACTGTTAGTGAAAATGCTCTGAATCCTATTATCCTGCAAATTGGTTAAAAATAAAAAAACTTCCCTTTTAAAATTTAACTTACATTTACAAAGCACCTTCTCATACATTATCTAATTCACTCTTAAAATAAATATAGAACAACCATGAAGAGCCTAGTGGAAGAAACCTGAGGGCAATCTTCACTTGCTCAGAATAAAGACAGCTTCATGAAATGGGGGTAGTGAGGATTCCTCTGAAAGAGAGAAGCCAAATGGAGTTTCTTTGGATAGGTCTCTGGCTGATGGCCTTGTAGTTCCTGCGTGTAAAGTATCTTTGAGGAGGCTGCATTCCACTCTCGGCAGTTGTCCTACTTATAAGAATTCCCTAAGGTCCTGACTTTATTTTGGCACAAGAAATGGCCCTTGGGTAGTAGAATGGTTAGTCATCATGATTTCTGAGTGGCCTGTTTTCTGTCTACAGTAGCTCCTTTCAATTCAGTACCTTGGGTGATTTCCCAAAATATGGTATTCAAATAGTATTAGTTTCTTTTACCAATTTATTCATTGATTATCTTTCCCACAGGTGAGGAAATGAGAAACCATTATAGGCATATATAAACTTTGACAACTATCTTACTTAGACAGAATTTTGCATAGCAATCTGTTTTACTTCTTACATCCAGGTAGCTATAACATATATTTCTGCCATATATGCAGTACATCACAGTGAAACTTTCTTATTAGGGAAACATTGTATCTTCTTATTAACTTTGCATACTATATTTCCACAGTGTACTTTTTTTAAATTTTATTAAATTTATTGGAGTGACATTGGCTAAGAAAGTCATAAAGGTTTCAAGGGTACAATTTAATATGTCATGTATCTTTTGCATTGTATATTCACCATCCAAAGTTAAATTTCCTTCTGTCACCATATATTTGACCCCTTTATCCTTATCTACCTCCCCCTCTCCCCTTTCCCTCTGGTAACCACTAAACTGTTGTACATGTCTCTGAGTTTTTGTTTCTTTGTCTTGTTCATTTGTTGCTTTCATTTTTATAATCCTCATACTAGTGAAATCATATGGTTCTCAACTTTTTTTGTCTGACTTATTTTGCTTAGCATGATAACCTCCAGATCCATTCATATTGTCATAAATGGCAGTATTTTATATTTTCTCATGGTTGAGTAATATTCCATGTACATATGTACCATATCTTCTTTACCCAATCATCCATCAAAGGGCACTTCGGTTGTTTCCATGTCTTGATCACAGTGAATAATGCTCCACACTGTATTTTTAAGAGATGAATATCATTTTGTTTCCTCCTTCCATATTCTACATGGGTTGTGACTTGAGAGGTCTATATCTTAAATTCTCCTTGTTATGTAAGTTCCTCAAAAAACTAAGAATTGACCTACCATATGATCCAGCAATCCTTCTACTGGGCATTTACCCCAAAGACTTGAAAACTCGTATTCGAAAAGATATTGCACATCGATGTTCATAGCAGCATTATTCACAGTGGCCAGGACATGGAAGCAACCAAAGTGTCCTATGATAGATGATTGGTTAAAGAAGCTGTGATACATATATACAATGGAATATTACTCAGCCACAAGAAGAGATGAAATACTGCCATTTGCAACAACATGGATGGACCTTGAAATAATCATACTAAGCAAAATAAGCCAGACAGAAAAGGTTGAAAATCACATGATACCACATATGTGGGATATAAACCTAAAAGCAATGAATGAACAGAACAAACAAACAGAGACTCATGGACATGGACAATGGACTAGTGGTTACCAGAAAGGAGAGGGTTTAGGAAAGGGGGAAAATAAAAAATAAAATGTTAAAAAAAAATCTTGAGATGCCTATATCCTAAATTATGTCCTCCTCCATTCCCCCTACAACAAGGTCTTTCTCTTATTCACCAATTTGTTCTCATGGTCTTAGCCATCAACAGTAACTACTCTTTCCCAGGATCCATTCTATCCCTGGAAACTTCCTTTTTAATTACTTTTACTCATTTCTTTTGTGTGTATCCTTGGCAGCCCTGTGGAGCCCTCAAACTTATACACTGCTCCTTTTTTTCCTCCCAACTTATAAGGAAATTTGAAAGCAAAGAGTGACATGTGATTAATCACATGCAAATTCATGCATGTCTTTTCTTTTCCCCAAAGAATTCTTTCATGGAGCAAACCCAGATTTTTCAATTGAAGACATGGTAGCATCTTTCATTGTTCTTCTAAAAAAAAATTATTGATTTTGCACAGACTGTGCTCAGTAAATGAGTATGAGGAGACAGGGATTAAAATAATAATTATATTCAAATAACTTACCATATGGGGTCTAGATAAGAAAAGATCACAATAGATAAAATATAAAATAAATAGGATGAGCCTCAGAAGAAGTATGAAAAAGCACCTGTGGGATATTAAGGAGAGCATATTCAATAAAGTGGATCAGGAATTCTTTAGAAACATGATGTGTCTGAGATTGATGGAATAAATAGTAAAGAAGAGAGGAGAGAGACTGAGAGAGGATAGAGAAGGCATTCTAGAAAGAAATAGGACCAAATATAACAAATTAGTATACACAGGGATACTGGGGAAGAGCAAATAACCAATTCTGGATAAATATTAAAATAATGGGGTAACAGCATACATCAGGAATGGTCATTAGAACTATGTCATTGAGAGTCAAGTGTGAATAGGCAAGGGTTTTTTAAAATTGATAGACAAGGATAGCCAATAAAAATATTAGAATAGAAAAGGGGCATGATCTAAATTTATCAACCAGACTGTTCAAGTGCATACCACTATGAGAAAAAAAATCATTATAGTACAAAAAAAAATGTTAACATTCTGTTAAATATATTTGTTATTGGAATTCTTGGGAAATATAACATTACATTTAGCAAAATATCCTGCTTAACAAAATATGTGTATTACCAATTATAATGATTTTAATATAGAAATATTCACTTAACAACAAATTCACGGAAGATAGCATGACTGTTTAATAATACAGAAAGAATTTCAGAAACACAATGTATCTGAGATACTATTATGAACAGTGGCTGTTTACAAGTTTATTGGGATTATTGCATAAAGTAGTTTAGATAAATACATACAGCAATCCTTGATAGATGATAGATAGGTAGGTAGATGATAGATGATAGATAGATGATAGATAGATGATAGATAGACAGATAGATAGATAGATAAATGGATGAATGAATGAATGGATAGATGGATGGATGGACGGATGGACAGGTAAATAGGTAGGTAGGTAGACAGACAGGCAGACAAATGATAGACATTAACCAGTAACTGCAAATGGGTCAAAGCTATAGACACAATTTAGTTATTTATACATAAAATATTAATTTTTTTATAATTAAACTCAACTTACTCTGGTTCCACATAGCCTAGCTTCTGTTAATGCTGAAAAGACATAAATCTTGCTACTTCAAGGTAACTCAGTCATTTCTGGTTTAAACTGTATACTCTCTTAGGTAAATATTTACACAAATTTAATATTTCAGTCTCTCACAACTAAAGATTCAAACTTTGTATCTGGACTGTTTTCTACTCTTAAAGACACTCCCCTTATCCTCTTTCATAGAACTTGTCTGAAGGTAAAAGGATTATAAGAAGACACACATATTGAGGAAGGGGATTCTGGCCTTCAGTACTTGCTGAACTTGCTTCCTCCCACCCCCAGGGTGTTTTAGTTTTGAGATTTCCTCTTTAACATAAGTGAATTCACTGCTTGTCAGAGGTCATGATATCTCTTGACATACACACTGCATCACCTACTGTGATTGCCACTGAGAGCTTAGTCACGTCTTTCCCAAAAGGCAGCACTTCCTGGCATGAATATTGCTTCTTCATTCTCAAAAATAACTCTATGTCAAAGAAGCGTTGGAAAATTTTCTCTTCTCTGCCTAAAAACACCATGAAGATGTTCCTGATGGCCAGAGCTGCTTATGTTGGTGCTGTGCCCTCAAAAAGGCAGGAGACTGAGAGCTGTTGGAGTCTCCATGATTTCTTCTTCCCTCCTCCCCACCTCCAACCAGGCAAGGGAATGGGAGAGCTCTGACACTACTTTAGGAATCCAGGCAGCCTCTGCAATCTAGACCCACATTCACCAAATACCCCTCTCAAGTTCCTTCTCCCATCTCAGGAAAATTTTTATTTTCTTTGCTCTGTTATAGAAATCTATCTTTACATCATATCCTGTATCCTTTCATAGTCTCTGACATATACCAAGAACTTGATATTCTTATACTTCCTAAATGTGGCTCTTGATATTTAGAGGGAAACTTGGAATTCAGGAAACTTCATTTTTTTCATTCAGGAAACTTCATTTTTCTCAAGTGCTTGGCTCTGATGACTGATAGTCTGGCCTTTATGACTATTGCTTCTCTGTTCCTACTCAAAGTTTATCTTGAAAGTCAAAGCTGAGCAATGATAAATGTGTTCTTATAAAATTTTATTTTCTTCCAAGGAAATAATATACAGAAAACTGTTGACACTGTCTGACTAATGGGCTTAAAGATAGAGGTAAAGGTACAGAACATAATATAGCAAACTATTATGCTATGGGCATCATGACCCATATATGGATGTATTAGTCTATTCAAGCTGCCACAGACTAAGTAGATTAAAAAACAAAAAAATATTTTCTCAAAGTTCTGAAGGCTAGAAGTTCAAGATCAAGGTGACTTTAGGGTTAGTTTCTGGTAAGCTCTCTTTTCTAGCTTGTAGATGGTTACTTTCTTACTGTACTCTCACATGTCCTTTCCTCTGTGCACAAAGAGAGAGGATGTCTCTTACTCAATCTTATGACCTCATTTAATCTTACTTACGTCCTTAGAGGTCTTGTCTTCAAATGGAGATTAGGGTTTCACTATCCGAATTTCAAGAGGAATACAATCCACTCCATACAATGGATAATAATTTATTTAAATTAATGTTCACAAATAATTTGTGAAGAATCAATCAGAGTTATATTTCCTCTAAAGAGTAAACATTCTAACTCATAGAAGTGATTTAAGGACATCTTGAGGTGTCCCTAGCATGCTCTTAAAAACGTTTTGGCAGGTCTGTTCCATGCAAGGACTCAAAGTAGTTGAGAAAAAGAGTAGGGGAGGAGATTAAGAAAAAATAAATATAGTGGCTTATCTTTTCTGCATCCTGGCTTGAATGGAGAAAGAGGATACTGCTGAATGAATGGATAGTAATGCAAGTGACGGTGATAGTATTAAAGTTAGAGTTAATGATAAGCTATTTTAGTAATCAAAGGCCTCAAAATAGAATGATTTAGAAAAATAGAAGTGTATTTATTTCTTACAACAATGTCTAGCTCAGAATTGGACAAACTACAGTTCACAGGCTAAATTTAACCTGTTTTTGTATGATCTGTAAGCAAAGAATGATATTTATATTTTAAAAATATTTTTAAAAAATCAAAAGAAGAGTAATACTTTGTGGCATATGAAAAAATATATGAAATTTAAATTTCAGTATGCATAAATAAAGTTTTAGTGGGACAGAGCCATGCTCAAATATTTCTATAATATCTATTATAGCAGGGCTGAGTTAGTTGTACAAAAACTGAATGGTCAATGAAGCCTGAAATATTTACCCTATGACCCTTAACAGTAAGAGTTTACTGACCCTTTGTCTAACCAGTTCAAGCTGACAGAGCCACTCTACCCCCCCCGAAGACAACTAGGTACCCTAACTGCTCAGAGCAGCACCACCAACTTAAACATAGTACCTAAGCTTGCTCAGGGCACCAGGATTTCCAGCTGGCAGGTATTGTGGACATTACACAATTACTTATATTTATTCATTGAATAAACTTCTCTACATGGTCTCTCCTAGCTTTAAGGGACAGAAATGAATGTAGCTCTCATTGGGAGGCCATGTGCCCAGTTTAAACTCTATTTCTAATAGATAAAGCTAAGGACAGGTCTATATGCTGGCCATCTAGTACATCTTTATTTTTAATTCTGTCCTTGAACTTTTGTCTCCATATGAATTCTCAGTTTTACAAAGGATGGGTGAAAAGAGACCTATAATTTAAAATTATTTAAAAATGTGTTTTTAATTGTTTGTTTCCAAATATTACTGCATCTCTTTAAAATACTCTTATGAGGTAAACTGAGATCAATATATCTTATAACTTGAATTCAGAAGCTTAAGAAACTAATTCTATAAACAACATTTTCTTTGTTTTGATACCATTAACTGATATATCAAAGTTTTTCAGCAGTCCAGAGCTTTCCTCCCTCCATCAACTGCTTCCATAAAACTCTTCAATATGTGTTCACTCTACAGAAAGACACACAGATTATTATAAGAAAATTATTTTAATGAGTTTATACTTCCAAAGGATTATGTGTGATAGGAGGTGGGTTCATTGTCTTTATTCCACCTCCAGAGCTGGCTTTAGGTTAAAATAGACTGGAAATATTAATAATATTTTTCTTATAATTTTTATTAACTATACATCACTCGAACACATGTTTAGTTTTACTTAATAAAGACACTAAATACAATAGTACATCAGAGAGTTGTATTCCATTGCTATTGCTCTGTACAAAACCAGAATAAATGAAAACCCATCTACCATTAAAATAAACTTTATAGCTATAGTCAATGTTAAATTGTTAATTTATATTTTGTATTATCTAGATTTGCCTGGAAAAAATCAGTCATTTTCTTCTGCACATGCATTAGCTTTAGCTACTTTGTCATTCTTGTTTCTGTCTTGTCATATGAGAGTCTGAGATTCTTATGTTTCAGTGTAGAAAAGTGAGTATCCACATTGATTCTTTGGAGCAATTAAGAAATAATCCGTTTCCCCATTCAGTTGCAATGGAAAGAGCAACTATCATGTTAATTGTTTTATATGCCCTGATCTAAAAATACACGTCTCTGTGATTAAACATCTAAAAACAAAAGTTAGAAAATAGAGATAGAATGATAGAACTATTACCGGCTAATGCAGAATGAAGTCTAGAGGTCATCTAGTCCAGCATTTGACAAAATGCATCCTACAAGTGAAATCCAGCCTTGTTTGTTTGTTTACAGATTATCTGTGACTGCTTTTGTACCAGAAATGAGTAGTGGCAATAAAGCCAAGGGGATCATATGGTCTGTAAAGCTAAAAATCTTACTACCTGGATCTTTGCAGAAAACGTTTGCCAACCTCAGATTTAATCCAGCTCCTCTCATTATGTATTTGTGGACATTAATTGCAAGAGAGATTAAAAATATGAAGTAAGAAATAGATTCCACATCTCTTGTCTCATAGGGTAGATCCTCAAAAAATAAAATTTCAAGTGAAACTCCTTTTCCTATTAATGCAGTAAGTCTAAGCTCTTGTCTGCTCAGACCAATTACTCACTGACTCTGAAAATATGTGTTATGTACTTTTATGATTATGCCACTTCTCACATTCTTCCATCTACTTGGAATGTCATTTCTTACTGCCCTGTCTGGAAAACTCCTACTTATTCTGAAAGGCCCAAATCAAATGCCGTATCAACTCAGTAGCTTTCCTTGATCTCCCTAAGCAGAAATAGTGTCTCTCATCTGTATTCTTTTTAAAAACATAATATGTCAAACTGACATGCTTAAAAAAGAATGAGTAATGCCACCCAATTGTACGTCTATAAATGGTTAAAATAGTAAGTTTTATGTTATGTATTTTCTACCACTATTAAAGAAAGGAATAATAAAAAATAAAAAGAATGAGCCTTGATATATACCCTTCTGGGATTCTGGTGTGCACATTGTAGGACCCAGTTTTGTAGCAAACGTCATTAGTGTCTACCCTCTTCAGGACTTTTTCTATCACATACCTGAATGCTGAATATGTTTGTCCTAATGCACTTTTCTAATGTTATGTGTCTATATCTATCTATATCTATATTTATCATCTATCTATCTAGAGAGAAATTATGTAAATCATTTTTATGGGGGGGGGCAGTATTAGCTACCATCCACTTCTTAGCAAGAATAAGCTATTTAAAATACCTATGTGTCAGAGTTTGCTCTAAATCTTCATCTTCCATTGTTATTCTGGTCTCTTTATCACTAAGCTTTGTTTGCATCCTGTACTGGATGGATTCCCACTGTAAAGCCAGTCTATTGAGACAGGATCACTGTCTTTCGAGCATGAGAGATTATATAGCAATCATAGACACCTTACTCTCTTTGTCTGCAGATGAAAGTTCAGACTTAGGAGAAATAAATGATTGTTTTAATCATAAGATAAACAGCCCTGGTTATTTCTGTATTCACTGGTAACTACACAAATTGGGAAAAGTGCAAAACTATAATTCTTCTACATTTCTGTAAACACCTCCTGCTGACCTAGATAGAGTATTTGTTTACCTATACTGAATGTCATATAAAAAAATCTTATCACTGAGAATCCTGAACTCTGTTATTTCCTGTTTTCTTTTAATATTCTCTCCTGACAGCACTAATGAGAGAAAAAGAACAGAAATAGAAAAGGCTTCTATCACGATTTTCTGATTAATTGTTTCACACCTACCTTCAAAGAATTATTTATCTCCTCATGATAGTAGTTGTATATTTAAAGGACCTGCCTCTTCCTGTGGCTTTAGATGTGTTTGCTGAGACTTAAATTTATTCACCTAGTGGTCATACCTAAGAACTTGGCGAATTCAAATATTTGCAAGTTGAATACCAAGCATCTAACTACCTGGCCAACTTGTCAAATTATGTGTTTAGGAAATATGAATAAAAAGTACATAAAACATTTCAAAAGATGAACTGAAATAGATAAACTTGTGAAACAAATTCTTAGTGTCACTAGTGATCAAAGAAGCACAAATGAAGTAATACCTTTAATATGAACACTGCTCCCAGGCTAAGGTACTATAGATGATTTAATAAGTATCTATTTAATATAAATTGGCTAAGCTTTTTAAAAAATGATTTGACTGTCTATCAAAAGCCCTAAATGTATGTATTTGTTTTAATCCAGTGATTTAATTTCTAAATAATTTGTCATAAAGAATTAATATAATGTATGAAAGTTTTATGCTGAAAATGAGAGTCAATTAAATATGAAATTTGCCTCAATGGTTAAATAAATTATGATACATTTACTCAATAATTTTTTTTATAATCTAGTATGTTTATAAAGGGCTTAAAATAAATTGGGAACATAATTAAATATGTAGTGAAGTAAAAATTTGACCATATATTGTGATCACGAATATGTAAAATAAGAAAACAAAACAAAATAATAGAATAAATGAAATAGAATGAAAACAAAGACAGAAAACACCGAAAGGAATGCCATAAAAATATTTGGAGGCTTTCTTTAAATTATTTGAAAATTGTGAGTTATTTTTCTTCTTTCTCTGTTTCCAAATTTGTTCTAATCATCTTCGATAACATGTATAATGAGAAACTATAATTCAGATATTTAGGCATTTAATATTTTACTCAATCAATTATACTACTACCTGAGAGATAGCCAAAACATTCTTAAAATTGTTTCTTTAGTTTGTCAAATTTGCTGTTCAAATTCTATTTGCTGTTATTGCTATGAACTAATTATGCTAACTTGGAAATATTACATATTCGTATAGCTTTTCTGAGCCTCAGTTTCTTCATGTGTAAAATGGTAACAACAACAGTAATTACTTCACAGGGATTTTCTGAGTTATTAGAAGAAATAAAGATAATATTGAGAGCCGGTACTTATAAATGTAAGTTCTTTTTTTCCTGCAAGAATCTCTGTCTGACATCTGATAGCACAAATCACCATCATATTATTCATATCAGTGTCTGTAATACAGCCTCTTGGTTTAAGTTGGAAAAAACACCAACAACACTGTGTGGAATAGGTAAATTACATGTGCTTAAAATTGAGCATCAGTAAGAATATGAAGGGATGTTTTTATCCAGTCTTGTGGAAATTATATGCTTTGGGGAGAGGCTTTAAGTAATCTCTGGAATGAAATCCTTACACTATTTCTAATAGGATACAAACTATTAAATGTGTTATACTGTTTCAAGAATAATGGTACAAGTATATTTTGAGGAAAAAAAATATGAGTCTTGCTAATATGCTAATTTCACAGGCATATTTCTACTTGACAACTGTGGGTATTATTTTAATTAGAGTCATACTTACAGTCTAATATAAGAATTACCACTAAAAGCAGGTTTAATTTCCATCAGGAATAATTTTTTGTATTCTTTTCACTTTATTCTTGAATCCACACCCATTGCAAATTATCTTGTCTCTTTTAATTAGTAGCCTAAAGCAGTCTTCTTGTTTTCTGCTCCTCTCTACTATTTTTATCAATTATCTTTTTTAAAAATTTTTCTTCATTTACATTTTGATGTGATAAAACCAGAGTGAAATAATAATAAAATAATTTTGCTGGCTTTTAAGTAAAAATTTATTCAGTATTATTTTTATTTATTTCTAAATAGCGGGAAGGTGTACATCTTAGAGAAACGCAATGGGAAAAATAAGAGATAAATGAACAAATCATCAATGTGCTCTAGTTGAAAATATTTATTTTTATCTAACCACATGGGCCTTCAGAACAATAAAAAAATTAGTCTAAATTGTTTTGTTTTTTGCCATCTTCCTGTCTGTTTCAATTCAGGCTAGTTATGTCACAGATGTGAATTAAACCTTTAAGAAAAATATCCCCTCTTTTAAACCATTAGAGTCCTATCATAATAATATATGCCCACACTGTATATACTGCTTGACATACACAAATCTGAGTTTTTATTGTAAACTAATGGTTGAATAAGTATAATTACATATCTCATTCATATTTTTCATTGTGTGCTTTTTCTATCATATTTATCTATAATTTCTATAATGCATAATATTTTCTATAATGCATAATATTTAAGTTAATCTATAAAACTTGTTTCTGATATTGGTGACTACTTCAATAACTCAGAGCAATATTCAATGACTTAAATGTGTAATACATGTCTTGGAAACAACTTACATATATGTTGGGTCAATTTCCCAGTGAAAAAACAATCTAGCAACATAATTAGATCTGAGAATTAATTTATATGTCAAATATGTCAATTTTGACAAAATCTCCATTCAAATATATTACTTTAGAAGAAAATTTAGCTGCAATTTTCAGAGAGATGGATATTTTTGCAATGTTGTTATATAAAATAAATCTATCAAATAGAAATATTCATTGTCTCACTATAATGAGAATTTATAAATTTAACAGTATTCCCCAGTATAAGACATTTTATTTTGTCATCTAATAGTAGCTGGTTGTATTAGAGTTTTATCTACTTCTTTATTGCTAACTAAGCTGACCGAAATACCTTTTTGTATTTTTTATGAAAGTATTTGTTTAACACACAATATTCAGGTAATTTTCTCTAATTTAATCTCTCTGTATAGAATGCAGATGTTTTCAGAGGTGTAGATTAACCGCGAGTGGAATATACATTATCATAATACACAGAAAATTAATGTCACTCATTTGCTTTACTGGTAATTAAATTTCCCTCAATTGGGGTTGGTATTGGTCTTCATCAATGTAGGATTGTAAATGTTCCTTTCTAACACATTTCTCTCTCAGATATCATAATTTAATGATCATTCACATTCTTAGTGTCTAGAAGATCCTTTCAAACATTGTAGCTTTAATTGTTTGGGATGTCGAAGACTCCTTGAAAATCTAATGAAAGCTATAAAATGTCTTCCCAGGAAAAGTAATATGCATATTAATTCTCTCTCATATGTGTGTGTGTGTGTGTGTGTGTGTGCACATATCAAACACACAAACACACGCAGACACACACATATTTATATGCCTATTCAGGAGGTTCACAAAATCTTTTGAAGCTTATTAGTGGACTCCCTTGATCAGTGGTACTCAACAAAATTTCCTGAGAAAATTTTAAAAATCTCTTTCTTAAATACCTTCCAATGATTCTGATTCTTCAAACACAGTCTTTAGTTGTATGTCTCTGCTCTTTGAACATCCAAAAGATCTAGCTACCAGCTTGGGTATTTCCCATGTCCTTCCATCTCCTGATAATGTCCCTATTTTCCTCCCTTCTGCCCAACTGGGTTCCAAAACATAGTTTTCCTAATATTCTTCCTGTTATCCCTGAAGCTTCTCTGTAATAAGCTTGTTTCTGCTTTCTAGAAATCACTGATCCATAATTTTTGGTGAATTATAATCAACGTCCCAGCATAATAACTTTTTCTTGCAAACCAATATATGCAGATCTCCATTAAACAAATCTCCCACATCTTAGCTAAAAGGAGAGACAGAGCTATGTAACTTTTAAAGAAGTATATTCATTTGTGTGGTTAAAAAATAATTGATTCAGCGATTCATGTAAATAGAAGTTAGATAGCAGTTCATAATAGAAATCTACATATAATCTTCAAATAATTTGAGATAATTATTCGCCTGCCACATTTCTTTTAAATGAATGCTATACAATAAATGGGACTGCTTTATGTGTCATTTTCTTCTATTTTTTCTATCTGACCATTTGATATACTTTCATGACTAAATGTATGTAAAGTAGACATCAAGGAAAATAGGAGAAAGAAAATTAAAAAGCTGTGACCACCTGTAATGGTAAAATATTTCCTAATGGAGCATTCATGCTGAAGAATTGTGTGCAGTCAAAAGCTCAGTTACATGAAAGACTTTAGTTGTGCTTTTTTTTTTCTTCGTTTGTTGAACAGTCTCTTAACTGTATGTTAACCAGGGACCCTCACTATGTTTTATTTATAATTTTATTATTAAAAGATATATCCCATAGTCTTCACTGTTAACATGCTATCTATGAAGCAAAGAACATGCTAAATCTGAAATGGTCAATGGTAGGCTCTTCTTGGGTCATCCTTTGGCCGATTGTCAGGAATCATCACGTCATGTGGTAAACATGACCCCCATTAAATGCCTCCATAGGATTTTTAGATTGTTTCTAATAAATCCCTGGATAGAATTTATTATAACAACATTTTTTCCTCTTGTGCATTAAAATCGAATATTCAAACAAAATGTCAAATGAGAAGTCCAATTTTATAATTTCCGATTAATTAGAAATTCTTATACAGAGAAATTGATATATTTAAGTCATTGGGGAAAAAAAAAACTAGTAAAATGGCTGAGCTTTAAACATCTTAGATAAAGTAACTTTTCACTCAATTATTTAGTTAATTAAAAAAGGAATTTATACATGACATTTGAATGTACATGAGATATTTATTATTTTTTAATAAACTTAATTAGTGAGAGTTAGATTGCCATCAGCATTCATGATAAATAATTTTAACAAAGGCCTAATGAGGAAGAACTTATAATTGCACAGCTTGTGAACTGGGGTGTGCCTGTGTGTGTGTGTGTGTGTGTGTGTGTACTGCCTACGTCCTCATGGTGGGTGTCAAGTCACCAAATATTCAATGTTATTAATGATAAAGACAGAAAACAGCAGCAGGTTAATGACATTTTCAGCCATTACCAAGTTAGAAGGCAATAAAACTCTAGTCAGAGAATAGGAGAAAAAATTAAAAGGAATTGAAGAGTTTATGATAATTGAGAGGAAATAACTAAATGAGTTTCCATGGAAAATCAGGAGCTTAAGCTGCTGGGAGCGTAGGGGAGAGGGAGGATGTAATCATCAGAAACCTAGCTATTCAGCAGCTGTGAAATGTGATGGTCAAATGTAGACTGAGGATTATAACAGACACCAACTGTATAGAAGTTTTCAATTATTTTGGCAGGCAACAAAGGCCAAAGCCAATTGAAGCAGAATACCAAGAGATGTGTTTACACCATGAATAAAGAAGTCAAGTCTTGGTAAGAAAGTCCCTTGATTTGGAATTAGAAAGATTTTCACAGGTTAAGAATTAGTAGCTAAGGGCCTGAGAGCTAAATGATTAATTTTTATTATAACAGAATTGAAATTGATAAATTAAGTGCCAGGAATCCAAGAGTCTCCAATTGGCATCTTTTCAAATACCAAGGTCTACTGATTCTGTTCACTAAATATCTCTCAAATCTATTCTTCTTTAACCATTATGTCACCATCCTAATCCAAACCACCATCATTTCTCATATGCACAAAGCAAGAGTCCCCTAAATGGTAGCCCCACATTCACTTTTGCCTTCCTCCAATTTGTTCTCCAGATGTTCACCACAGAGAGATATTTTGCAATATAAACTGGTGTAACCAGAGCCTGCTACTAGCCATAATACATTGCCTTTCTGTGACTTTTTAAAGGTCACTTTTCTAGATGATTTACTTACAACTGTCAAAAATTTGTCATAAGACACTTACTTTGTTAGAAAAAAAACATTTTATTATCACTGTCTATCAGAAAATCACCATAATAAATATATAAATATAGAATGTCTACAGTGTGAATAGCACTCACTTAAATATCATCCTCTTGTTCATTGCATCATATGCACAATCACATGACATCATGCAGCAGTCCTGCATGTCACTCCCATTATGAAAACTTCCAACAGTGTCCATTTTTGCTTGAGTTAAAGGCTTGAAAGCCTAACATTCTGTAAGGCCCTGGATCTGTTGTTCTCTGCCTATACTTTTCTGTCCACCTGAAATGTTTCTTTCAGCCCCAATTCACACCCTCCTTATTTTGCTATCTCCCTCCCTGTCCTTCATTTTCTCAGTATGAATGTTTTTTTTCCAAGAAGTCTGTCTCCAAGACTCGGTGAGGACCCTTGAGTCCTCTTATACCTTAGAGCATCACAGTCTTTTATTCAGTGTCTCACTTGGTAGAATAAAGGCTCCATGAGAGCAGATCACATGTCAAAACTGTTCCGGGCCTCATAATTCTAGACACAGTGGTGTTCATATAGTAGATGCTTAATACATATCTGTTGGATGTGTAAATGAAGTTGAGGATATAAAATAATGCTACATAATGAATAGGCATATATTAAATTATGATCAATATATGTTTAATTAATAATACCTTAATAAAAATTATTTTAAAGGGCATAAAAATCAGAGAAAAAAACAACATGAAATTAACATTTGATAAGTTAGAATTGAGCTATATGATATATTTTTGTCAGTCTTGTTCCTGACTATAAATTCCAAATTTATTATCTTCCTTAAATTGAATTCTATATCATAAAATAGAAAAATTCTTTCTCACTTCTCCATGTCCATTTTAGGTGCTTCAAAAATTCAAAATAAAATTGCTATTTTATTTCTTTTGTTCTCAAATGTTTCTGTTTAAAAAAACTTTATAGTATTATACAAAATATTATCTGTGGAAAGTTTTAAAGAGGCACAAACATACAGAGTGGTTTAGTCACTTCTAGAGGCCTAGTATTTAACTTTGGAAAGAAAAGTATTTCTATGCTTTTTTTCTGTAAATATTTCAAATAATCATATAATCACATATATGTGTCCATTTTATCCTCAGAGATGAATAGTCAATAGACTTAATTGACCTACATACATAAATATAACATTTTTAACAAGGGTGGTTTCAAAAATTAATATGATTTATTCTCCTTGCAACTTTAGAAAATACACAGTAAACAAAGCATAAATAAAATAGACAGTTGCTTACATGTGGCACAAGGGACCAGAGGATAACCAGGACTTCGCTATGTGGCTTGAAGGAGAAAAGCCTTTTGTTCAGGTTGGAAAAAGACATCAAAAGGTACAGTTGATTGAGACAGGTTAGAAGCATAAATCTCAAGCCCCAGAGTGAATTTTTCCAGGCCCACAGCTTTGCTTACCAAATGCATATGAGAAGGGGAGAAGAGTAAGTATGTCTCCTTCAATTTTGATCAAGGTTGTCTTTGCTTCCATTCTTCCGGTCAAATGAAGTATTGAAACAAATTTGGTATATTTGAGGAAGGTTTGGCTTTTGATCTTTTCTATGATCTTTTGCAGAGATGTGGACCGTTGATAAGATTATGTTTTTCAAAATAACAAGTCAAAGTATCTCTAGTGCCTAAGACATTTCTCTTACAAAACAAAGTACCTAAATATACAACATTAACTTTTTATAGGCACTTTCAACTCTGAAAATATAGACTACAAGCGAGATTAGAAAACACAAAGAATAATAGATTAAAGACTTCTTTGGCATCTAGATGTGTTGAGCAGTGATCACCTGCCTGCCTTTATTCTGGCTAGACCATTGCACACTTTTTAGTTCACCATAAATGTGATTCTATTCATAGGTTTAAGTGTACAGTTGACTCTTCCTTGCTCAACAGCATTTGAGTGATTTTATCTGAAACTTTTATTTTCAATAAGTTCTCATTCAGGTCAGTTTGTAGGAATGACATAGGACAGTCAAGTTTCAAATTTTCAAGTGCTTTTTTGAGGACTATGGCTTTTTGTCCCCTTACCTTAAAATACTATCCTCTATAATAGATAATTATATAATCTCATTTAATAGGCTCAACTTCATCTCAGATTCCAGGACAATCTTTCCCCAAGTAGCAGACACATTAAAGCAGTTCAATGACGTAATTTAGGAAAAATTTATTGAGCCTCTTCAATAGACACAATAGTTTTCCCAATCTCATGATGAAATTCTGTACTAAATGAAATATAGTTTATTTCCTTAACTGACCCTTTGCTGTGGACTGAATGTTTGCCCCTCTCCCCCAAATTCATATGCTGAAGCCCTAAATATGATGGTGTTAGGAAGGCGTTTGAGAGATGGTTAAATCATGAGAGTAGAGCCCTCATGAATAGGATTTAGTGCCTTTATAAAAGAGGCCTGAGAAAACTCTTTTGCCCCTTTTTGCCTGTCTGTCACCAGACACCTAATCAGCTGGTGCCGTGATCTTGAACTTCGCATTCTCTAGAATTGTGAGAAATAGATAGTTGTTGTTTAAGCCACCCAATCGATGGTATTTTTGTTTAGCAGTCTGAATGGACTAAGATACTCTCCTATTTACAATAACTAGGCCCTGTCTAAGTCTCCAGTTATATAATTTTTACAGTACAAATTCTTACCTGCTTGGGTGTTGCTTTGCTTTCACTGTTCTTTCCAGACTAAAGACCTGTTCCTTAATCCCTGGCTCCAAAATAAAGTGTCTCAGGGAATACGGAAATTGGGGAGATGTTGGTCAAAGAGTACAAACCTGTAGTTAGGAGATAAATAAGTTCTGGGAATCTAGTGAACAGATTATAGCTAACAGAACTGTATTATATACCTGAAAGTTGCTGAGAGACTAGATCTTAAATATGTTCTCAATGCAAAATTTAAAAATATAGCAATTATATGATGTAATGGAGATGTTAGCTAACACTATGTTGGTAATTTTATTGTAATATATAAGTGTATCAAATCAACATATCATATATCTTAAATTTATGCAATGTTATGCCAATTGTATCTCAGTTTAATAAAAGAAATCCTGTACATACAGAAATACACACACACCCACATACACACACACACACACACACACACACACACACACACACAGTGCCTCAGCTGAGAACTGATTCTTTGTCATCCATCTACCAGCTTGGATTTCAATCTATTGCCTATTCTTCATTCCTCATTTCCATATAGGATCCTTTTGGAACACCTGCCAGGATTCCCACTTATAGGCTATTAGTATAGCCTCTGAATTCTGTACTTCACCTAGCTGGAAAGCCTCCTGTTACCTCCAGGGCATATCTAGATACCAGGTCTCAGCCCCTCCTAGTGTGAGCTATTCCAAAACCATCAAATTCCATTTGCTTCCATATGGAGAGGCCCTCTGTATTGGTTTCAAATCAAAGCGCTGGCTTTCTAATTGGTATCACTCAGGATTGTTATGGATTGGTATCACTCCTGCCTATATACCCTTCTCCTCTCTTGCGCCCTTTCTCTACTGCCTCAATCAATCTCTTTATCTTTTTATCACATAACTATAAGTTATCAATGCTTTTTATCTGCTGGACACTACTAAGTGCCTCCCATTCATCATCTCATCTAATTCTGAGGGCAACTATAGAGTACTTACAATTTTTATGCATATTTTGAAGAAATGATAAAATAAGGCTTACAATATTCAATGACTTGCCTAATAATAAGGTGTGTAGCTAGCACTCAAAACCAGGTTTGTCTGACACTAACCCCCACATTTTTAAATACTAGACTAAAATGCTCCCCTAGATCAGTGTGGTTGTATTATTAACTCTGTTTGGAAAGAATCCTTCTTTTAATTGAAGGGATCCAGATTGAAGTTCATCCAGAAAAGGGTCTTGGCTATATGGTGGATCAGATATTTAATCAACAAAATCAAAAGAGAAACATACCTGGAAGAATCAGGCAACCAGTTTTCTGGATGGTCAACCAGAGGATCAGTCCTGTTCAGAAAATTGTTCAAGCAGCAAGTGACAGTTCTTAAAATCCTAACTGTCCAAAAGATAGCAATATTCTATTTTAAATACATTCAATGTATGGTCCAAAGATATGTTCTACTTTCTTCTTGCACTTGGGGGAGGAAGAAAGGACAGACAGATAGGATTTACAGATGTGCAATAAAAGCCAGGGAGCCCTAATTAGCAAAGGGGCAGGTATGCTAGCTGTTTTAGGAAACTTGTTCAAATTCCTCTACTATCTGTGACAAATGGTTTCCCACCTCTGCTTAAATGCTTCTATTGAGGAGAAATTCAGTACCCGTTTTACTATTTAGTAGAAAAGCTTATCAGAATATTCTTTAAGTTTAGCTATAGATTTCATCAATTAGCATTATTTGTTTCTTCTGGAACACATTTTATTGATGATTATCATTTTCCTTTGATCTAGACATTAGAATTCTTATAATGCATGGTCTATTTGCTTTAATGTTATTTAGTAATCATATCAATCTATCAGCTTTTTTTTAAAGCTGTGGTTCATTGAAACCCTCAAATCCTTTTTTATTTTTTATTATTTTTTATTTTTTTTTAGCATAAACACATTTATTTACTAACCAAAGTGATGATCCTAATTAAACTAACACTCGGAAAGAGTTGCATGTAAAATGTTTGTTAATTGAACACAGTAATGAAAAAAAAAAAGCATAGAGAGATCTGCTTATTGAACTGAGTCCGTTTAACCTTGCACCTAATTCCTGTTCAGAGGATGATGGAATTTTACTCTACTTTTTCATGGACCCGGGTACAGGTTACATTGTTCATGATGCATTCCACCACCATTTTTCCATCTTCCAATTTTCTAGTTATTGTACAATCCTTCCCATCCCATTCCTGATGTTGAATCAATGTACCATTTACAAAGCTGCAGACAGTCTGAGTTTTTCTGCTGTCAGCTGTAGTTTCTTCAAACTTCTCTCCCAGCTTACATGAAAACTGCGTCATTTTCTGAAAGTAACTTTTAACTTAAATGTGAAACTATCATTATCCCTGTTATGTTAACTTTTGTCTTGGATTTACTCATCATATCTATCTCTAATGATTGCCATTATGGATCAAGTTTTGTACCCTCAAAATTCATATGTTGAAGTCCTAGCTCCTAGTACCTTAGAGTGTGACTTTATTTGGAAATAGAGCCATTGCAATATAATTAGTTAAGTTAAAATGAAGTGAAAGTTGGCCCCTATTTCAATGACTTGTGTTCTCCTAAAAAGTGGATATTTGGACCCAGAAAATGTACAGAAAAAAACATTCCATGTGAAGATGAAGGCAGAGATCAGAGTGATGCTTCTACAAAACAAGGAATGCCAAAATGGCCAGCAAACCAGCAAAAATTAGGGAAAGTACACAGAACAGATTCTTCCTTATTCCCCTCAATAAGAACCAACCTTGCCAACACCTTGATCTCAGATTTCCAGCCTCCAGAATTGTGAGACAATAAATTTCCATTTTTTAAGGCACCCATTTGGCGGTACTTTCTTATGTCAGTCTCGGCAAACTAACACAACTGCTTATACTTTTGAATCTATCGTTTGATCAGAAATATAAAATTTCTATTCATAATTACATTCTAGAAACAGGTTAAAAGCTTAAAATGGTGAATTTTAAAGTCTCATTTTAAGTGTTTACCCGTCTAGGCATCTTATCAGTATGCTCTGCTCCCACTTCATCAGGTCACTTCTTGCCTGTTCTGATGTTGAAATTTTAGTAATACTTAAGATACCAAGAAATAAAAAATAATAATAACTGATAACATGCTCTTGGAAAAAGCTTCCAGCCTGGGCTTTCAAGATTCCAGGAGTTCTTAGATTTTTTTTTTTTCTTTTTGATATTTCAAAAACTTAGTTCACATATCTGCACCCATGTTAAGCCTGAGCAAGCTAATTCAAAATATCAAGTACTTTCCCTGGGCTAAATTTCTACTAACTTTATGCCTGTAATAATATAACCATTTTTTGAAAATTTAAAAATTTCTAGTCATGACACTAAAAATATTGTATGAATTATTCCATTTAAACCTCATGAATGTATCCCAGGAGGTGATACTATTATTATCCCCTTTTAGAGATGAATTCACCAAAGGTTAGAAAAGTAAATGAAGTATCGTGACCAAGGTTGCATAGCTATTACGTAAGTAAATGAGATTTCAGATCTAAATTTGTCTAATTCCAGCATTCAAACTGTAAACTACACATATTCTTCTGCTAAGTAAAGAAGAAAAAGACTCATTGTTTCAGCCACCTAATAGTTGCACAATGTTCGGCAAATTGATTAACCTTCATTTTTTCCTGTACAAAATGAAAACAGAGTGACACTTTCTAAGATACTACACAGAGTGCGTGGTGAATAAAAAACTATTACATATTTTTGTTACTTAAAAATGCAGTTCATTCATTTTATCAGTAGATAAAATATTTTATTATATCAGAAAAATAGTAAAATGGATCAAATATTTTGGAAAAATACATTTTCCTGAATACATAATAGAAATCACAATTTAGCTTTCCAATCTTACCTTACTGTCTATACTTAGATGAATATACTTCACTGAAAAAAAAGTATGATAAATTTCTGTTACCAAATTTAATATTCAAAGAAAAATTATATATATGCATGCACGTATATACATAAGTAAATAACTATGTACATATATATGTATACATATATATGTATATTTATGTTTAGGAAAAGTCCTTAAATTGATGGATTAAAAGAACTCACAGTGAGACAGTTAATAATATATTCTTACTTTTATTCTTATTCTTATTCTTATTCTTACATTTTTATATAATAATTTATATTGTATTATTATAGACATGAACTAATAGCAAGTCTATAATGGGTTGAGTCAGTACAGCGAAGGGAACCTCACAAGACACAGGTTGGTAGCTGGAGGAGAACTAAAGTGAAGTACCATATCCTCTTCACACATTGATCTTCTGCCATGAAAGATGCTACAATCACCATTTTAAACAAATTCATACTTCCTTGCCAATGTGTATTTTTGTTTTGCTAAACTAGCAACTCTGTCAAATTGACATTGCAGAAATGGATATTGGTATTTCGTACACAAACTAAAGTTGTCAGATGTGTATTTTAATCTTTACAGTCATTGTCACAGTCCAGAACTTGTCATAAAATCAACTACATTAAATTATTCTAAGAATCAAGGTGATCAGACAAACCATCTTATGGTTCAGACACTGGAGATGGTTTAATGATTAGAAGGAATTACTTTGTGACAGAGCAATTTATTTATCAGTAATTAACCTGGAAATAACCAACCTGGTCAAAATTGTCAAACTTTTATGATAATTTGTTTTCTTTTCTATATCTTGGTTATTTCTTCAGTTCAACTGATATCACATAAAAATATACTTCTCTCATGTTTTTACTTAATCGTTTACAAAAGAGAGAAAGTAATTTAAAAACCTATCTTCTTTTGATACAATGCTCCTTAAAAAAGGAAGAATATTTTAAACCACTGTTTGGAAAATGTCTTGGATAGCAACTCTTTCGTTTCCTTTGCATCCCCACCACAGGGTGAAAATAAAAGGAGCAAACCTGTAAGACATAGTACAATTTAAAGAACAAATCTAAAGAATAAGCCTATTTTCTTCAGGTTAGTGTTCTAAATAATTGCACTTAGTAGAGGCTGGAATAGCTTAATTGTACTTTCATTTTTGCACACGTAATTACCTTAGCTGAACTCAAATCTTGTATGTTTATAGTCCCAGCATCATCATTAAGCTAAAAATTCTATCTTACCCCGAAAATTTCCAATTAAGCCCATTTGGAGCTTTCCACTGAATGCCAGCACTAATTTCCTTCTGTAAAAGATCAAGGGTGCCAAGATGTCACACCAGAGAGAGGCCAATAGTCAGCTCATTAACAAGATTGATGAACTATACAAGTCGCTCTTACTGATGTGAGCATCTCAACTTGGACTAAAGTCGTATCTTATGAGACCATATTGGAGATTTGGGAGGTCATCACTCATTAAAAATAGCTTTACATGGATGGTTCAAAACGGAGTGATTCAAAGAACCAAACTTTAGGATAATGGCAATCTTTAGAAAAAAAGCAAATGTAGTTAGGTGCCACTTTGTTTAAATAATTTATCTACTGAGGTAAGCAATATAACTAAAGCTCTTCTAACCTCTCTGGTTTCACCTCAATGGAAAATGCAATATAAAAGCTGATTGTTTTTATTTTTCTCCTATCTTTCTCTTTATCATTAAGATATGATTCTGTTGTTTCTAAAGCCAGAGTTAAAAATAGAACATAGATCTGTCTGCTAATTTTTTCATCAGTAGTGCAATAAACACTAATTAGTATGTTCTGTATTTTTTTATGTTCTTCAATGAATTTAGAATATGGGCCTTTTGAATAAATTGGCCAGTAGTGTTGTCAGTGTTTAAACAGGGTTACACAAAAGAGCTATGTGGACAAGAAAGCAAGACATTGTAAAAGGGTATTGTTTAGGCCACAAGCATGTCAGCCCAGCCACTGTCAACACAGCCAGGGCCTTACTGGCTCACAGGCTGGCCATTTCTTTCTTGATTCACCACAGATGAGAGACTGGTACAGAAACTAAATGTTTTTCAGGGCACATAGCATTGAATGAACTTGATCAGATGGGCTAACTATAATGACTTTACTAGAGTTAAACTAGAATGCAAATTTATCTACTTATAGCTACTTCAACTCTGATGTCCTCTCTCCATTGTATTCAATGTACCATAGAAATGGAATTAATCTTTGAAGTATTCATTAGCCAACATAGGCCCCAAGCAAATGAAGGAAGATCATCCTGAGAAATATTTAGTTCACATCATGGTAAAATTTGAAATGAAAAAAGAAAAAAATTAACACACCACTAAGGATACAGTTCATGGACCTTTTCCAAAAATTCTAGGTCTACTCTGAATAGAAATTAATTAATCCTTCCTAAATCTGTGCTGTGGTCTTTTCTTTTCCACTTAGACAGTATCTATTTGATTAAAACTTTTTTTAAAGAAATTTTTCAATAAACTTTACATAGTCACAAAATACTCTTTTGACTTTAGTCATATTTTTATGACACACTGCTTTAGAAAACTTAATTAGAATTAGGTATTTTCAATTAGTCAAAGATAAACAGATCTTTTTAAAAAAATATTTTTTTAATTGTAGGTGACATATGGTATTATATTAGTTTCAGGTATTCAATACAGCAATTAGACATTTATATAACTTATGAAGTGATGATCCTGATAAATCCAGTACCCCTCTAACACCATACACAGTTATTATAGTACTGATGACTATATTCCCTATGCTATACTCTACATCCCCATGACTATTTTGTCACTACCAGTTTATACTTTTTAATCCTTTCTCCTTTCGCCTATTTTCCCAACTCCCTCCTCAAATCTGGCAACCACCAAATGTTCTTTGTATCTATGAACTTGTTTCTGTTTTGTTTGTTTGTTTACCCTTGAGCAGATCTCTTAAAACAAAAGTTAATCCCATCAATTTTGTATTGTTTCTTCCTATTTTAACTTTACATCTAAATTCTGAAGATCTTTTTTTTTTTTTTATTAAATTTATTGGGGTCATATCAGTTAATAAAATTATATAGGTTTCAAGTGTACAATTTCATCTTTACATAATGACTGGAAGGAGCATTATATATTGAACTCTTTCAGGGCATGGAAGCAGAAGAAATTTATAACCTTCCCCTTTCCCCCAAATTAATGGCATAATTACATGTCTGAAACTTTATTAAAGATAGAGGAGGATGTGTGAAACAAGTTAATGATAATGCTAAAGGAGAAAGTAAGGGATGAGAATTGTAATACTCTTGAATTAACAAAATCATTTTTATTCTAAAGATTATACAAGAAGAATATCTATTAGAAATTAAAATATACACATAAAGCTATTTGCTAATGAGTTGGTTTCCTTGGAGAGTTAAAATTAAAAGCTGCCCTAGGTAAACCCAAAAGTAAGCTGGGATTTAAGAAGATGACGGAATATTCAAATTACTTTTTCAGCTTCATTTCCTGTGATTTTTATCCATTTGTCTTTTACTCAGCCACATTAAAACACTCACCATTTTATAATTTTGTTCACAGAACACAACCTATTATAGTATTAGGGCACAGGCTTTCTGTTTTTTTTTTTTTCTTTTTATGTATTTATTTTTATAATAACCAGCCTGGTGTTAAATCTCCTTCTCAATGACTTACTAGTTTTATGACTTGAGTAAGATTATTATAATTCTCTGAGTCTTATTTTTCTGTGCATGTGTAAAACTGGATTAAATAATACTAATTTAGACATAACAAAATAGAAATCCCAGAAACACATCTAGCTATTTAAAACATACTAAAAATTAATTTTAAAATAATTTAAAAAGAGAAATAAAACCTCTAGATAAAAAATTAGGATATGAATTCAAACCATACCCCAGAATCCATTTTAACTGGCTCTGGCTCATTTTGTCCACCCCATAGGGATTGGATGTGGGCAGATAATTGTGGAGCAAAGGAGGGGAGCTCTTCTGCCATAATTACAGAGAAGTACTGGGAAGAAGAGAACATTCCAGGTACCTGATGCCCCTGTCAATACAAATTAATCCAACACTAATTTTTTTTAAATTAGTTTCAAGTATACAGTACATTGGTTAGACATATATATAGTTTATGGAAGGATCTCCCTGACTACTCTATCTTCCCTCTGTCTCAACAAGCAGCCATTACTTTACTGCTCACTGCATTCCCTGTGCCATGTTCCCCATCCCCGTGACCATCTATCAACTACTAATCTGTACTTCTGTAAACCCTCACAGCTTCCTCTCAGCACCCCATCCCTCACCCCTCTCTGGCTGTCACTACATTGTCCTCTATATTTGTGAGCTTGTTTTAGATTAGTTTGTTCTTTTTGTTCCTTAGATTCCATATGTAAGTTATTCCGAAATCATATGGTATTTATCTTTCTCTGTCTGACTTATTTCACTCAGTATAATAACCTCTAGATCCATCCATATTGTTGCAAAAGGTAGGATTTCATTTTTTTTCTGGCTGAGTGATATTCCATTGTGTATATGTACCATGTCTTCTTTATCCAAACATCTGTCAATGTGCATTTAGGTTGCTTCCATATCGTGACTATTGTAAATAGTGCTGCCATGAACATAGGGGTGTATAGATCTTTACAAATTATTGTTTAGATTTTCTTTGGATAAATACCCAGAAGTGCAATTGCTGTGTCAAAAGGTAGATCCATTTTAAAATTTTTGAGGAACCTCCAGACTGTTTTCCATAGTGGCTGTACCAATATGCAATCCCACCAATGGTTTATGAGGGTTTCCTTTTCTCTTCATCCTCACCAACACTTGTTGTTCTTTGATTTATTGATGACAGCCATTCTGACAGGTGTGAGTGATATCTCATTGTGTTTTTAATTTGCATTTCTCTGATGATTAGTGACCTTGAGCATCTTTTCATATATCTGTTGGCCATCTGTATTACACTGCTGTTTAGCTATGTGCCTTGGATAAGTTACATAACCATTTTAAATCTCAGTTTTTCATCTATAAAATTTAATTAATTATGATTAATCTACCTAAAAGAGTTGGTCTGTGCACTTAACGCGGTAATTACATAAAGGGTTTAGCACAGTGCTTGCCACATGTTCCATATAAACTAGCAATAATTATATTAATTGTTCACTAAAGGATGTTCATTATTATTATCAATATTTCATCACCTCATGCTTTCACATGCTCCTTCTTTGCATAACATCCCCCTCCATTCCCTTTTCTATTGTGCTTCTAGTAATTCTACAATGTTGTTTGCCCTTCTAAGGAGGAACTCAGTAAATTTCTGGTGGAAGAATAAATAAATGAAGAAACAAAAATAAAAAAAATAATAAAAATGTAAAAATAAATCTTAGCTCATAAGCTAAAGAAAAATAGAGAGTTGGATTGACCTATGGCCATAATTTGCCAATCATTGAGCTAGATAGATAACATGTAATCAAAACTGGGAAAAAATTTTGGCTTATTAGCCCATGTCCATTAGGGCCAGCATAATGATAAGAAGAGGATGTCTTTGGAATGCCTTCATTTTCAGTAAAATGTGAGAAGTCCTCACTATTGATATGTTTTCCATGAACTTAGACTTAATTTTTATAAAATTTTTTAGTTTATTCTTTGAGACAGCAATGTCTAGAAAAGAACTTGAGTTTTAGAGCTTGAGTTCTAATCTGTTCTTATAAGCTATGTAGCTTTGGGAAAGCCACTCTACGTCATAGTTTTATCATGTTGAAAACGAGTATAATAATTTCTCTTTTTTAGTGTTGTTATTGTTATTTGAGTATATTTAATTCCCTACCATCTAATAAATGCTCAATAAATTTTAGTGACAATTGCACCTTAATATTTAGTTTTTGAAGACTCTTATTTTTCAAACCTGTTATTTCCAAAGCATATGGGAATTTTACTTCTCTAGCAATTTTTTTGTAGTCACAGATAACAGAATAATTTGTGGAGATGATCATACTTTTCTTATTATTATTGCTAGAATAGAAAACTGATGAAATTGAAAAGATAAATATGCACTCAACATCAACTCTTTCCCATGGCATCCTGAATACACTCAAATAATTGTATTATAATGTCTAAAATATAAACTCAGTAAGAGTAGGGATCTCATTTGCTTTGTTTCATGCCATCTCCTTAGCCCCTAAAACAGTACCTTGCACAAAACAGGAGCAGGAAAGCTATTTACTCAATAAGGATCTAATACGTAAATTGTAAATTACATATGAACTAAAGATATATTTTGTTTAGCTCACTCGGTAATTCTTACGTAATGATAAATTAGTTTAAAACAAAAACCATGAAATTTATGTAAAAGGAGTTTGAATTTTTATAAGCAATTAGGCTTTGCAAATTCATATGACAATATAATTTGAAGCTAATCGTAACTGTTTCAGATTAGAAGTGTCATGCTTATCTATAGGACTGTGATAAAAACACATCAAGCCTTTGGGACTAGAGAGGGCAGAGAGGCTTGTACTTTATAAGCAGAAAACTGTGGCCCAGCTCAAAGAGTTGAAGAGTGAGAAAACAGACAAATAGGAGTTCTCCTGCATTGAGAATTGTACCTCACACTAACACATCATTATGGAAGGTGGTAGGATCTTGTAAGGGGAAGTCAGATGCATACCTGAAACCTGAAACTAGTCTTAGAGTGCTCAGCCTTGGTGGCAGCCATTGAATGGGTGGCAGAGTGGAGGCCACTGAGATAGTTTTAAATAGGTAGCTGAAAACTATATTAATAAAAGCAATGCTAGCTACTCTAACAATTCCTGTATGTGTCCAAGTGTGTTTGTATGTGTATGTTATTTCTCAATTAAAAATATGTTTGAATATATTCTCATATATTCAGATTTATTTCCTAAATATCCAAGTGCAATAGTAGTTGATTTCTCATTCACATCAGGTTTAAATGGCAGTTTGTGATGAAGGAGGTGGCTGTCCTTCAGGCCCCAAGTTCTCTTCTTCTTGGCCTCTACCATCTCCTATGCGACCTTGTAAATTTTCCTATGAAACAAATAAATGGATGGCAAAAAATGTGCAGAATTATGTATGAGAAGTGTTTTTTTTTTTTTTTTTGGTTGGATTCTCCAATGGATAGACCTAAAGACAAACATTTGCATGCAAGTGGTTTTTGGAGGAGTGTTCTCAGTAACACTTGTATGGAAAGAAATAAGTAAAAGGTGAAAGTACTTGTAATACAGTTACCAAGACACCTCATCTGATGCCAAAGAAAGGTCAGGAGCTAGGAAGGCCCATCTGAGCAATCTCATACTGAATCTGCTTTCAGCCAAAATGGAATAACAGGGTTTGAATTTATTTTCTTTAAATACTAGAAAATTAGTCAAAATATATGAAACAATAATTTTAAGACATTGGACAACAGGCATATTTTCAGTCATAATAATTTAACACATTGGACAACAACATAAAATAGTTACTTCAAAGTAATAATTTAATTTCAAATTTCAAAGCTGAGAAATGTCATCTAGGAAATGTATGTCTAGGAAAAAGAAATAGATTTGGTAAAAAGCTATCGTGTCTCTCCCAGAAGAAACAATATTTAACTGCCCTGACATATAGCAGTACAGAAAGGAGAGCACAGCACATTGTGAAAGATTGATAGAAGTTCTGTTGTAAGAACAGGGATGCCTACTGCCGAGTTTTGAGTTATTCACATTGCAGTGATAAAAATATTCTTCATCTCACCAGAACTTCAAAAACAGCTTATAGTTGTAAAACAAACAAACAAACAAAAAACAAACAACAAAAACTTTTTGTTTTTATTTTGTTTTGTTGCTTTGTTTTGTCTTGTGTTTTTAGTGGAAAACCAAGATTAAGAGTTTGACACGTGTGTGAATGGTAGGGTAGAGATAAAATAACAGCAGCAAAGAAACTAACAGAGCCAAGAATTAGGATCCAAAAAATTGCTCTAATTATAACCACCCTTCCACACGCACATGTGTGCGCATACAGTCACACATGCACAGATAGATGCACTCATATTCACAAAATCACAGAATTATTGGACAGGGCATTGAATTTTACAAAAGATATGAGAGTTTTAAATTCATCTTCTCTAGATATTAAGGTGAAAGGGGACTCTAAGCAACATGTAGTTTACAACTTTTTTGCATACACTTATAACACACACCTACAAACACAAAATAAATTTTTCTTTGCATTTTCTAAATGTCCTTTGCCATGGTATTGACCTTTTGAACTAGGAAAATGAACTGATCCTCAAACAAAAAAATAACTATTGGCGATATGCTTCAACAACACGGTAAGAACTGAAATATACTATTTCTCTAGACCTCCTGCTTTTAAGGTATTGAATGTAATTTTAACTATGTAGTATCTTCCTACTTCCCACTAACTGAACACTATCTAATGCTGCAATTGTGGCAGTCCAACCCAGGCATTTCTAGCTCTTGAAATACAACGAACAGCAGCTGTGCTCTGGAGGGCTAACAACAAGGAAATTAATTGTATTACATGCTTCAACATACCAATCATTCAGGAGACAGTAGCCATTTTGACGGGCAGTTGAACAGTCACCATTTAGGGATGTTATGGTCACAATGTGTAGTGACCCATCAGTAGCAGGGGACACATTTCTGCTATATCTGCATTAGAGAAGTCAGGTGCCAGGCTCAGAAATACTGCAGAGTGGTGATCGAAAAGAGGCTATTAAAGGCAGAACCCACAGTTTTCCACTAAATGCCTGGTTCATATGATGACTTTTGTCCCAATACTTCATTCTTTTGATTGACTTTCAAAACTACCTTTAGGTTAAAGTTGATTTTGATAATTCTTTTTGCTTTCAGCAAACTCATAAAATGGGAAAGTCAACTCACAAATTTGAAGAAGAAGGAGTGGATCAAGTTTTAGGGGTAGGTTCTACTCTTTTAACAGAAAGGCATTGGGTAGTAGAGGAGGGCCCCTGGAAAAGATTTCTTTCTGGACATACAAGTAAATACAGCAATCTGCTTCAGGAAGTTGAGGAAATGTTAAAGTCAGATGTTCATATTTTTAGTCCCTGCCTAATTTTCTCACCTCTTCCTCTCCAGTGCTTTCTAGGTGGATACTCTGAGACTGTCTAGTCATAGGCTCATATCTATGTTTCTTAAATAAAGCCTGAAAGAGATAGGTAGTCATAATGGCAGTAATCAACATTATCGACTGCTTATTATGGACTAGGCTTTGTTCTAAGTGCTTTATATGCATTTATTCATTTAAAAACAACCCTGTGAAAAAACTGAGGCTCAGAGATGTGAAGTAAATTACACAAGATTTGGTATGTCACAAAGCCAGAAAACCATTCCAAGCAACCTGGGACTAGAGCCAACATTCTCTTCTACTATATTAAAGTTTCTTTCCCTACTTTAAATTAAATATTTTTTCTAGACCAAGGACCTAGTGCCTCTGCCACTACTGCAAAGTCCTTTGTGCCCACACCATTCACCACTTATTGATAATTTCTTCCTTGTCCTCTATGGTCTATTCAAGACAATGGCCTTGGTTCTAAATCCCAGCACTCCCTCCCCTACAGGTGGATCACATTTATAACACTGCACTTTACAATTTCAGGGACACTTGTTACATAAACTATAATGTCAATGGCACCCCCAAAGCCATACCACATGGCAGCCCTGAAACTAGGCTCATCTTACAAGACCTTTTCTTTATCATAGTTGAATTTCCTGCTTACTATTCTTGTTCTCCCTCCATTCCACTTTAAGGATGAAATCCTTTTCTTGAATGTTGATCTGTTGTTTTGGACCCTCACCTACTCCTAATTTTTTTCATGCCCTTTCCCCAGAAATGAATTTTTCTCCTTGTGTCTGATCAAAGCTTCCTCTTAGTAATGGTTCTTGTAAAGAAATGGCCAAGATTTCAAATCCCCGCCAGCTCCCTATCACCCCCACAACACTGGTTCACTAAGGAGCTGTTCCCAAAGGACACCCTGTGCAAAAGAATACTTGTCATTACTAACTAGTCCTTCTGTTCTATTTTTTTTTTATGTAGCTGCTTATATCATGAGTTGGAATAAATAATATAGAAACCCTAAATACCTCATTTACTCTAAATTCCTAAACTACTTGGTCCACGTTTCTTTACCCCCTTTTCCTCCCATGCCTTGTTTAATCTTTCACAGACTAGCACATGAAAGACATTTACAAGCACAAATTACTGCATTCATTGTACAAAACAAAAAAGAACTCCAAAAAAGGAAAACATATAATTATTATAAATATATTTAAAATATTTAATATATGAATATGTGATTACTGAATTAATAACTGTTCATTATAAAACATTTGATAAATAGAAAAGCTAGAAAATTTTGTCACATAGTCACATCAGCTAACTTTAGTTGCTAGTTGATAAATTTTTTCCCCTAATTATCCTAAAGTTATATATTTGTTTTTATATCAGTATCATACTTCTGTATGTAGTTTCACTTGTTTAAAAGTTTTTGAGCAAAACAGGAATGTGGTTCTTGCTGCATCCCAGAAAACTGTGCTTATTGTAAATAAACACACCATCATTTATCTGCCTTCGATTTTGCCACCCTTACTTCTGCCAATTTCCCCTAATTATAGCAACTAGGAAAAAAATCTTGAGGTAGAAAATAGAATGAAATTTATAATGCCACTATTAAGACTTTTAAGGTTGCATCTTATCATTTTGACCATTTAATTTAATTTATGTAATTTCTTAGAAATATCACTAGAGAATGTTCAAAATTTTAAGCTCTCAAACATTAGATTTTATGCTCCCTGACTTAGACCTGATAAGTTCCATATATGTGTCACATGTGCATTTCCTATTGCTTGACAAAAATTAAACATAAAACTTTCTGACTCATTGTCAAATGGTACATCTTATTACTTTTCTACATTAAGGATCTAGAAAATATGACTCCCTTTTGGAGACTAAAACAATGCAGTATCCACATTAGGAAACTACTAAATGCTTAATACATGAGTGTGTTAGGTCAGATATCATCATAACTGAACATTAGCACTAACTTTTAAGTAATGTGTTTAGAACAAAAAGGCCATTAATATGAAAGAGGATAAACGTTTAAAATATGTGCCATTGAGATAACTCAATAGTTTCATTTGAGCTATGATATGAAATTCTCTAGAGTAGAATTTATGACTAATCAAATGATTATTTAGAAATTTTTGCTGCTTCCTGAGAATGATGGAAGGGCAGCATCAATTCATGTCTGTAATTATCATTTTCTTCTTTCAATTGACTTATTCATGCAACTAAATTGAGCTAATTGGTTCCTGGGGAAGTGACATATCCCCCCCATTTGCCCCTACCTTCTGATGTAGACAGGCAGAGACTCCTGAAATATGAACACTGAGAAAATCATGCAATCAGTGAGCTAAATCTAGGGAGCAAGGAAAAAAAATAGAAATTTGCCAGAACCTCTGTCTGCTCCTTTCTTTTTTTAGAAAATGAAAGAGAAAAGAACTCCAATAAACCAATCAACAAATTTCCAACCTCATTTAGAACTAGCTATTTTCAGCAGCTCTCTTTTATATAGCACAGCATGGGTTCCAGCCTTTGTTTTTCTTGGCTTCAGCAAGTAGACTGCTTTTTTATAAAAATTAATTTCATCATTCTAAAACACTACATGTCTGAGTTAATTTAAAGCTAAACATAAATACATGGATTTTTAAAATTTTATTATAAGAAATAGTAGCCCCATATGGAGTCAGTTTTATTTGGCAGGTCAGATGAGTTAAGTCATGGTTAGTCCTCTTGATTTCAGACTCTAGAATTTTTTTCACTTTCTTTTGTACTTGATAGCCTTTTTCTGTGGTTCAGAAAAGAAAAAAGAATCAACAAATGTCTAATTAAGCTACAGTTCTGTATTTTTCTGTACAATTTGATACTTCTTGTAGTGGTTCATGAATAATTTTCACAAAAGTTAATTTTTTTTAATTGTTACCTTAATGAAGAAAAAATATATATTTTTGCAATATATTTAAATTTACTAAATACTTATCTACAAACTGTTAGCATAAATATCAGAGATTGTAGAGGGGGTTGTATGGGTATATAAAGATTAACACAATGTTGATCTTACACTCAAGAGTGCAGAAAACCTGCCCTGAGGTATAAGGAGCTAAACCTACACAGGCAGTGAAAGGACTAAAAATAACTAGATCATTGGGAGGACTGTCTGGTGCATCCGGTTTCAGGTTTTCAAGTGGAAATGTTCTGGTTTGGTAAGGAGGAATCACTTTAACACTCTGTTGTCCTGTCCTGTCCCAGAAATATGGCAATGGTAACTTATTCCCCAATACCCACATCAATCTAGGGACAAATGACTTGAGAAAAAAAAGAGGAACTGTTTATCTTTGTTTTGTTTTGTTTAATTTTAATTTTAATTTTTGTTGTGGTAAGAACCTTTAACATAAAATCTCTTAACAGATTTTTAGATGTGTAACACCTTATTTTTACCTAAAGGCACAATGTGCAACAGAGCTCTAGAATTTATTCTTCTTGCATTACTGAAATGTTATTCTTGTTGATTAGCAACTCTTCATTTCCCCCTCTCATGGTCCTTGGAAACATCCATTTTGCTTTCTGCTTCTATGAGTTTGACTATTTTTAGCTACTTTATATAAATGGAATCGTGTCCTTTTGTGACTGGCTTATTTCACTTAGCATAATATCCTCCTCAAGATTTATTCAAGTTGTCTAACATTGCAGAATTTTCTTCTTTTTTTTTTTTAAGGCTGAAAATTATTCCATCTATATACTACATTTTTTAATTCATTCATTTGTCAATGGAAATCTATGATGCTTCCATATGTTTACCATTGTGACTAGCATCGTGGAACGTGGGAGCACTCATAGCTCTTCAAAATCATGTTTTCAATTTTTTTTTTTGGTATAAATTCTCAAAAGTAAGATTGGTGAGTCACATAGTATTTTTATTTTTATTTTTGTCATTTATAGCTTTATACTGTATTTTGAAATCAGGAAAGGGTGATGCCTCTGGGTTTTTTCTTTATTCTCAAGATTAGTTTGGCTATTTGGGGGTCTTTTGTGATTCTATATAAATTTTGGAGTCTTTTTTTCTATCTCTGCAAAAAAAGTTAATGGGATTTTAGTAGAGGTACATTGACTCTGTAGATCACTTTGGGTAGTGTAGACATTTTTACAATATTAAGTCTCCCAATTCATGAACATACAATATCTTTCCATTGGTTTGTGTCTTCTTTAATTTTCTTCATTAATGTTTTTTAGTTTTGTTGAGGATTTTTGTATCTACATTCATTAGAGATGTTGGTCTGTAGTTTTCTTGTAGTGTCTTGGTCTGACTTTGGTATCAATATAATGAGTTTGGAAGGGGTCTCCTTTCTTCAGTCTTGTTGAGTGAGGGTGAGACTGGCATTAATTCCTCTTTGAATGTTGCCAGTATTCACCAGTGCAAACATGCTCCTGAGCTTTGACATTTGCCATCTTGGGATGGGGAAGGTGTTAATTACTAATTTAATTTTGCCTACTGATTATGGGTCTATTAAGATTTTCTATTTCTTCATTGAGATAGGTTGTAGGTTTCTAAGATTTTATTTATTTCTTCTAGGATAGCCAATCACACTGACATTTAAAAATAATATAATTTAGGATAACCAAGACTAAAAAAATACTTATATTTATTAAACATTATTGGGATGGCATTGATTAATAAAATCATATAAGTTTCATGTATACAATTGAACACTTGAAATATGTCATGTAAATATTACATTGTGTGTTCAACACCCAAAGTTAGCTTTCCTTCGGTCATCAAATATTTGATCCCCTTTACCCTTACGTACCTCTCCTTTCCCCTTCTTCCTTCTGGTAACCAGTAATCCAGCATCCAAGTTCATGAGTCTCTACTTGTTTGTCATATTTGTTTATTGCTTTCAGTTTTATATCCCACATATGAGTGACATCATATATGGTTTTCAACTTATTCTGTCTGATTTATTTCACGTAGTATGATTATCTCAAGATCTATCCATGTTGTCACAAATAGCAGTATTTCATCTTTTCTTATAGCTAATATTCCATTGTAATATGTACCATACCTTCTTTATCTAATCATCTATCATAGGACACTTTGGTTACTTCATGTTCTGGCCACCGTGAATAATGCCTCTATGAACATCAGGCATTTAAAAATATGTCTCATTTGAAGATAAAACTAAAAGACAATTTATTTAAACACCTAAGATCTAAATAGTATGGTGGTCTAAATTTAAAATTCTGCACTGTATATATTTAAATGTATGTGTACTGATGTGTGTGTTAGTATGTGTGTTGGGATGTGTGTGTGTGTGTTTGTATGTGTGCGTGTGTATGTTTAGCTTCTGTTTTAGCTATTGGCGGTTTAAGTAATTTATATAAATTTACCAAATTGCTCAGAAATAGAGAAATTGAATACGAAAAATAAAGTAACATATGGACTAATCCACAGATTTTTTTTTTTACTACACCCAGTCTTAATGCACATTTTTATTTTGTTTTGCTTTTTAATTGCCAATTTAAAATTCACTATAATGAGGTCAAAGGATGTCATCCAAATGAGTATAGTTATAAGGATGGCTAAAAATTAGTCACAGTGAGGTTATAAATAATCAATGGTTAGAGGATGTCTTGGAGGAAAGAAAATGTATTATGATAGTAATTATGAGCCTTTATTATAAATGTAGTTTAAATTCATGAAAGCTAAGCAAGCAAACAAAAATGAGATGAGAACAAAGGTACAGCTGTAGAGTGTAATTCTTTGTCTAAAATATTGTAGCTGAAATAGCCCTACCCGAAGCTTGTAACTGTCCTTTTGCATCCACATTTAACCAAATTCCCATAATTATATGTCAATAATATGTAGCAGAAACAGAGATTTAATTTACAATAAAGAATGTCGGATGCAATCAATTAACATTTGCCTTTGAGACATTTTTCTGAAGGTTTTAAACAACTATCCAATTAATTTGCATTTTAAGTACCTTGTCAGTCACTGTGGTTCTATTCCAGAGCCAGCCTAAAATCTACCAGTTTCCTCAAAATGTGTAACTAATGTATAACATTTTACTTTACATTCTCAGTAACAGCTATAGAGACACATGACAGGCATTCAACATTTACTTCATCTTCATTTAAATGTAGACTTTGAGGCAGTCTGCCCATTTTTAACTTAATTCATCAGAAATGTATGAAAACTTTTACTGTATAAATCCTGTAGCTTTGGAGCAGTCACACCTACTTTTTGTCAAATCAGATTTCAGCCAACCCACATGACCAAATTGTGTCAATACTACTGGGAAATACTAGCTTTTCGTCTTTAGATTCAGTTTTAAATTCACAATACACTTTTTTATTTAACCTCTGACTCAGGAAAGAAAAGCCTGCAGGCAATGTCAATTTGATTTAATATAGTAGTTCTTTGTTTAACTACATTTTACCAAGAGGAATAAAAATCTGTATTAGAATTTCACAGGCAATGATTTTTATGCATCATTGGTTTTACAGTTTTATTGAATATTACTTACTTTTTCTCATTAAATTATTCTAGAACTTACTATCTTTAAAACATGGTAGTATTTTCCTCTTTTAAAATTAAGTACGAACATCCATTAAAAATAGTTTACTGTAAAAAATTTGGTCTCAACGTCAGGTATCATTTTTTGCTACTATTGCCTTTTATTTAATTTCGGAAGAGTTTCTAACTCTATTGAACTGAGTTTATTTGTTTCTTTCTAATAAATCAATTGTAATTGTGTGGGTTTCATCAGTGAAAAAGTGTATGGCGCTATTAATATAAAGTATGTATCCAGCTTACATTAAACCCCCTCCTTTAAACATTTTTCTTTTATTTTAATGAAAACAAACTATGTATATTAAGAATAATTTTAACAAGAGAAGTCACATTCAAGCTATGGAAGAATATTCACAGTCCTGATAATTCTAAAATGATTAAACATCTGGATTTGACACTTCTTTCTCCAAATGATACTACTACATGAACTTTTACTTTTCATTATGCAAAAATCTAACACAGTGTCAGCTATTAGAATGAGAATGCTGTTTATCCTTTCTGCAACACTGCCAGCTCAAGAAAAAAATATTGCCTACTCTTAAATAAATGTTTTTCAAAAACTATAAGCCGGAATTAAAAAAGAATAAAAGTAGAGAGCTATAATTATTTTTAATATGTACTACTCTTAAATTATATCACCTAACCCTGTTTTTATGTAGTTCCTATTAAGTTTGATATCATTAGATTGGTTTCATCTACTCTTTGATCATTGTATCATGAAATAGTGAGCACAATAGGACTGAGGATATAGGCCTGAAGCAGGCTATTCAGACATTTGCCTAGGATAATTATAATTCACCAGTAAGCATATCTATTTTTATTTATTTTTATGTATTGGAATATTTTAGTTAGTTATAAATCACTTAGGTAATCATCCAGTCCACATTTTACTATCTTGCCTAAAATACTCTCAAAACTGTCTTTTTCAGGCATATGAAAAGATGCTCAATATCACTAATCATCAGGGAAATGCAAATTAAACCACAATGAGAAATCACTTCATACCTGTTAGAATGCCTATCATCAAGAATATAAATAATGGTTCTCAAAATATTAAAAACAGGTCTACCATGTTATCCAGCTCTTCCATTTCTGTGTACATATACCCAAAGGAAATAGAAACAAGATATATATACTCCCTTGTTTATCACAGCATTATTCACAGTAGCCAAAATATGGGAACAATCTAAATGCCCATCAATGGATGAATGGATGAAAAAGATGTAGTATATATACACAATGGGATATCATTCAGCCATGAGAAAGGAGGATATCTTGTCTCCATGGATGGACCGTGAGAACATTATGGTAAGTGAGATAAGTCAGACGAGTAGTATATAATATCATTTATATGTGGAATCTAAAAAAAAAAAAAATCAAATCCGTAAAAAAGTAAAATGGTGGTTACCAGGGAATGGAGGTGAGGAGAAAAGATTGATAGTGTTTTTAGAGGTACAAATTTGTAACAAGTAGTAAATAAGCCATAGAAATATAATGCCCAGTATGATGAATATAGACAAAAATAATATACTACAATTAAGTAATGTGACAAATATCACTACAACAACAATCACGTTGCAATGTACAAATATATCACAATAACACATTGTACACATTAAATTAACATAGTGTTAAATGTTAAATTTATTCAATAAAAATGTCTTATTGAATTTCTTATTGAATTTCAGATATAGAATGCTTATAGAATTTTCCAAATCTTCCTGGACAAAAGGACAATTTTTAAAAAGTATTGAAGACATACAAACTAACAAAAGCTCACATACACAGACAATATCTTTATGGTTACCAAATGAGAAGGATGGTTTAGGGACGTAGAAAATAGTAAAGGGGGTTGAATATTTGGTGACGGGAAGAGATTCGACTTTGGATAGTGAACACACAATATAATATACAGATGATGTATCATTAAATTGTATATTTGAAAGCTATATACTTTTATTAATCAATGTCACCAAAAATAAGAAAAAATAAAGATAAAATAAAATAATAAAATTAGTAAAATGAAAGAAAATAAAATTAAAAAGTATTGATAATTTGGTATTATTTTATCTTAATTCATTCATTCTACCTCCTAATGATTACCATTGACTTTCTGAAAGCTCAAAAGTCATCTTATGATGATTCACTCTAAAATTTTAAATTATGTTAAATATTATCATATTTTGTAGAATGTGTTAGTTTAAAAAATCATTGTTCTCATTCTATTTTTTATTTACCATAATTCTATGCTTTTATGGCAAAATGAAAGAAAACTATATTACAGTAGGTAAAGTTCAATGAAATCACTAAGTTTATGTCTTGGGATCCAGAAATTTCCAAAATAGGAAGTGGCCTGAAGCAGACCAGAAACAGCAAGAAGAACTAGAAGGTTGTCAAATGTTTTATGGTAGACATGGTCATCTCTGTAAGCTGCCTCTTTAGACTTTAGTTGAATTAATTCAGAGAGTATCACAATGCCTACATTTCAGCATACATATACCCTGAGAGTTTATATCAACTAATCTATGCCACGTATACTTCTCCATGTTTTTCCTTTGTATGTCTTGGAATAATTAAGTATAAAGAGATAAAAATAACAGGCTATTGTGAAGTGACTTAAAGAGTGGAAGAAATAGTCTATTTACAACCAATTTTTTATTGTTGCTGTTGTAATTATTAGAATAAAACAGTTTAAAGAAAACAATATCAGAGTTAGTATGCCTACTCTACACATGTCTTTCTGGATATCATAGTATATAGGAATTAAGAACAAATAGAAATGACTCATCAATATTTATTCTACATAGACTATCATAGTCTTTTCTTAAAAATAAATTTCCATCCAGACAACTTACAATATTTTCTTTCAAATATTTGGAATACTTGGACTTTTTCAGATAAAAGTTTTTCAAGGAAATGTACATTAATACTGTGTATATGTTCTCCCCATATTTTAGCAAGTTTTCCTATTTGAGTATATATTTTGGAAGCCTATTCGACATTGATAGCTTATAACATACGGATTTTGAAGACAGAATATGTATATGTATTTATGTATATGTGTATATATATAATACATATGTGACAAGCATGAGTATATATATAAATACATTTAAGATATTCTGTGTTTTCAAATATATTAAATTACACAAAACTGGAGAAACTGATAATCGTATTTATATACTTATACTTTAACCTCTAAAGCATATATTTTTGTTAGCCTTTTTAAAATTTGCATTAATCTATTCATTTATTTGCTTAAAAATTGAGTGCTTATTATGTGAAACATCATCAGTTAGATTCTAAAGAATGTTAAGATTAAAATTATAATAATCTACTGTCTTTATCTCAATTGTTTCTAATTCTTTCACAACTGATATCAATAGAAAAACAAATGTATAAACCACAATTATCTCACAATATGATAAAGTGAATAAATGTATGTGCTAGGTATAATGAAAGCAGAAAGGAAGACATATGTATGTTTGCCAGGAGGGGATGACTACATGGGTGGGAACAACTGCTAACATTTTCTTATGGTATATCACTTCTCCTTTATGTTTGTCACTCATGAACAGTTGATTCTTCTACTACTACATAACTCATCATCTGCTAATTTATGTTGGAGATTTGTGTTCATTTCTTAGATGAGTGGTATGCATTGCCAATTATTGTTAATGATTGTAAAGAGTGCAGAAAGTGCTTAACTTACAATAAGGGTATAACTTGAAAACTTGGGAGAGTATGTATGTTCAATTAATATTAATGATAATAATGTCACTGCACTTAATACTGTACTTTTTCCACAAATTAAGATGACATGAGAATAAACCTGCATGTGAGATTTTTCAAAGAGTAAAAGAGTTTTTCCTTTCATCCCTCTGATCAGTTGCCTGTGTTTACTTTTAAAAAGTATATTTTCATAACAGCATGGACACAATAACTACTGTCAATATTTTCTTTAAAATTTTGGGGGGTTAGTGAAGAGGAGGAACAATTCCATCTAGGGAAGACTTATTGAGATGAAGTCCCTCTTAGTTCTTTTAATGACCATGAAATGGAGAATTTGATTTAGTTTAATCAGCCTTCCTTGTAGTCATACACCTGCAGTATCCTTGTGCATCAGCTGCAGGACATCATGCCCCAAGAGAAAATGGCTTTTTGGTTGGATAAAGCTTACAGCTCACGGGTATAATGTCATGCTCCTATGACTTAGGTATTTTGTTTTGCAATACATAGTAGTAAACACTCAAACATTATGATGTAGGCATTGCAGTCCTCAGCACAGAACAACTCAAGCAAACAAAAGACATCATAACTTACAGGTGTTATATCTTATCCATAAATTACCAGCAACAATGAATGACAGTGAGGAACTGACCTGCATCCATCTCCACATTGCCATTTGGCTCTCAGATCATCTATGAGTAAAGAAGTAAAACATGATTGATGGTAAGTTGCAAAATACCACACTTGTATATTGTTGTGTGTGAAGCACAGATCAATTCAGGGCCTACAGATTTGTCACAGGACAGTGCATCTTCCAGTCTGCCACCTTCAAATTAAGTGTCATGATAAGAGAAAAATATGGCAATGCCTTGGGATAAAAAATACCACATTTTGATTAGGTAACAGAAATACTGTGGGACAGTGAAAATCAGGAAACCAGAGTTTTCTTTGGTCACAATATTCAGTCTAAGATTAAGGAGATTGAAACAGACAAACAAATGCAATAAAACAGAAGAACAGTAATCCTTACAACCAAAATGAAGGTGGCTTCTGAGAGCACTGAAAAAAATTGTTAATGGGCCGTCAACAAGGGAATTGTTCTTCCTCCAGCTCCTAACACTAGTCTCCAAATGTTGTAAAGTAGCTCTCCCATTCAAATAAATTTATATAAACATCACCATTATGTGAATATTTATTTGAAAACCTTCTTTATTTATGAACTTTCTCTTTTATTTTACAGTTTTAAAGGTGAGACATCTTAGGGACAGATAATCGAATGATTGACAATTTTATTTTTTTCTCTATAAACAATCATAAATTATTCTTATTTTCAAGCTTAGATGTAAAAATCTATCTTGGGCTAATGAGTAGGACAATTACACAATTAAAACTCTGTTGACTGATATTAGCATGACTCTGCAGATGAGTTACACAAAGAGTTTATAAAAATTTTATATCACTGATTAAAAAAAAACTCAGTGTTAATCTGAATGCTATAAAGTTACGCTAATAAAAACAAAACAAAACAAAAAAACTTGAAAAGGTATTAAACCAAAACTTCTGCAATTGCATGTATTCCAGTTTCTTACATCAATGCTTCAAGTAGAATCAGCAGATATGAGCTTGGCTTTCAGATTCCTCCTTCTTTAAACAAGAGCAAAAGATATTATATATATTAGTTAACTGTGGGCTTTAAATTGACTTTAAATTAAAAGTACTGAGCTATTCAGTGTGATAAAATCCCTTCTTGGATTTTGCCCACATTCTCAAACTTAGCATGTTTACATCTGAATTTTTGATCTTTTTCTTAAAACCACTACTCCATCCCAGTAAAAGTCATCTCCAGCAGCCCAGTTGTTTATGTCATATATCTGGAGATTTCTTTGATACCTTCTCTATCGCTTCCTACACCCTATGCTTCCCCAAGTTCTATCAATTACACCTCCAAAATAAATTTCAAAGATATCCAGCTTTCTTTCCATTTCCACCATCCTCAGTGTAAGCCACCTGCACCTCTTTCCATCACTACAGCAACAGCTTCTCAACTGGGCTCATCATCTCCACTCTATTTCAATGACCTTTTTTAAAAGGTCTAAATGTATTCCTCTCATTCTATAAAGCCCTCAATGTTTTTTTTTTTTTTTCCGTTTCAGATAAGTCAAATGCAAATCCTTAATGTGACACGTGAGATTTTTCATTGACTATTAACTGACTATCTCTTCAGTTAAAACTCACATGGAATCTTTCTCCTCCATGGCTATGCCCAGGAAACCAGGTTTAGGTTTTTTCAGTGCCCCATTTTCTACTCTTTACTTGTGTCATTCTCCGTGCTCAGAATCTTTTCTCCCCACCCCATGTTTCTCAGTAACTAATCTTCATCCTTTGGGTATTGATTCCTCAGGAGAGGCTATCTCTGATCCCTGACCCTGGTGAATCCTCCCTGCTATCTTCTCTTATAGCATTCTAGATTCTTATAACATATCAAAATATGTATTTTTTATGTTGTATTTGTTTGTGTTCTTTCAGTTTTATCCATTCAAATGTAGACTTCACTAAGTCAGACATTTTTATTCACTGTGTACCCTGCACTTAACACAGCCCTTGACAAAGAATCTGTACTCCATCAACATTTATTGTATAGTGGGTATAAATCTCAATCCATAAACTCTGATGTATGAGACATGACTGTGTCTTTACTTCCTTTAATAAAAGTGAATTTCATTCTTAGCCTCCATTTCATTGGGCTGGTAGAAAGTTTAAGTACAAACATCATTAGACTCTCCCTCAAAGAATCACACTGGAACCTAAAGGTGACTCCCAAAGAGGAAGAACCTATTATTCTTAGGCTTAAGAATAATATCAGTGTTCACCACTGATACCCGCATGGTTCAAAATCACGAGGACCCTTCTAGTCTGATGCCTCTGTCTCTGTACCATGTGTAGCAGATGAGAATTTTAGTGAGTTCTGCAAAGCTGCCCAGGGTTCAACCTCCTTCAGCATATTTTCTTTCTGAGATCCTTTAAACTTCCCAGGTGCCACCAGAGAGCAAGTGGTAGGTTGTCTCTGCTTATAAAACTCTCTTCCCTTTCCATTGTAGGGAAGATTGTTCTCTCTGTTCTTTCTTCGTCACAGCTCACCCTTCCTCTTCTCTTGTTGACATTAAAGATATTTAGTAGGCATGCAGGATCTGGGCAGACTGTGCAAGAGGGAATGCTGCATTTTACCCTTCCTACTAGCCATACGGCCTTAAATCACTCTGAATATCAGTTTCCTCATCTTTAAAATGAGATGACCATGGTACCTACCTGGCAGGATTATTAGAACATTTATAAATATAAATGTCTTAGCAAAAAGACTGGCTCATGGTAAACCCAGAAGAAATGTTAGTTTTTATTGTAGTAGTAGGTACAATCCAGGAAACTTCTGTTTTTGACTCAGGAATGAAGTCTTAACCTAGACCAATGAGGTACAAAAGGGTTTGATTTTAATCTTCCATTCCAGTACATATTCTAGAGAATAAGCCTTGTTTGTCTTTTTTACCACTCTACCTCTAACACCTAGAATGATGTTGAGCCTTTAGCAGGACTCCATAAATACTTGTTGAAGAGCTCATTAAAAATCACTGCTTAGTTTCAGTAGTGCTACAGGGAAACAGGGAACCACTAGGGATCCTGCAATAGAGAGTGCTGTCTCAGTCCCAAGCTCAGAGTGGCGGAGCCCTGTGTTGACTGGCTGCCGACTCTGGAGAGTTGTAGCAGCAGAGCAGCTATTTCACGAGACTCACCGTAAGCAAAGGAAGTAGTTTGGCATCATGGCCAGAGGGATGCAAGGGACCTGATATTCAGCAAATATGAAGCAAGTTCCTGGAAAACGAAAAGAGTCAAGGCTTCTTAAAGGGCAGGCACGTCTGTGCCTGGTAGTGACCAGATGGGGACTTGCGGTATTGCAGTGCCCTCCTACATCATATGCTGAGGAGAATGGTACCCACCTTGTGGGATTGCTGTGAGGATTAAACAAGTGAATTTATGTCAAAGCTCTTGAAAGAATGCCCAGTAACAGGTGTGTTAGTTCATGGTGGGATGGGTCACCAAGGGTGGATGGTGAATTTAAGGAGTTGAGCAAATCTGTCTTATCCACAACTGGAACTTCCTTGGCATCTTGTACATGGCCTCAAGTCTAGCAGGTGCTCCATAATTATTTGTTTAATCAGTGAGCAGGAGGGCAGTGGAGTCAAGGAGAGAAAACAATGTGTGGGTTGGGTCTTGAGGGAAGGTTCAAGATACAAAGGCGGTAAATGGGGCTTTCCAGGGATAGGAAACAATTTGAACAAAGACAGCCTAAAGCAAACAACATAGGCTGGTGCTGAGAGCCTATATAATTCAGGGCAGCAAGAAAGGGTAAAAGGGTGGGAGAAATGAGGCAGGTGCCAAAAGATAGTGGGCTTTGCATGCCGTGTACATTTTTTGTTATTGTCATTGCTAAATGTGTAGTTTTCTCTATCTGATTAATATGTTAACCCTATTGAGGAAAAAATAAACAAAAAATAAAACCTTGTTAAGCAGTTCACTATGGGTTTTCAGTATACCTAATAATGTATTCTATCTCTCTCTCATTTTGTCTTACTCTGATTGAACATTACCATCTACCAAACTTTTCCTAAGTATTCTAGTTTGTTTTTATGAAGCTTAGGTGATAAGTCCAAATACTGATGCCACAATCTTAATTAGAGAGAAACTCTGACACTTTCAAGGGACAAGAAAAGTACAGTCAGATTTCAAGTTTTGCCCAGCTGTCATCTTGAATACTACATTTTAAAATTTTTTGAAATGCTTCTGTATTTTAAACAATAAGTAGGCAGTAATACTTTACAAAATCAATAAAACTATTTTTAAGATCTTCCTGATAATTTTTATACTTATCAACATAAACTTTTTAAATTTTGTCTTATGCTTATAATCTAAATCTTTTTCTCAAGCAAATAAGGATTTTTACAAACTAAAAATTATTAGTTTTATCAAGAAATAGCTTTTTACCCTACTAACACCATTTATATGTGTTCCATTTGTTAGTAGTTTAAACTACACTTGATTTAACTAGATAAGCTTATCTCGTCATCACCAAAGTTCCTTAACTCCTCCCGACGCCAACACCCCGCTGTCCTGACTTCCAAAGTACTCTCTGTGTATCTCTTTCATGGTAATTTTCATTTTACTCATTGTATTTGAGTTTATGTGTGTGGATTATCTTCCCACTAAAATGTAGTTTCTTTGAAAGAGATCCATGTAATATCAGACGTTCTGACATATCACATGGAACAATAACAATGACAATAACAAACAACACTTGAACGAATTGAAAGAAAAAAATGTTTAATAATCTGTTTTTAGAAATGTGTGACTTAAATTTAGAATAAATTTTGAATAAACTACCATTGTGATAGAATCTATAACAAATTATATTTTTGGCATCCAAACATAAATACATGGACTTGATATGGAAAAATATAAATATAAAGAATTTTTTTTACTGTACCCTTTGAATATCTCTTTATTCTCATATTGTAGCAGTTTTCTTTATAATTTGAGTTTAAAAGTAGGGTTTTAGAGTGATGCTCAAGAAAAAAATAAGATATAACTTTTCTCCTTTTTCTTTTATCATTTACCTTGACTAAGGTAACTGATTTTTTAATAAACTATTTTTCCCATCTACGGCCATGCCACCCTGAACGTGCCCAATGCCTTCTGATCTCGGAAGCTAAGCAGGGTTGGGCCTGGTTAGTACTTGGATGGGAGACCACCTAGGAATACCAGTTGCTATAGGTGTAAAATAAATAAATAAATAAATAAATAAATAAATAAATAAATAAATAAATAAAAATATAAAATAAATTATTTTTCCCTTGTTTATCCCCTAGATGAGAAGTTGCTTCTAAATCAGGGAATACATTTCCCTGCTTTGTTGCATGTAGATGCAGCCATGTTACTAATACAGTGGCATGTGATAGCTCCTACATGTGTCATGGGGATTAATGCCTGTGTGCCTTCTCCTTAGTGTCTTATTATTCTGCAACACAATCGGAGACTGTATGTTTAAGGAGACAGCACCACAAGACAAAAGGAGCCTGGGTCCTTCTGTAAGTGCTTATCATTTGGTCAGAAATACTCATACTCAACTTTAGAACATTGGAGTGAGAAATAAGCATTTATTGTAATTACTAAAAGTTCAGGTTGTGACAACCATTAGCATCAATTGCCTAATATGCTAGCACACTTAGGACTTTATCCAGATGTCATAATGTCATAACTATCATACAAAAGGAACTCAGTATGGCCTGGAGCAAACATTGGATGTGCTGTGTTGCAAAGTTTGGGTTTGAAACTCTGCTTTAAAATACACATGACCTTAGGTAAGTAACAACCGCACTTACTTCACTTTCCTAAGAAATATATACCAAAAAAGCAAAAATAAATGTGATTTCATAGATATATGAAATATGTTTCTCAAAAATTAAAAACCACACGTGTGACTTTATTATAAACTAAAATAATCGATAAATAATAACACTTTAGCTTGTAGAATAAAAGAGAGATGTTGTCCTTGCCATTAACTGTTTCATAGAATTGTGAATATTCTTGGCCAAACAGCATGAACAAATATTTCACTGTGAAAACACAAAGTTTTTTTTTTTTTTTGGATGCTATTCCTCTGGACCTGCCTCCTTCACCCACCTATCTGTGAATGATTGACTTTTAGAACTAGATTCACTGTGAATCTAATAAAGCTTAAATATCACATTAATTATTGCACAGTACACTTCCAAAGGTCAATTATAAACTCATTGTGATGTTTTTTTGTTGTATGGGAATTATTTAAAAACAATCTATCTGTAGTCTTACAATTATAAAGCAAAAGTCGGTAACTGTACTACAAACAGTAAGCATAGCTGTGTGACTATATGAGCAGTCACATTTTCCAGATTCCAACAGTTTTGATCACAAATTAGCCTAGCTGATACTAGGAGACATGCAAGACTGTTCCAGACACAGAAAAAAAAAAAATGCATCTGAATCTTATAGTTCTTATAACAAAGCAACTTGATAAAAGTTTTTCAAAATTTGACAATTCTGAAAATTTCACGTGGTATTACCAATAACAAATCATAAAGCTGAAGAAGATCTTTCTAAAACTCAAATTTTGATCAATCATACAAAAAGCAAGACAATTTTTTATACTATCCTTATAGAAAACATTTTTAAATTTTATTTTGAAATAAAAATACAGAAAGAAATGGTAGTTTAGAGGTGTGTCAGATAGTAACTAAATGTTATTTTTCTGTATGACCTGATGCTTGTGATGTTTGTCAACTTCGAAAATATATATATAGTGATTCCTTCTTTTTATTCAAAATAAATATTTATTTTCATATATATTTTGAATTTATAATTTTATATTAATTTTATTAAAGGGATTCTCCAAAATCATATAGCTGCAAACACCACCAAACCTATTTCTCTCCTTGATAACTATTTTCCAAATTCAAATTTAGAAACTTTCTTTTATATGGTTTCTTTTCCAGAGGATATTTTTTAAATTACTTTCTAAGGTCTACTTTCTTAAGGCAAAAGTGTTGTAGAAAAATGATTTTCTTGAAGGTATCTTTCTTTATCTGTTTTGTTTTGTTTTGTTTTGTTTTGGGCTCTTCTTTGAACACAGAAAATTCCTTTTGATTTAAATAATTCATAATTTCAAAACAGAAATATTGATTTAGACCCATTCAATTATTTGCACATTTCTAATTCAAGTACTAACTGCTTTTACCATTCTAAATAATTCAGATCGTCTCAATTATATTAAAAATAATTTTGTTTTAAATTCTGTTGTTAAAGTAGTTGATAATTTAAAAATTATATTCTATACCTACATTTTCTAAACATGTTATTTTAACTTAATACAAACTAAAGCCATAACTCATCACCAATGAATTCAAGGTTAGCTTCCTTTAATGGGGAGCCACTTAAGAAACAACCTGAGTGCAGAATCTATCCTTAATCTTTTATGTATATTGCATACACCCTTAATGATTTCATTTATCTACTTGCTTTATTACATATTTATCATATATTTCATCACATATTTTCAATATATTTTACTTAATTCATATAGAAACAAATTTTTTTCATACTCCTTTTATTACTTAATAATATGAAATGACATTTTGCATTAAGAAATATTAACATAATATCAACATAAATCAGTTTGAGAACCAACTTATTTTTATCAGGACACTAATCATCAGATGCATCTAAAATGGAAGTCTTAGGAGGTGGTCTACAGGCCATATGTGTATGTTATTCTATAGACTTAAGTCAATAGATTGAGATCACTGTGCGTTACAACTCAAGGAAATAAAAGTTTTGTCTGATTCAGTAAATCAGGTAAATCAGGTAAGTGGAGGTTAAGTAAAAGAGTTTCTATGGTTATTATATTCATGTTAACATTTCTCATGGAAATAATTGATGATCCATGATTTCTGGGTTTAATTTTGCAAATTACAAGGAACTCCTCTGAGCCATTAATACTCAGTCAAATTTCAAACTGTGCTTTGGATTCTAGACAATAGCAAATAAATTAGTAGATAAATGCCCCTTGTAGGTTCTACCACCCATGCAAATGATACAGTGCTTCCTCTGTCACTGGATGAGAACATATGCCCATTTGCATTGAAGTTGTATACCCTACATTGGTCCCTCATTACTTTTCTGAAATTTTCTAAAAATAAGGAGAAAAAAGATTTACTCTCTATTGTGGTATTGTTTTTATTTTTTTGTTCTATATTAAAAAGAGGGAAATAGAACATATACACACAAACCACTAATTAATTACAGTAGGCAAATAAACTGCTATAGACTCTAAATTCTACTATATACAGAAACTACATTTTTTTGTTTACCTTAATATAATGCCCAGCACCTAACAGACTGCTTGGCAATTTGGCAGTTGTGGGCATTGATACATACTAACTGAATGAATAAATAAATTATATAATTTTATTAAGTTTTTATTTTGAATAAATTTGATAATGAAGAGAGAGTCTGTCTCTAACCAAAAATATGTTGATCAAAGAGTCAGCGAATTGTCCAATTAGAATGTATCATCATTATATATTGATTTTTATACATAACAAATATACAAGATTTATATTTTTTAAGTGTCTGATAGGCTTAGTTAAGTGTTTTCATATTCAACAGCATTAGAAAATAAAATAGTATACTTTTCAATTAAACAAGTGTAATGATTAGAATAACTGCTCTAAACTAGAGCTATCAGAGCATTTTTACAATGTGGAATTATTTTATATTTTTAAGAAATATGATAGATGATAGATAGATGATAGGTAGATAGATAGATAGATAGATAGATAGATAGATAGATAGATAGATGATAAACTCTTTTAGTTCTTTTGGGTATTACTTACATTATAGATTGGTATGCTATGCTATGCAATGCTACCTTGTATTACATTATGTTCTACTATGGGAGAAAATTTATCCTTAAAGTGAATAGAATTCAACAGCGGCTATTACCTTTCAAACTGTAGTATAAATATAATTGCCACCCTATAATGCTGGCACACTACTCCAGACTGTTGAAGATTGGTATATCTTCCTTTTTCCCTGGGGAAATTTAACCCATATGCAAATATGACCATTGCTATCTATCTTCTTTGACTTTGCTTTTCCCTGGGGATCCTACTTTAGGACCTGGAAGGACATGTCATGAGCTAGAGAAAACATACCATTGTGAACAATAGATAAAACTGTGAAACTAAAAGTTTATTCCAAATAAATTTTTATTTTTCTTGAAATGGTGTGTTGCAAATAAATCTCAAGCAAATGGCTGCAATTCCCTAGCCTTGAATGAGAAAGAGGGGAAAACAAGAGAAATACAACTCTGTTTTATATTTATTCGCTTGCACCTCTAAACATTGTTAGCCTCAATTTTATTCTATATGTTTTATTTAACCATGTAATCTACACACTATGTATTTTTTAATTTACTGCATAAACACTGTCAATGCCTGTATTCAATTACACAGATGTTCTCAGATTGGTAAACTAGTATAAATCTCAAAGTGTGTTGGATGTTATAAATTAACATTATTCAAATCTGTCTGGATGAATTTAATAAAATCAATTTGAAATGTTTACATTGGCTTTAGTACACTTTAAGTGATATTTTCATATAACAATTTATAAATTAAATACAGACATTGGTACTTACATAAATCATATCAGGCTTTTGTCTATTCATTTATTAAAGAACATGTGTTACATTTCAATAACATCAAAACAAATAAAACAAATTAAGAAAAAATTTTTAGAACAAATCTGAAATTTTTTTTAAAGATATATGATTGGAACTGTTTAGGTGCACAGGGAGATTCAGTGATTTCTATTTGCTTTTTAATTTTGGAGATGATGCTACTCATCTAATTTAAAGCTGGAAATAGGTATTATGCATAATCAGTTTAACTCAAAACTGGAAAAAGTTGAAATAATCATTAATAAGATGGATAATTTTTCATACATTTAAATAGGGCTAGAAAATTAATCAGGGATGCATATTTGGGAAAAATAATTATCTTACTTTGCCTTATGAAATTTTAATTTTAATTTTTAGGCTTCCCAGTAAATACTTCTCAGAGAAATTCTATTTTCCATTTTCAGTGAAAAATAAAAAATATTTTTTACAGACAACACCCTAATACTGTAGCCTTACCCTGACACTCTAAGACTGGATCAATCTCCTTACCACATACAGATAAGAAATGGATATCAGGATGATTTGGGAGTCTGAGCCTTATTTAACTAGCATCAATGTCTTTGCCACAAAATTTACAACTAACAGGCTTTCATTCTGCCTTAGGAAATTAATTCAGGATATTCATCTAGTTTGGGTTATAAAACAAAGAAAACTACTTCTGGCAACTGATGACCAAACACAATATGTTAGCAGGTGTGTATGTCTTGTAAAGTAACAAGTAGGTTATTTCAGGAGCAGTCTTTCTGCCTATGTATGTGAGTACTTCGGATAGGCCAAGAATTCAAATTTTCAGCAATTAAGAAATCTTAATGTCATTTTTGATTCACTGCTTAATCTCATCCTTGGTTCCTTTGTGATTGTTGTTTCAAACACAGGTGCTGACTGTAAAACCTCCTTCAAATTCCAAAAGAATTATGTTCTCACCCTTCCTTTTTTCTCCCTTCCCTTCCCCTCCCCTCCCTTCTCCTCTCTCCCTTTCCTTTCCCTTCCCTTTTGGTTTTGTTTTGTTTTTGTTAGAAAGTATTATTTTGGTGTTACTAGTATAGATGAAAATAAATGGATACCAGGAACATTTCTACTTCAGTTTATGATTATGGAAGAATCTTTTACCCTAAATCCATGAATAATAATTGATTAATTACCATGTTAGTAATTATAATTTGTTTTTTCTCAAAAGTCACTTCCAATCCCAAATTGATTCACTATCATTATGTTAAAAGGTGCATATTGTATTTTCCTATTTTCCTTGAGGCTCATAAATTCACAATCGAAGATTAATTGGCAACTGAACAATATTTGGGAATTTTATCAAAAAACATTGCTAATATCAATTTATTAGAGTTCCTAATAATAGATGGGTTTTCTTGTTAGATCTATCTGTATAATTTTTTCTATACTAGTACAGACTCATATCACATTAATATATTAACTTTCTAATATTGTTATAAAATAAATACATTAAAACATGACTTAAAATGGCTAATTAAAATATTCTAAATAGGCTGATACTTTTCACAAATTGTTTATAATATTATATATTATTATGACCTATCTAGCCTCTTAATTATTCTTTCATTGGAGATCATGGTATTTAAAGATGCACTGCTAATAAAATTTTATCTAATGATATGCTTTTAGAGGGTTAACAAGATAGGAAAGTAGCATGAGTTTGTCTCCCAAAACCAATTATCTAAGGAAAACTGTAAAAGTAAGAGTGGGAGGGGAAGAGGAGCAGTGAAAGGACTTTAGAAAAATAATTTTTAATTTTATTTGTGTTTTAGAAAGTGAAATAATATTGAGATTTTGTTATTTAAACAAAAACTTGTTATATTTACAGATACAGATATTTATGGATTACATGATATTATTTCAGTCTAGGTTCAATCAGAGAAAGAAACCACTAGGAGATATAGACAATAAGGGGTTACAGACAGCTTTGACCTTATGAAATTATGTGAGCTGGTTACACAGTCTATGTGGGGCCATTGTTTCTGCATAGGCTGCTGAGACTGAACACTTCAGAGCAAGGAGTGAGGAAGGGAACGTGGATGTAAACTGGGCAAAGAAGGATAACATCGAAACTTGTGAGAATGGGCAAGAACTCACACAAGGATAGACTGGAACCCATGCTGGTCTCTCACAACATTCAAGCCTTCAATCTCAATAATGAAGTATCCTGCAGGGAAGGTGATAACTTCATGTGGAGCTGGGTACTCATCTGGCCCAGAAATTGAAAAAACTGAGGGAGGATCTGGCAGAGCATAAGGAGACATAAAACCCAAGGGCTGCCCATGACCAAAAAAAAAAAGTGATAACGTGTCTGAGCATCGATAGCACATCATGCCCTGAACTGACCCTCCAAGCATAAAAAATAGCTGCATCTTCTTTTCTACATTCTAAATTTCAAACGTGTCTCTTGTGGGCCACACTAACTTGGAACTTTGAAAGGAAAGGAATTCTGGAAAACATAATATCAGCTTTGCTAAACTGGAACAGTACAAATCCACCACAAATATGTCTGGGATTTCTTTCAGAACCATCAAGGAGGGAGCGAGTTTAGCAGTATTGACCATGGGCTAATAGTGTTTAAGGCTAGATAGAGGGTACATGAGGGATGCTACACTATTCTTGGTAGATCTATCTAAAGGATGTGGGGAGAGAGAGAGGGAAAGGGAAGGAGGGAGGGAGTAAGGGAGAGAGAGATAGAAGGAGAGAGAGATTGAGAGAAAGAATAAGAATACCCCAAGACAACTGAAACTGCCTTGAACTTGTGTTTACGTGTGTAGCGGGGAAGAGGCAGGAGTCGAATGTGAATGGCCGTAACCTGGGCACTGCAGCTAGATGTTGCAGTAAAGAGGTTGAAGAAAATATTTTAAAACTTTTTATCCATGACCTTACATTGAATAAATATTAAGGACAAAGCAGACCACCTATGTCAACATCCTTGGTGTAAATAAGAATTGCAGAAAATCCCTGCTGGGATGAAAGTTAGTGAGAATAGCAACCTGCTCTTAAACTTTTACCCTTCATCCACTTCCTCCAAGCCCGAAGCTGGTGTGTTTTAACCTGAGAAAGTAACCCGCTCCCCACGTTGCTTCAATCTAAGGGTTTCAAGACTTGCTGGATGCAGTGCTAGCAAATTGCAATGGCCCACAGTGGTTCTGGGATGCCTGGGCTCTCCCGCCTGGACTTTTATCCTCCCTCTTTCTCTTAAACACACCAGAATGGGATCTGGTCTTCAGGACTTGATATGACCTGAATTTGAATTCATAGCCAAAAATACCAAGACAAGGACTGAAACTACCTCAAGAGAAAGAAGACAAATAAAACCAACAAACAAAAATTTGATCATTTAATATTTATTGAGTGCTTGCTAAGGCATTGTTATTGGCATTGGAGATAGAGCAGAGAATTATACAAATAAATAGGTCTACCTTCATGTTCTGCCTGACTTGGCAAAGAGTGGGGAGAGTCAATAAATAAGACAAATAATGACACAAGGATGCACACTTGAAGCACTCTGAATTAACATCATAATGGAGGTCCTAGTTAGTTCAAAAAGTGAAGAAAAGAAACAGAAGGTTTTCACAATAGAAAGGAAGAAGTAAAACTTGTTATTTATAGATTGTCTTTGTAGAAAATTCCAAAGAAATCGCAAAACTTTCTGGAAAAAATAAGTGAGTTTAGTAAGGTTGCAGAACATGAGGTCAATATAAAAACATCAATCAGATTTCTATATACTAGCAATGAACAATCAGAGAGAAGAAATTCTGTCTGTGGAAGACTGTTGTCATCTATGCCCATGGGCTCAAAACTGTTCATGATCTCCACCCTCATAACTGCCTGCCCTGAATATTTTGAACTAGCTTATCCAGTCTCCACAACTGCATGAGCCAATTCCTTGCAATAAATCTCTCCTTTTCTCTCTTATTCTACAAGAGAGAGAGATAGAGAGAGAAGAGACAGAGAAAGAAGTATAGAGATAAATGTAAAGATATAGATTTCTGTGTCTTACCTCTAATTGAATCCATAAAAGAAAATATTGATACATGAAATTTATCAAAATTAAGAACCTCTGTCATTTGACAAATACTAAGAGAATAAAAATATAAGCTATACACTGGGAACTTACGTTTACAAATTATTTCTCTGATAGAAGATTGTATCCATAATATATAAGGAACTCTCAAAACTTAAGAAGAAAAGAAAAACTCAAATTAAGAAAATGGACAGACTATCTGAACAAACACTTTACCAAGAAACAATGTCAGAATGACAAATAAGTTCATGAAAAGATGCTTGAAATCATTAGCAATGAAAAAAATGCAAACTAAAATAATGAGATACCAATAATATCAATTTGAATAACAAATAATAAAGCCCACAGTTCCAATTGGTGCTGAAGATGCACAGCAACTGAAACTCTTAACTCTTATACATTGTTGGTAGAAATACAAAAATGAAAAATTGTACAGCCACTTTGAGAAAGAGTCTGGTAATTTCTTATAAAGTTAAACACATAGGTACCACATGGTCAACCGAGCCTACACCTAGATATTTCCTCTAGAGTAATTAAAACCTAGTTCACATAGAAATGTGTATGCAAATGTTTACAATGTTTTTTTTTTTTAATAATCTCTAAATACTGGAAAGAATTCAAATGTCCCTTAAATGAATATAAATATGTAAGCAAATTATGGCAAAGCTATACAATGGAATACTACTCAGAAATAAAAAGGAATGAAGTACTGAAACATCCAACAGTATAATTGGATCTTACAAGCACTATGATAAGTGAAAGAAGCGAAAATCAAAAAGTAGCATTCAGCATGATCCTGTGTATATGTCATTCTGGAAAAAGTAATAATGTTGTGAAGGAGAACAGTTCAGTGCTTGCCAAGAGTTTGGGGTTATAGAAGGGATAATTACAAAGGACATGGAGATATTTTATATCTTAATCGTAACAGTAGTTCTGCTACTGTATACATCTGACAAAACTCACAGAACTGTATCCTAAAAAAAGAAGAATTTTGCTATAGGTAAACAATACCTTAATTGAAAAATGAGACAAATAAGTATATATAATATTAGGTAGTGATGGTTACTAAGAAAAAAATAAATTAGGGAGAGGGAGTATAAAATAGATAATAATGTGAAATTTAAGTGAAAGTGAGTAAGGAAAAAAAGGTGCTTTTGGAATCATCTCTTACAAGAAGTCTGGTATATTTAAGAAGGAACAAGAAGATCGATGTAGGTAGAACAGCATGAATAAGAGAGTTAGAAAATTAAGTTGGAGAGTTGATTCAGAATGCAGGATGAATCGGCATTGAGTAGAACCCAGTAGGTCACAGTTAGGTCTTTGATTATTACTATAACTGAGATGGGAAGCTATTAGAATATTTTGAACAGAAGATTGGCATGATCTGGATTACATTCTTCTAACAGGATCATTCTGTCTGCTATGTTATAGAGAAGAGAGCAAGAGTCTGTGTAAGAAAACCAGAAAACAAGCTATTGCAATAATCCAGGCAAAACATGGTGACTTGGACCATAGATAAGACAGCAGAGGTGGTACAACATGGTCACAGTAGGGATAGATTATAAAGCTATAACCAACAGATTTCTGATAAACTGGATGTGGGATGTGTAAGTAAGGAGTCAAGAATGCAGTAGATAGAATTTTAGTCTAAACAACTGAAAAAATGGAACAGCTTAATTGAAATGGAGAGGATTACAGAAGGAGCTGGCATATTGAAAAGGGTGTAGATATTAGTCTGGGGCATTTAAGTTGAGGTTGCCTATTGTATAGGCAAATGGAGACATCAAATAGGTAGATGTATATCTGATCTGGAACTCAGTGGAGAGGTTCCTACTAGATATACCAATTTGGGAGTCATCACAATAAAATGGTACTTAAAGCCATGAAACAGCATGAGATCACGAGAGAAAGAGTGTAGATAGAAAGTGAAGAGGCCCAAGGGCCAAGCTGTGAGATAATATATGCATCAGAAACATGATTATGAGAACAGATGGACTGACTCTAAACTAAGCATGATAAATATGCTTTGGGAGGCAGAAATGATAATAGCAATATAAAACAAGAGCAAAGCATCACAAAACCTAAACTCAGTAAAAAATACTAAGTATGAAAAGTATAACAGCTGAAATGAAAAACAAAATGGTTCAAATAAATAACAGCATAGATATAGCTGATGAATAAGTTAGTAAGCTAAAAGCTAAGTTTAGGAACTTTCCAGAGAGCAGCAGTCAAGAACAAAGAGAAGACATAATAGAGAATCTGATGGAAATAAAGACTAAAAAATAAATGTCTTAAAATCTAGATTATGAGTCTCAAAAAAGAGGAAAATAAAAATGAAGCTTAAAAAATGTATAGGAAATAACAGAAATACATTTTTTAGAAGAGGGATGACCTCAAAAAAAGCAGCTTACAGAGGATCAAACAAGGGAAAGAAAAAAAAAAATCACATAAATTATCATAAATTTGAATATATTTGAATATATTAATATAATATAATTAATATAGTATAATTAATATAACATAATATATTCACTATCATATACAATGACAAACTTCAAAAAGCTTTCAAATGGAAAAAAAAGTCACTTATAAATGAGCAAACTGACACACTGAATGTAGAAAGATAATGGAAAAACATTTTTATGTTTTGAAGGAAAATCATTTAGCTAAGAATTTTCTATCCACCTAAATAACCCACTAATTATAAAATTATAATAAAAATATCTTGTCATACAAAGTTTTAAAAAGATTTGCAATACAAAGACACACATTGAAGGATATGATAAAAATTAGAAAAATGTTAAAAATATTTTATAAGAAATATAGAAAATCAAGGTTATAAGATATGACAGAAGATTTTATATACCCTGCTCATGATGCATGTTCAGTGATAAATCAAGCAGACAAAAAAGAAACAAAAGTATTGAAATATATCAAAATAATTTGAGACACAGCTACTTAATATACTATATATAGAACACAGAAAATTTAGAGCTTCCATAAATGCTGGAGAAGCTATATAACATTTCATTATAATCCAGTAACCATAATCAGGATAATTTTATTTATCTAATCAACATTTTGAACCCATATTTTGTATATTACCCAATTTTAAGGAAATTACCTGGCAACAAAGATTGAATGATTTTAAAAATAGCTATAATGTATTGAATCCTGAGAAAGATAATTACTGGTATCTTAAAGTCATTATAAATGAGAAACTACAAAGAGGATACAAAATTTTAAAATAAGGGAGACTTGATGTCCCCATCAATATCTATCATTTTTATGCATAGCTAAATATATTTGTTATAAAGTATTTAGAAATTAAGGGAAATGTTAGTACTACAATTTTTTTCTGAGAGCTGAACTAATTATATAAGCATTTTAACTTTTGAGAACCATATTGAGATCTAACAATGGATTCACATTTTATCCTGTCTTTTTCTGAAATGTAATTGATCTATCAATTTTATTTAATCATGCAGTTATAAATGCTATGATAACCTAATAGCATTAATATAGAGGAATCTTCGAGGGTATCATATACCCAGCTTATGGATTTTAGTGGGTCTTCCATTTTTAAATTAAAAAAAAAAAAAAAAAACGGTTTCATTGTAGCCTGTATTTTATCTGTCATATTATCAGAGCTAATATCACTCTGATATGTGATTATTAAGTTCATTGCTTTGAGTGGCCCCTTGACATTTACTGCCATTGATTATCAACTGAATAAGGTTATAAGTTCTAATAAACAGTTTATATCATTCCTTATTTGCTGCTTCCTAAAAAGCAGTTTCCAAGTGTACAAATTTCATTAGGTACATTTGTTTCTCCTATACCAAATAGTTAAAAAATAATAATTTTGCTTATGTTGTATATAATCAAGAAATAAAATCAATGGAATGATAAAAATCAAGGCAAATACATCAGACTTCACCCATCACTTCCAATAAAAAGACAATGAGAATAAATGAACTCAATTTTAAAACAGCCCATGTGTTAACTAAAGTCATATGCAAATATTCTGACAATAGTAGTATGCTCAATGCAATGAGTGCTTCAATATTACAAAAGGACTGTTATAATCTATCAAATTATTCATAACTGCTTATATATCAGCTTTAATTTGACATTAGTATTTTCTTTTTTTTTTTAGTATTTCCCATTTGAATAAAAAATTTTAACTAGTGAAGGTCAAACCATTTAAAGGTTATTTATTAATTAAGCAATTGATTAATGATTATAGACTGGAAAATTGTGATTTAATATTTCAAAATTCATGTGTCTCATTGTAAAAATGAGCATTTCTCATTCATAGGCTCTATACTTTACTATAGTGCTGACCATGAAACTTATTAACTAATCTCTTAGTTACTGGGCTTGTGTTACAAAGCATTCTGTCAAATTTCATTTATTTAAAATACACATAAATAATGGAAGAATTTGTTTAATTTCACATCTTCCCCAGAAATAATGTTTTTTCTATAACGATTCAAATGAGGAAATGTAGACCTTGTGTCATGAGATAATTCCATCCTGAGAATTTGTTTGTTCTCTTCACAGTCATTAATCCTGTCACTATAATAGTTACATAGGACTCTGCCTACTCCATGCATCAGGGACTGTCAATTTTCTGAGTAGTGAGACAAACTTCCTGAAATGTGCAAAATTCTGAAGCAGAAGTTAGTCTTAGCCCCTTCCACCTTTATGCTCATTCTCAGCCCCTCACACTTGGCACACTTACCTCTGACTTTCAGAGATGCTGTCTTGGCTGCACTCATTCAAGTTGCCTGCTTTCCTGATCTATAGGATAACTACACTCCTTGTATCCCCATCAAAACACATTTTTTCAGACTCATCCCCTCAAATCTTGGCTTTGAACATACTATTATGCTACTATGTAAATATCTATAGCTTACATACTTGTGCCTTCCAGACATGTACCACCACAATTTTAAAGCTACACAGTTTTGTAGCATTTTCAATTTGTTATTTTAACATCAGTCTTGTTTTTCTCACCCATTTCTTGAATATCAACCAGACTTCTCTCATACATGGTGCATATAGTAAGCACTTTGAGTACCGACATCCCATTAAATAGCTATATTGACTTATTCAACAATACTTTTGAACGTGTATCTCATGAGTACCTACTATGTCCTACATATTGTTCCAGGTGTTGGGGAGAGAGGGTGAACAGAAGAGAACAAGACAGACGTGGTTCCTACAAACATAGAGTGAATAATCTAGGGGAGGAAGCAGTTATTAAACAAAAACTTACACAAATAGATGTAAATTTTTAGAAAATTTAGAAAATTATTTTCTAATAAAATGTTTTTTTTGAGAATATGGAAAATAAATGCAAGTTTGAAGAAAGAAATTAGCATATCTCAAATTTCTAAAGCATATATAAGCCACTTTTAATATTTCATTTAATATATGTATATATAAATATATATGACATATATAAGATGTGTGTATATATATTCAAAGAATAATATGTATATTATAAAATTAAAATCATCTTGATTGTACTATTTTGTATACTATTTTAGAGTTAAGTAGATATACTTTTGCTAATTTAATTAAATATTGATATAAAACATTATTTTAGTAGTGACAAAATTGTATATCATTTGGATTTATTTTTTTAACTGACTCCTTTTTATTGGGTTGTTAAGTTGGTTCTTTTTTTGGCATTAAAATTTTTGCTATGGTAGTCTTTATATAAATTACCATGTGTCTCTATTATCTACTGATAAATACTTAAGCATGGCTTTGATAGGTTAAAAGATAAAACAATAATATATAATATATAGTACAGTGAATATTATATATAACATATAATATATAAAACTATATTCTTATCTTATAACATTTCATATTATATACTATATATAATATATACACATATATACAGAATATATATTAACTATATATGGACTATATGTAATATATATATTAACAATATGTGTGTGTGTGTGTGTGTGTATAGTTAAGAAAATCTTGAATAACAAAGTTGAAGGATTAACACACTGGTTAGAACTTATTTTAAAGTTGAAATATTTAAGTCAGTGAGTTATTGGTGAAAGGATAACAACAGACCATGGGAAGAGAATAGAGAACTCCCAAACAAACATAAATATGGATACTTAATGTATGATAACGAAGATATAGAAGACTAGAGGGGAAAAGAGGATGTTTTAATAAATAGACATAAATTGGAAGTTTGTGCTGAAAAGAGTAATTTGACTTTTTCCTCAGCCTTAAACAAAGAATATAGGATCTCAAGGAGAACGCTCATGGAGTAGACAAAAATAGGACATATAAATCACAATTCATAAGAATTGGAATTGCATTAGAATTAAGAACTCTGTCAAAAACACCACTGAATGAAAAAGCAAGCCACTAAGTAGAAAAAAGATATATACAATCAATATAACCAATAAAAGATTCATTTCTAGAATACGTAAATGATTCTCAAAAACTATAAGAAAAAATAGACAACTTTATATAAAATTGAGCAAAAAACATTAACTGATTTGTCACAAAAAGGAATATCCAAATAGCAAATCAGCAACACTTTCTTGGAAGTGAAAGGGGGAACTATTGATTATCTTACCTAGACAGCTGGTATAAACTGGGGCTGCCTTGGGCAAACTGCCAATAAACATATGAGAAGATTCTCAGCTTAATTAGGAATCTGTACGATGTTTAATTTTATGTGTCACTTGACTAGATTAAGATAATGCCAAGATAGCTGGTAAAACATTATTTTTGGATGTGTCTGTGAGAGTATTTCTGGAAGAGATTAGTATTTGAATCAATGCACTCAGTAAAGATCTGCCCTCACCAATGTGGGCAGCCATCCTTTCATCCTTTGAGTTGAACTCTCTTTTCTTGAGGTGGGACATTCATTTCCTCTTACCCTTGGACATCAAAGCTCCTAACTCTCAGGTTTCAGACTCAGACTAAATTATACTCCTGGCTTTCCTCAGTCTCCAGCTTGCAGAGGGCAGATTGTGGGACTTCTCAGCTTCCATAATCATGTGAGCCAGTTTTCATAATAAATCTCCTCTTACTAATTTATATAGCTTATTGGTTTTGTTTCTTTGGAAAGCCCTAATACAATCAGTCAAATGTCAACCAAAGCCACCATGAAATGCCATTACTTTAGTAGATAAGATTTTAAAAAAATCATACCAACGATTTTCCAGGATGTGGTAGATCTAGATCTCATGTGCTACTGGAGGAGAGTTAATTGTTTACAATACTCTGGAAAACTGTTTGTCATTATTTATCTAGGTAAAATATGCATTTTATATGGTTCACTGATTTCAATACAAGGTTTATGTCCAACTGAGCAATGTACTAACATGAACCAAAAGACTTGCAAAAAGTCTGCTCCTAATGGCATTATTCATACTAATCAAAAACTGGAGAAAAGCTCTATGTCTATCAACAGTAGTATCAATAAATAACTTTTTTGTATACTTAACAATAAAATATTATTTAATAATGAAAATGGACAGCTACCTAAGATAAATCTCAAAAACATAATATTAAGTGAAAGCAGTCAGACTAAAAAGAAAACATATAGTTATGTTCTAGTCACATAAAATTCTGAAATAGCTGAAAATAATCTGTGGCATTAGATGTCAGTATAGTGGCTGCCAGTGGGGAAGACTGAGATACAGGGATGGCAACTGAGAGGGACTACAAAGAAGCTGTCATTGACTCACAAATATAGAGGACAATCTGACGATGGCCAAAGAGGAGGGAGGTTGGGGGACTAGGAGAATGGAGTGAAAGGTCAAAGAAGTACAAATTAGTAGTTGATAGATGGCCACAGGGATGGGGAACACGACATAAAGAATGCAGTTATCATTAATGTAATGACTAGGTGGAGAACCTGAGGAGAGAAAGAGCAATTCAGGGGATCATTTTATAAACTATATAAATGTCTAACCAATGTACTCTATACTTGAAACCAGTAAAATAAAATAAAATTTAAAAAAAGAGAGGGAGGCTGTTGTTACTCTATTTCTTCATTTGATTGTTGGTTACCTATGTGCTCATTTGCAATCATTCAGCACACTGAAAATTTTATGTTTTGTCCCTTTTGTTACATATTTTATACTTCAATAAGAGACTCATTAAAAATGTTTATTAATTGCATTAAATTCCTCTCAGGATAACATGAGAGAAAATAATGGTTGGTATACACACAAATGCAAACAAAATTGATTAAATGTTCAACAAATTCTCACAATGTAAAGAATAATTCAAGTAGAAAAATTCCTCAGGGGCTTGAGTTCAATTTAAATTACATATAAGCTTGCTAAAAGTTTCTTTATAAAGACAGAGTCTTGGTTTTATAGAGTAAATAATCTATAAATATAGATATAACATAATTCCTAAGGATATTAAATGTGCAACTTAATATGAGAATGCTATTACTCTAGCTGACTAATTATATGGATAGGTGAAATATAAAACAAATGTTTAGCAAGAATATATGTTTATTAAAATATGTAAATATTGATTATCCTCAAATTTTATCTTTATTTGTGTGAGAAGTGGTAAAGGATCAGAAACAAAACCTGACCTTGTCATTGTAAATACCAGAGCTCTCTCACTTGTCAGTTTAATTTTATTTATGACTATCAACACCACAAAGCAAATCAAGCCACATTCTTAGTCTGCTATAAGCATCATCATCAAAAACAAACAAACAAACAAAAAATCAAAAATAAAAACCTAAACAAATTTTAAAAAGTCGCAATTGAAAATGAAGTACACGATTAAAAATACCAAGTAATAATGGTATATTGATAGTTTTCTGAGCTGGTAGTTGTTAAAAAAAAAGTGACCTATGAAAAAATTTTTAAGTAGGGATATTAACATGAAAATGAAAAACAACTATTGAATGTCATATTTTATAGTCAGATGTTTAACCATGTTTAATGAACAAATACTAGGTTTGAGTCCCACAGTTTTAGGTGAGAAGTCACTTACTTTGGTTGAATTGACTTGTGAAATCCCAAAATATACATTGTTAATATCAGAAGATATATTAGAGCACTTCTAACCCAATCGCCAATACAGGACAGAAATCCTCAGCAGATGCCCATTTGGCCTTCCTAATGCACAACTAATATGGTCCAGAAAATTCTTACTGGAGGTTCCATTGTATTGGCTGTTAGCACATGGACTAGTTGTGACAGCAGTAATCTAGAAAATTAAGAAAATATTCTAATACTTCAAATCAAAAATGGTTTTCCTTAATTGGCAATAAATTTCATTTAATAAAGCTTTTTATGATACCTATTATTACCTTCATTTTTTTTTTTTTTGTAGTTGGTTTTGGTAGGAAGTTTTTGCTCTCATATCTTTAAATCAAGTGTTATACACATGTACTTAATGAGATAGCTGTATTCAGTTCTGTAAAAAAAAACAAAAAAACAAAAAAAAACAAACTAATATATATATTTTTTCTGATCACATGGATTATATAAATACAATTTTGCTCTTGCTGCAAGGAGTCTGAGAAAGGTACCCTGGGTATGATTAGATTGTAACATTTTTTTGATTATTAATGTAAAGAGTATAAAACTAAATTATGTCAAGTTTGGTATTATTTTATATAGTCCAAGCATTTACTGTGCCCCATGTGGTAATACGCCCTCATCAACCAGACTTGAGAAATACACTGATGAAGACTATTGTGCGATGGCTATGTTGCCATTAGGAAAGATGTCATCTTGTGCATGAGGATGGGACCCATCCTCAGAACTGAGAGTGTCTTGGGGAAAAGACGAGAGCTTGGGAAGCAGTCCTTGGACTAAGGCCTATGAGTGTCTTCTGAACTGAGTTCTAGAATCCAAGGCACAGAAATTCCTGAAACATTTCCCATGGTGAACAGGGGCTGCTCTACCAACTGGAAATGAGGCAAGACAGGATTTAGGCCTACAGCTGGCTTACGAAGGCATTCTGTGACTGTTCTGAGACCTTGTAATAGCTATATATTATTCTCTGTATGTAATTGTTTTTTTGTTGTTGTTGTTAGCCAAAAACTTGAGAAAATTTTATTTAAATTTTCAGTCTAGTTCCCATTGTGCTGTGGACAATTAAGGTAAAACACATCCCATTCTCTGGATGGAATAGCAGAGTAGAAGGTCATCCACAGCCAATGCAGAAGCTACTGTCAGTGTCACAGGAAGCTAAGTTAGCAATCGGGGTTTGGGTGAGAAGAATGGAGAACTCAAGGAAACTGGTCCCAGGCAACACAAAGCAAACTCTGGAGACCTCTTGGAAATAGCTGAGGGTCACTCTGAGGGGATGTAATTTCTAAAAATTAGGCTAGTGAGAACTTATACTATCAGAAGTTGGATATTAAAAGTAAATGTGGCTTTATTTTTTTAAGTCACAAGCCGGTGAGGTCTGAGACTTTGGGTTTACAGTAAATTGAAATATTAGACCCAAAAGATAACTAATTTATAAACTTCTATAGCCTGAATTTTGTTTGTTTTGATTCATATTAAATTTATTTTTGTTTCTACTTTTTATGATTTAATATCTTGTTGTATGTGTTCTTGTTATAAAATGCTAGTATAGACAAAGGCAAAAATGAGGCAGGAAATTGTTAAGAACAATAATAAATAAGCTCCCAAAAAGTACCATTCTAGATTTTCATTTTAAATGCATTAGCTTTTTAGCTGGTAGTGTGACCTAAGGAAATACATTTTATATTACTGTGGTTGAGTTTCTTTCTCTGAAACATGAGGGAGTTGAGTTAAATACTGTCTGAGGTCCCTTCCACCACTCAGATTCAACCATAAAATTTATGTTCATATAACTTGGTATAATATCCTGAAAATGAAGTGAATGACTTCATTCTTAGAAAATTTATAACTAAAAAATATTGATTGAAAGTCTCAAGACAACTGTAATTGAAAAATAAAAAAATATATATTTTAAAACTAAAAAAAAGTCTTGAGGGACTGTGCTATTCTTTTAAAACAACTAAAAATGAATACTATGAATATTTTCTGAGAGAAATGTGAAGAGTTGGAAGTTCCTAGTCGTATAAATAAGAAAGATAAAATAAGTTTCATGGTATATTTTACTTAGTTTAGGAATCACATAATAGTTCACATAGTTTAATACATAGACCTTATGAATAAATAGCATGTGGCTGTGAGGTAAGGTACATGCAAACAAAATAATTGCACCTTAAAGTCGAACTATATAAAAATACTTCTAATGTCTTCACACACAGAATAATCAAATGAAGAAGTAATACAGCAAATTTAATCTAAAACTGAATAACTTTTGCCTTATATTTTGGCCATATGTAGGATGTTTTATTGAGATACCTATATAATTATTTCTATTTACCTCTTCACTTGAATTTATTCATTGTTTTGTTTCTCATTTAATCAACAAATGTATATTGACCACCAATGTATGCCTGGAAACCACTGTAAGGAAACAAGTGTAGATAAATTTTTTTTTTGATTTAAGTACTGCAATACCTTTTAGTGATGTTGTTCAAAATGATGCTTATATATTAGCTTAATAAGGAGGTATCAACCAATTGAATCAGATTTCGCAATTAAGCAGTGAGATTTGGAGCTAAATCTTATGAAGCTAATTTTGAAATTAACCATTACTCTCCTGAACAAGCTAATATTACAGCCTGGTTGCAGCTTGCATTTCTTATCTATCATGAAGACCCTCCTGGTAATAATCTTAGGATACTTTCCAGTTTTCCCTGGGTAGAGATGTGAGCCATGTAAAAATTTAAACTTCAATGTTAAACCAAGAGTTTGTATTCCTCATGGACAAAATGTCAAGTGATTACAAAAAGAAAAAGCAAATATCTGCAAAGAATCACCAAATTGAGATCACAGTCATCTGCACAGGATATTCATTCTTTCCATTTTTTTTCTAATAATACTTCTCTACCATTCCTTTTACATAAGTTGTGATGCCATTTTGCTCATTTTGTAAGCCCACAATGGAATCATAAGAGTAGGAAATATCAAATACAAATGAAGTCCATGTTGGTCTTGATCTTTATGTCATACTTTAGTGACTCCAAGAGCTATGATTTCTGAAAGGAAATTCCAATACTACTGAAAATCTAGAACTTTTACTATCATCTCTATATCTTATTACACAAGCATTCTTAGAATTCATATAAGAAAATTATAGAATGTGGCCAAATAAAGGGTCATAACACGTCAGAATGTGGCTTTATTTGGAAATAGGGTTGTTGCAGATGTAATTAGTTAAGATTGGGCTATCCTGGAGAAGGGTGAGCTTTTAATTCAAACTGATTGGTGTCTTTATGGGAAGAAGACAGAGACACACAGGGAGAATGCCATGTGATGACAGAGGCAGAGATTGGGGTGATACAGCTGCAAGCCAAAAGCATCAAAGCTTGATGGTATCAGAAGCTAGCAGAGGCAGGGAGAATTCTACCCAGAGTCTCTGAGGCAGTGTGGTCTCATCAACTGTGAGATAATACATTTCTGTTGTTCTTAAGTCACCCAATTTGTTGTCCATTGTGACAGTAACCATAGGAAGATCAGCTGAGTTAGAGACACTTAACTTTGTGTATCTGAGTGAAGTGTGAGTAGAATGAAGACTCTTCTACCGTAGAAATCAATCTAAAGCTTATCAAGCGCTTACAGTGGCCTGGCATTGTTCTTGTATTCTAAAAATGTTATTTAGGATCAAGTTTCCTCTAGCACTCTGTTAATATAATAAGTTAGGTTCCAATACTATCCTCAACTTAGGCACAAAATCTGTACTAATTCTGTTTAAATAATTATCCTTTCAGGGGATGGTTTTTCAGCTCTACAGGTTCTTTCTGGAGAATAATGCAGATCTTGTACAATTTTGCAACTTCCAATGTATTAAGTACTAGAAATTTAAAATGTTTAATCTCAGTGAGAAAAATAATTGACAACTCTATCTTCAAAGTTCGTTATATTGAAGTTAAATAAAAGAAATAATACAGACTGGTTCTCTGCTGCATTCAAGTAATATGTTAATACTCATCATATATCATAAATTACTGTGGTTCAAATATTACCCTGAATATGATACATGGAGAAAAGACTTTTTAAACCATAATGTTCAAAACAAATACCTGATATAGGTGAATTGGTTATAGATAAAAAGCAAAACAAAACTAAACTAAAATTATAATTAAAAAATAAAACTTCACAAAAATATAGGCTATTCTAGATTATAATTACTTCAGGAAATATTTCAATTTTTTAATGCTGATAAACACTGGATGTTTTTACTCCTGTGTTTTACCTATTTTTTTACTCTTTTTGTTCATAAAGTATTTCAAAGCAACTGCAAAATGCTACTGATGAATAGAAGAAACTTACAACGCCCATATATCAAGATGTTACATGGAAAATCAGCAAATCTCCAAATCCCTCCAGACATATGGTTTACAATGAAGTGGTTTATTACTGAATAATCATTAATCTCAGACAGAGGCAGTAAGTGTCATTTCTTCACCTCCAGATTTTTCTAATTTATATTCTTTGTGCTGAAAGCAAACACATCAGTTTGAATTTGCTTTATTCCTATATATCGTCATTTCAAAATATCAAGAGCGTCCATCGTTTGGGAAGCCATAAAGCCATGCAACTGATTACTGTCGTTATTATTCATTATCATCAATTTGGGTAATCTATCAAAATCAGCAGGGTGGGCTTTATTATTCAACTGCTTAATGATAAATATGAAGTAACACAAGCATATATCCTAGTTTTCACACTACAAAATTTATTGTGTATTTGTATACTATAATTCTTCTTTTGCTATAAAGCAAAATATAATACATTTATTGAATAATAAAGTTTTACAATTAATATATGGTTAAAGGGATCAAACACTGCTATCCATAACCATATAATGTGCTTCTAAAAAACTAAATTACAAATCTGTGGGGAAAAAAATTTATAAAAACTAAAAGATGAAAAATATCTACATGTGATAAAGTTCTGCAACGATACCCATACGCAGAACCACTTCTGTGGTAATTTGGCAGTGGCCGCTGATAGGAATTCGTACAAAGACACCTAAGGTCATGTGGTCATATCCCTTCAACTTTGCCAATGTAATGGAATTACCAAGAACCTCCGTGCCAAGCAAAAGGCGATTCCAGTAATGCACTTGCTCTGAGCTGCATAGTGCAGAGAACTGGAAACTAGAGTTTTAGACACACACACACACACACACACACACACACACACACACACATGCGCACATTATTCACTTAATTAAGTGATTATTTTTTTCCATGGATCAACTATACAGTTATCAATTTTAGGAGAGACACTTTCAAATAATCAGAGTGTGTAATGACACAGTTTGAAGCATGTCATACTTATCAATTGCTAAATAACAATCACCTCCAACTTAGTAGCTTAAAACAACACATATCTAGGATCTCATTTTTTCTGTGTGTCAAAAATATAGGGATGATTTAGTCATGTGCTCTGTTTCTTGGTCTCTCACCAAAATGATGGCCCAGGGTTCGTGGTTTCATCTGAAGGTTTGACTAGTGAAGCATTTTCTTCCATGTTCAGTTGCTGGTTTTTGGCAGCATTCAGTTTCTGTGGGTGGTTAGACTAAAGTCTACAGTTCCTTACTTGCTGTTGGCCAGAAGCCACACTCAGTTCCTTGCCATGTAAGTCTCTCCCACATGGCAGCTTTCTTCATTAAAACATGTAAGCCAAGATGAGCAGACTTGTACAACCTAATCATGTAAGTGAATATTTAAGTAAGCTTCTTCTCTAATCCAACCTGACCTAAATTTGGACTATGTATCCATTTGCCCAAGGTAGATAATGATTTATAGAAAATAGATAGAAATACAGCTGCCTTTATTTTATATTAAAAGTTTTATTCCAGCTATTTTGCCATGTTTTACTGGTTAGAACCAAGTTACTAGTTGCAGTCCACTCTCCAACGGAGTGTTTATACAAGGACAGAAATACCAGCACGTAGGAATCACTGGAGGTTGTCATAGAAGTTATCCTATCACAAGGCACTAAGTGGTCTTCTTTCCATAGTTACTTTTACCACCAGTGATCCATGATTTTTCAGATCTCTAATAGGAAAATCACTTTGGTTTTGTTAAATTATTAATTCTCTTGAGTGTCAAGCTATGGAAAAAGATAAGTTTTGATGCGATGCAATAGCAAAAGAAATTGTAGAATATAAGGTGGTACTGAGAGAATCAGCCTGGAGAGTACCACATGGAGAGGAAGGGAGAGAGAAGAAGAGGTAGTCTTAAGCCTTTATTGACTATCTGTTAACCCCAAGATATTAAAGATAATATGGAAAGTAATAAGGCTACTCTTATTACCAGCTTAGTCATAGTCCCTAAATATTTCTGCAGTCACTCTTAATTTATTGGCTATTACTGGTGACTAGATGAGTGGAGTTCAGAATAGTAGAGAACTCTTCTCTACAGATGCTGATGTATATGCTTAGGGAGAGAGATGAGAACATATCAGAGCTTTAAGAAGAGTAGAAATGCTGATTATAATTTTACCTAGGAATCATAATTTAGGACTTTACAAATAGTTCTTTCCTATGGTGAATATCCAGTTTTTACTGAAGAGTCAGTACATACTTGACTTGGTTGGTGAACTTAGAATTATAATAAGGCATTTTGAGTATGCATAGACCCAAGATTTAAGCTTTTTCCCAAGCCAAGTAAGATGTCATTTCCACCATCACATCTATTCACATTTTGATTTTAATTCTGTTGATGAGTTTAGGCTGCACATCTCCCCTTAGTTTTCTCTTTGTTATGAAATTTATGCTGCTACCACTACAATGGGAGAGTGAAGGCTTTATGTATGTGTTCCTTCACTATACCATAAACTCTTTATTCATTATTGTGTTCCCTATTTCTGATACATACATGTCACTCATTACTTCTCCAATCTAACCTTACCTAAGTTTGGATTATATGTCCATTTAGCCAAGGAGAGATTGATGGATCATGGTGACATCCAGGATTGGAGAACAAATTGAACAGCTTCCAAGACTCCCCAAGTCATGTGTGGTCTTAATGCATTTTTTAAAGATATAGGATTTGCTTTACTGAGGTCGTTGGAGACATGATTCATGAAAGAATTTATCTGACAAAGCTATATCATAACCATCTATGACATTTGTAAAAAGAGAATAATTATTGGTCTCATATTTTATTAATTAGTGGTTGTTGTGTCATTCTACATGACCTCTGTGATTCTAATTAATTTAAGAAGTTCTAGTGTAAAACAAAGACTCTGGTCTCTAAGAGGTTGACTATGACAAATTCCAGTGTACTAGTGGCCAATTAATGTCATATAGCTCAGAATAATTAGAGAGTAATTAGTGTTGGGAGGCCTGGCAAAATGAGTTCTAAGCTATTGAATGCAATGGTAACTTTAATTTTAAACCAGATTCCTAGAAAAAAAAGGTTAATGTTGAGCATGTTTTCAAATAAATATTTAAGTAAGCCTCTTCTCTAATCCAACCTGACCCAAGTTTGGACTATGTATCCATTTACCCAAAGTAGATAATGATTTACAGAAAATAAAAACATTAAACATTTTACATTAAAAGTTTAAATAAGGGTAGCTCAGTCACACCTGCTTTCTTTGATCCACACACCACGATGTCCAGGTCTGCTGACAGACAGTGTCTGCTACAGAGCAGAATCCTGTATAAGGTGGGTCAGTTGTGGGTCTCAGCCAAGCATGCTTTGTTCCAGAAATTCCTAAAGAGAAGGATGTAGAAACCTCACTGTCTTGAATGAGAACCAGGTCATGAAGTTGGAACAGTAAACTCCACTTAAAAAAAAAAAAAATGTTTAAACGAAACTATGTTACTTTGTCCTCAATGCTATGAATCAACGATGCATATTGTGGCAGAGGTTAATAACTGTTTTCCAAAATCTGTGTTCTTATGTTTTTGTGTTTGTTCCTGTATTAGAAACTAAATTATATTTCCCATCCTCCCTTGCTAGTCAATGAACTTTGAGTGCAAGTGATATGTTCCATTTCCAGGGCTGGCCCATAAAACTCTCATGCATACTCTTCCGTTACTTTCCACTTCCTGATACCAGGAATTAAGGCAACTAAGACAACCTTGGAAGCCTCGTGTTAACAATAACAGTCTTCTAAACTGGGCCCCTAAGCAATTATATAAAAGATAGCCTCTCCACTGACTCTAGCCCATCCACAAGTGTTTCATAGCATTCAATGAACTGCTATTGTGTGAGAATTCTTTTTTTTTTTTTTTTTGGTTATAGGAGCTAGCATTACCCTTATCATGTATATATGCACACAATTATGTAAGGATTCGGATCAGAAATATCTAAACAAAATAATATCTCCCAGTTACTCAAAATCTGCCCCTTATTGTGGATTATATAGATAAGTAAGATTTAGTCAAAAAACTAATTATTATTAGATTGTTACTTCCTTTAAGAAAACACATCGAGTACTTATGTAATCCAAGTGTAGCTAACAATAGTATTGGTTGTTGAATATTATACAGAGGTCCAAAGAAAGAAAACTTTAAAAATCTCTCTGTTCACTTGTCTACCATAGAGTTGGGAGTGGAGGAGATGGGGATGCTGGCAGTATTCTCTAGAGTTATATGACTTTAAGGACAAAAATTGTGTGGTATATTATAGCAACATAAAAAACACTTAAGCTGAAATTAATTTATTGACAAATAGAATCTCTCTGGAAATAGAGTTTATATTGGCATTACTGGCAGACTTTTGACCATGATAGTGTAAATGAAAAGATTGTAGCTATTTAAAATGAGCTTTTTGTTTTGGTATCTGTCAAAATAATAAATTGGATGTTTTTTATTTTGTTGGTTGATTGGTTTCTTTGCTAATGCTTTATTAAATATTCAAAATCTGTGATTCAAAGTAATTCTCTATCACCTCGCTTAAAATTTTAAATATTCAGTGTTATTAATCTTTTGAAAGGGCATTTGTCACAGTAGATAAACAAGCATTAAATAAATATGCAAAAATGAACTTCCTACTGAGTTATTTACTTGGAATAAGTTTATCCTATAAAATGCTTGACCTAAAGTATTTAACTAGAATAACCCGAGACAATAAAACATGAGTTACACAGAGAATTTATAAAGATTTTATATCAATGGTAAAAGAAAGGAAAGAAAGAAAGAAAAACTCAGTGTTAACCTGAAAGCCATAAAGTCATACTATTAAAAACAAAACAAAAACTTGAAAAGATATTAAATCAAAACTTCTGCAATTCCATTTATCATTGGAGAAAGAAAGCTTAAAAACAATGTAATAAACTACTCTTAAATAGTATTTCCCAGCTTACAAAATTTACATCATTTTATTTGCACTCTGTGGGTGAAACAGAAAATATTGCTACTTTACAGATAAACTATTTAATAGATTCTTTAAAATATCATTTATGTAACAAAATAATAATTTTGAATGTTTCAGGTCACTCACTTTCTGATTCACTTAGGGGGTGAAAATAAGTGAAGTTTTTCATACTAAATAGCAAATTATAATTTTATGGTTCATTTAAACCACATATATATTTGTAAGTTTTGAAGAGATTAAGGAATTTAATCAAATTTTCACAATTTGTTCGAGTAGAACCAAAGTCTTCTTTCCAGTTATTAATCTATAGCTTTTACCACTAATAGCCTGCTATGAGAAAACATTTTTGTCATTTCAGTGTACTACCTAAACTGGAATACTCATTAAAATGTATATTTTAATCAAATAATTGTGGTCACCTCCTACATAATAGTCACTGAATTATAGTAGGTACTGGAGTTACAATAAAGTAGATATTGCTCTTGCCCTCATAAAATTTAGCATCTTGTAGGAAACGTGAACACATCTGAAGTTCTATGTAACTAGGCAGTAGGGTGGACTTAATTTCCTCTATAGCATGTTCATTCAGACTGTAAGTCCCTGAGATGTCCACCATCATTTTTCAAGTTTTGACTTGAAAGCTTAACATTCCAGGTTTAATATTTTACAGATATCACAGCTGCAACTGAGTAGTTAATACTAAAAATCTTGGCTTATGGTTGTGAGGACCAGCTAGTTTAATCCTGGATGATGCACTGAAAAGAAATGTGGTACATGTACAGTAAGCAAAAACTTTCTCTCTTCAATTGACATATACTACCCCCAACAGAGGAGTGCATTTATCTTACCTTCTCCTTCTCCTCAACCTTCCGGCTATGTCTATAGTTGTGCCTCCATATGAAGACTCAGTCCAGTCACTATTCACTAATTCATGTAGTCATTTATCCAACTAATATATACTGAACATCTACTATGCTCCAGTCTACTATAGATGCTGAGGATAACAGTGGCCAACTGTAAACAAAACAGATAAAAAATTCTGTCTTTGTGGAGCTTACACTCAAAGAATAAACAAGTCAAATAGGCAGAATATACACAGCAGTATGTTGGTGATACTATTTGTACTAGCTATAGATGTCAAGAACAAAAAGTAAAGCAGAGATAAGAAATATGAAATGCAGGAAATAGAGGGCAGGACAGTTGGGAATTTCCGATAAAGACTTGTGATGGTTAATTTTTTGTCAACTTTACTAGGCTAAAGTATGATCAGATAGCTGCTAAATCATTTCTGGATCTGTCTATGAGGGTGTTTCTGGAAGAGATTAGCATATAAATTGGCAAGCTGAGTTAAGCAAGTGGCCCTCCCCAATGTCAGTGGGCATCATCTAATCCATTGAGAGCACAAATAGAACAAAATGCAGAAGAAGGGTGAATTGACTTTACACTTGAGCTGAGACATCTATCATCTCCTGTCCTAAGACTTAGTGCTCATGATTCTCAAACTTTAGCTCTCAGGCCAGGACTTACACCATCAGCCTCTAAAATCTCAGGCCTTCACACTGAGATTGAATGACACTACTGGCTTTCCTGGTTCTCCAGTTTGCAGACAGCAGATCAGGGGGACTTCTTGGCTTCCATAACTTCATGAGCTAATTCCTGTAATAAATTTCTCTCTGTCTCTGTGTCTCTGTGTCTCTGTCTACTTATATACTATTTCTGTTTCTCTGTTTCTCTGACTAATACACTAACTGTACCACTAACTGGTTCCTCCCATGAACTCATTCTCCACTCTTGCAGAACTCCTGCCATGCTCTATAGGCCCCTTATTTCTTTTTCCTGTGCAGGGCCTTTTATTCCTATGACCAGTATTGGTAGCTCTTTTGCCCTGTGTCCCAGCTCTCCTCACCATCCTATTATAGTTAACAAGTTAACAAGCGTTAATATCTTATAATATTCCAGGCACTGTTCTAACACATGCTACATATATGACATATACTTTATCTTTATAACTTCCCTCTAAAGTAGTACTATTAATATTCCCCTTTACAGAGGAAATAACTTAGATTAGATATCATACATAAGGTCACACATCAAGGAGAAGTCTCAGCTGGAACCAGGAACCAGTTGGTATGACTTTGAATTCTGCTCTATTGTCTTTCCATCCAAGGATGATCTATCAAGGGCTTGAGACTCTGCCCTTTATGCTTATTGCTGAATTGTGACACAGTGCTCTTTTTAGCATCCTCCTTGCTGTCTAGGCTGGAAGATCTGACTCAAGCCAATATCTTGGTCCTATAAATAATATACGGTCTAGACAGACAGCTTGACCCTGGAGTCTAAACTGCATGTTAACTTCCCAGCTGTAAGAGTTTCCTGGTGACTGAATATCTCTTTTCCATAGTTTCTGAAACAGTCACCTTTGGATGCTAGAACTGGTCTGCCTTGTTTCATCTCCAGAGCCAGGCCTTACAGCTGGAACCTATTTTTCTACCTAAAGATTGTAAGGGAGTAGGGTGTGGCAGGGCTCTTTAAAATAGAACTAGGTGAGCCAGGGGAATAATAAGAGCTGAGCTAATGCTGCTGGAGCGCTGTTTCTAGAAACCATTTGAAGTGTTTTACACGTATTAACTCATTTAAAGAAAGAAGTTGACCTTTCCCGGCCATCATCGCAGGGGCGGTTTTTCAGGTCATAGCTTGAGAGAGTTTTCTTCTCAAGGAGATTTAAAGTGGAGAAAGGAGAAGTCTGAGGCACTTTGAGCTTCTGTGAAGCATATAAAGCTAGAAGAAGAAAAAAATTAAAACAGAGCAATGCTCTGTTTGCCAAGGTTTTAAAAAAATTGAGACTCACTGTTCTTTTGTTCTGTAAAACCATTTGAATGAATTGTTTAGTTATGTAAGTGCAAAGCAGCTGATATCTGTGGCTCCTAGGAGAAAAACTGTTCAGCATAAATATAGGTGAGAAAGCATCTGTGTAATAGGTTGAGTTGCATTTATTCAAATTGCTGCTACTGTTGTTCTTGCTATTATTAGGAAGAAGTGTATGTTAAGTATGAGGTGAGACCACTGTGCCCCTAAAACTATTGTTTGTTCAAGAAAAGTGTTGTTGTTTTTAAGCTGATGCCAATAAGAAATCTGAAGTTAAAGATACCGCATGTAATGAGAGCCAACATGGGTTCTAACCATGAGCCGTGTTGGGTGTCCATCCAGGTAACAGCATAGCACCTAACAAGGCAGAGTCTCTCTGCCTACCACACAAGAAGGATTTGGTCACAGCCCTGCAGTGAAGAAAGAAATGGCAGTTTTGGAAGCATAGGGAGACCCTGGGGAAACCTTGGCATGAACCTTGGTGTCCTCATGGGATGTGACAGTGACAATAATATTACTCCTTTGAACAGTGGACAACCTCTTACAGGCATTAGACCTATGACTCTAATCGTGGTGATGAGACCATAAAAAGTCAAAATATTTGGAAAATAATTTTAGTACTTTCTTTTTTTTCACAAATGATAATGAAATAGTAAGCTATGATATATATAAAGAACCCTAAAGTTAATATGAAAACAACAACAACAACAACAACAAACAATAGCAAAATGGGCAAAAGATGTAAATAGGAAAGTCCTAAAAAGGCAATTCCAAATGAGCAGTAGGTATTTTAAAAGGTGCTCCAAACCACTAGTAGTTGAAAATGCAAATTAAATTTGATCGAAAATAAAATATTATTATCTATGGCCATGCTACCCTGAACAAGCCCGATCCCATCTGATCTTGGAAGCTAAGCAGGGTCAGGCCTGGTTAGTACTTGAATGGGAGACCACCTAGGCAGACCAAATGCTGTAGGCATAAAACTTACTAAAAAATAAAGATTGTAAACTGACAAGATCCTTGCAATCTGTGAGGTCAACTAAGGGTTGCCTCGTCTAAAAAAAATGAAATATTATTTTACAGACCCAAGGACATAAAAACTTAATAAGAGCTTTAAACCTACAATAGAAAGCTGAAAGGGCATTCACATATAATGCTGGTGGAAATGAGCTGTTTTCTTTATATCTGACAGCGTCTATTAAAATTTAAAACATGCTCTTTCTCCTGGCAGTGCTATTTTTAGGACTCTTTGCCATAACAATTAGAGCAACAATTGAGAAAAAATATATGTGCAAAATGTTTACTGAAGCATTGTTTATACTGACAAAAAAGAAAGGGGGAAGAAAAGTGAATATGCACTGATGTGGAGAATAATTGAGTAAACAATGTCACACCTTAAATACCATGTAGTCAATAAAAATAATTAATTTGTGTCTATACCTATTTACTTAGAATAATTTAAATTAATATTATTGATTTAAAAACTAGTGTATAATATGTTTTTAAAATTAACAAAATTCTCTACATATACAACTATATGTATATACATTCATATATACAGATATGCAAAATTTATATGCGATAATATGAGTTTTGAAAAAAGTACAGGATAATACATATCCAATCATTACCATGAGTTCCCCAGAGAATGGTTAGGGCTAGGGGAGGATGATGCAAGTAGAGGGAGAAAAATCAAGCATGGGGAGGGGGATGAACAAAGCATAAAGACTAGTATTGATATCACATCTGTTAAAATAGTATATTATACCGATGTCTATCGTCATTAATAATTACAAAAAATTTAACCATTTAAGGTCTATTTAAGGTCAATGGCTCTCTTTGAGAATTTGATGAAAACAAAGTACCCAATTCCCCCTCAAATCTACATTTGCCCATAAATACAAACATTTGAATATTGTTTTAAGGGGGTTGCAGATGCCCTAAAACTCATCTATAGATACCAGGGAGCCTGGCCCAATCAGGTTTATTCCACCAACATGGCATGTGGAAAAATAAAATCAAATTGCTTAGGTCCAAATTTAATTTCTAGAATCAAAATAATATTCCTGTTTAAATGTAGCTTGTGTACACTAAGGGATTAGCTTGTTCTACATATTCCATTTGATCAGCATGTATATTAGTCCCTCACAAATTATAGTGTAGAGCCCATTCTATTTTTCTTTATGGCAGGAGATCTTTGGGTTTTAATTTTCATACAAGAAAAGTGTTAAATTTCTGGAGAAAATCATTCTAGTGAACCAAATTAAATTAATCTATTTCTTAGAAGAATATATTTGCAAATGGTATATCTGATAAAGGGTTGATATCCAAAATATATAAGCAACTCATACAACTCAATAACAACAACAACAAAAATAAACAATCTGATTGAAAAATGGGCAGAGGACAGGAAAATACATTTCTTCAAAGAAGATATACAGATGGCCAACAGACATATGAAAAGATGCTAATAATTAGAGAAATGCAAATCAAAACAGCAAAGGGATACTACCTCACATCCGACAGAATGACTATTATTAAAATGTCAAGAAATAACATATGTTGAGAAGGATGTAGAGAAAAGAGAACCCCCTGTGCACCATTGGTGGGACTGCAAACTAGTAGAGACCTCATAAAAAATAGTGTGGCGATTTCACACACACACACACACACTCTCTCTCTCTCTCTCTCTCTCTCTCTCTCTCTCTCTCTCTCTCTCATATATATATATATATATATATATAATATATACAACCCAGTAATTCCACTTCTGGGTATTAATCCAAAGAAAGCAAAAACACTAATTCACTAATTCAGTGAACATGCACCACCATGTTCACTGAAATGTTATTTACAATAGCCAAGATATGGAACAACCCAAGTGTCCATCAACAGAAGATTTCATATATATAATGAATATAAAGCAGCAATAAAAAAGAATGAAATCTTACAATTTGTGACAACACGGATGAATCCAGAGAGTATTATGCTAAGTGAAATAAGTCAGGCAGAGAAAGACAAATACCACATGATTTCATTTATATGTGGAATCTAAAAACAAAACAAACAAAACAAAACAAATATAGACTCGTAGAAACAGAGACCAAAGGGATGGTTACCAGAAGGGAGGTGGTGGGGGGATAGTTAACACGCGGGAGGGAGATATAGTTTATAAAAATGTAATAAGTTTACATGGTGACCATAACCATGACTAGAATTAGTGGGGTGATCATATTACAAGGTATAAAAATGTTGAATCACTGTACAGCACACCTGAAACTAATATAACCAATATAAGATGGCATACCAGCTATATCTAAATAAAAATAAATATTATAAATAAAAAATAAATTAAATTAATCCATCCTTTTTGGCAATTTAAACACTAAACAAAATGTCCCAGTAGAAAAGTGAAGGCAGTTAACTGTCTTGGAAATACAGAGGCAAATCCTAAAGATTAGGGTGGCGCTACATTTTTCAAATCCAGCTTTGCCTTTTTCTAACATACAAGTCTTTCAGCTATAATGTGGAAGTATTTTGAAAAAGCAGAAAGTTTTTAGAAAAGATGTCTTAAGAGGGTCTTGCAGTAAGACCTACTTTTAATCATAGCCTGCCAAGAGCATCAGGTATAACATGGGGTGCCAAGGCAAGTGACTCTATTTTCTCCTTGCTTATTCAGTCCCGAGGTCACCTCTGATGAAAAGTTGCCAAGTTACATGGTGACTTAGAAATGGGACTATTATAGACAAGGCACTAAATGAGTTCAAGAAACTCATTCATCTTATTGATTGTGCTTGTAATCTGGAGAGAATGCATTCACTTTGAGTACAATACAAATAAACTTCTATAGCACCTTTGATGCAAACATGCCCCAAAGTATTTTTCAGAAAATACAAAATACTAAAGTGCGGAGGTGTGTTGTCAGAGAAAATGAACTCATTCAAATGCAGAGAACTAAAGTTTAGATTTAAGTAAGGCTTTAAATTTAAACTTTTGGCTTCCAAGTTAAATCATATGTAAGAACTGGGGAAAATTCTAAGTACACGATCACGTTTTAGAAGTTTTCAACATTCATCAGCATAAGGTTGTACTGGAAAATCACAAAAATACCCTCAAGATATCTTATTATTGAGATTTTAAATCTGCATTTCATAATAAATATGTCCATTTAGATCATGCATCGGATAATTTGCTGTACATATTACTCTGGAAGCTATTCGTTTAAACCTGTGTTACCTGGTTTGGCTCATTTCCTAGATGAGCCAAACTTAGCTAGATGAATAGCAAAGGTATCCTTCCTTTTCCTCGTGTGGACGTGGCCCGGCTGACCATTACCCAGATGATGTTCTTCATATTATCATGGCTGCTTACTAATGTGTGATGGCAAAAGCAAAAGCCAATGTTTTCTTTTACTTCTCTGGTACTGAAATCAACTAGGAAAAACTTCAGAAAGG
>CM053508.1:65005140-65119012 GCA_028627145.1 Eidolon dupreanum | reverse complement strand
GGGGATTATTTTTTATATTAATTCATTTCTCCAATACCTAATCAATTTGCCTCAACACACCAATCTTTATTAATATTTTAAAGGTAAATGTGTGCTACCCCGTGGTGTTATACGAGATAGTCAGGAATATTCTGATGGACATCTCCATCTGCCGATCAATAAATTCTCACTCATACTGAGAAAACTGTTGATTGTTTCAGGATCCAGAGTAATGATGTTTAGTTTGAAATATCAGCGGTATCTTCTGGTTACTTAATAACCAAGAACATGAAATTTTACAATAATGATTCTGTTTTATGGCTAAATTTTGCTGTCATTTTAAGATTTTAAATTTTGTGCCCCCAAAAAGTAAATACATTTTCCCACCTGAGTTGGTCAACCCAATGAAGAATGGAGAAAGAAAGAAAGGAAACTGAAGGATGGGAAGGAAAAAAAGGAGTCTATGACAACATCTATTCCTTCCCATCTGTAATATTTTTTACTTTTGTAAATAATTTTTCAATAAATTTAATACAATAAAATAATACAGTAGTTCCAGTATTTCAATAACTTGTCTTGATTCAAATGCTGTTTAAATAGATCTTTATCTGAATTTCTTCTACCCTCCTGGTCTGCTGCTTCTTTAAGCTAAACTGAGGATTTCTTCTAAAGTTTGATAGTTTACCATACGTTCTTATCTTCAGAATTTACTAGAATAAAATGAATCTGTCTTACAACTACAGTTATTATGTATATAACAATTGCTGTAAAAATTCTTCTTCCAGCCCTTACCTGTCAGAAGAACTGATTTTGTTCCTAACCACCAAAGGATTCATTGTTCCTTCCAAATTCATGTAATAGTGTCACAAACACAAATGCTTGATTAAACAACCTGGCTCCTTCAACCTAAATGATTTCTATTGAAGAATAATATAGCCTAGTGGTTAAAAAATAGGCTCTGCAGTTAGTAGACATGAGTCAGTATCCAGTTCTTTTTCTTGATAGGTATGTGGTATCAAATGATGTTATTAACCTTTTAATAATAGTATAAATATTATGCAGAGAACTTGACCAATAATAAATGTTTAATAAATGTGAGAAATTATTTTCCATCTGGGGATATATTATCCAAAAGAGTTTAATCTTATTATAGAGAAAATACATATGCATAAAAAATACTTCGGGTCACAGGTGTTCTCTTTGCCTGGACTTCATAAACACATTAAAGAAACTTGAGAGGCTCAGCATATGTCAGTGGGCTTGTTTAGCTAAGCACTAAGCTGTGATAATCAGCCATTCAGGTGGAAAGCCAAGGTACAGTGCCCAGAAGGCCAAGCTTCCAGGGAAAAGATAAATGATCTGAGCCCAAATGCAGATATTGTCCATAAAGTGAAAGGTAAAGGTGGTAGAGATGAGAAGAAATACACAACATGGAATCTAATTCTAGCAGCAGAGTACTCAAGCTCTTAAGCAGTTCATGTGTCTTCTACAGCTTGCTATTTTCAAAGACCTATTCTTAGCCTCCTCCCTAAAGGCACCAATGAGAAAAAAACATTTCAATTATTTGTCACCTCTTGAAGAGTTAATAAATACAGCTTTGTATATTTAGTACGTGAAGAGTATATTTTATCCTACAATTAAGAAAACGGTTAAAAATCACAGACTTAGATCCAGATCACCTGGGTTCAAATACTATCCTATGACTTCTTGGCTCTGAGAACCTGGTCAAGTTACTCAAACCTCTCTGTACTTTATTTTCTCACTGGGAAATGAGAGATAATTATGGTAACTATCTCTTGAATTGTTCTGAGGATAAAATGAGTAAATGTATATAGGCATTTAAAACAGTCCCAGGAAAAGAGTATTATAAGTATTGCTTTCATCACAATTATTACTATTATCATTGTATTTAAACACATTTCTTTTCTCAAAGGAATTGTCCAGCTAATGACAGTAGAAAACAATTTACAGGTCAGTGATGGAGTCAAGAGCAGCCCTCTGCTTGATGGAATTCTTCGTTAGATGAGTAAGCTTGCTCTTTTCAGCTATTTATATATCAACTGTACCATGCATGTACAGAAAGTGAGTCCTAAAGGGCATCGAACTTTGGGCTATAAAAGGTGGCATTCATAACTAAATTTCACTGCATTAATTTTTATTTTAAATTAGCTTACAAAGCATATGCTATAAAGTACTTTAAACCACATGAATTAATACTGTTGACCACCTGATTCATAGCAAAGTCTTCTCCCTACTAACATATAAGCAGAAATCTCATTGCAAAGAAGAAAATGGAATGGCCCAAGAGTTAAACATTGTTCTAATAATGGAAAAGTACAAGGCTTTCAATGGCTTGAGAAGATTTTACTTTTATTATCCTCCTTTTTTTATGCATAATGAATATACTGTTCTGTAGGCAAAGCCAAATGGCAACAGAGAAAGTTGTCATCCAAGCTTAAATAGAACCCAAAATGGCAGTCCTAGTTTGGGATATAGCACAGAGAGATAATATATGCATCTGTATCTGTATTTACTCTTTAACAAATAGTGAACTTAAATGCATAATTAAGCATCTTAAACATGTTTAGGTGGCCTTATTAAGTGGCATAAAACATATAATGCAGACTCTTTAACTCATTTTCCGAGAACTGGAGGGAGTTTTTATTCCCTTCATCTTCCATCCTTGGAGGATGATTTAAGAATCTATAATGTACACTCCAGGAGATACAAGTCTAAGAAGATACATGGAGAAAAGGCAGCCACTCCAATAAGCTTTCTTTTCAGTTCAGAGGCTGGAAGTATTGTCTTACTCCCAAATACTCTCAAGGCTCAGGAAGATAATAAAAAAATGAGTAAAATAAGCTAGAGAAGGGGTTGAGGATACAGTAAATGGAAGAATCGAAGAACTTGCCAGAGGACTCTGGCTGATTTTTGCCATTTGTGCTTGAAGCCCAGTGTATTTTTATACACTTCAATTTGCTAAATCTCTCTGTGTGTGTGTTCTCTTTCTTTTTCTCTCTGTCTACCTTTCTCTCCCTGTCTTACACACACACACACACACACACACACACACACACACACACACACACACATTTGTTAGAATTAGTATGTGAGTCGCAAGGTTTTAGAGAAAGACCCAAAGGAGGATCCCAGGGAAAGGAGACCACGTAGAGCAATTCTCAGAACATCCTGGTATAAAAATAAGAACAGGCTTTGATGGAAGAAGAACATCTTTACTGCTCACAAGCCAGGCTTTGCAATCTGATATGTTACCCAGTGCTATTCAACCTGCAGAAATTAAGAAAGAGTTGAGGGGCCAGAAACAGTTGGGGAAACACTTGGGAGAGATATATATATCTCAAATATAAATTCATGTTCAGTACAAGAAATAGAGCCACAGAAGGCAGTATTCGAAAATGCAGAGTCCAACTAATGTAGATGCTAAAGCTTCATAAAGAACTATATATTTTAAGTTGTAAAATATTTGAAAAAAAGGAGAACAAATTTTATGAACTGCCTTGTATAGATTAGCTTTAAAAGAAAAAAAGATTCTGGAGATTTTTCAAGAGCAGCAAATAAGTGGTAAAAATTCAGAGATAGAAGGGAAATTGACAAAAGATTGGCTATGATAATAAATAAAGTGAGGAAAGTAAGAAATACAATTTAAGGAAAAAGTAATTCCCATTTTGGTGAAAATTTTGTAGACCAGGAGCCTGGAAGCTAGGTCCAACTTGGAAAGTATTAGAGACTACAAAGCCAGAAAAGGTGTAATATCTCTATCTCTGGAGTTATTTCTGTTAAAAACCAATACCCTAAGCTTCAGTTCCTAAGGGCAATGATTTAGCTTCCCTGATGGTAATTTTCCTACTAGAGAAAACAATTTCATCTCGATGATCTTGAAGGGTCTCAAGATTTCTCTCCGCTGTATCAACTTGTCCAAACGGATTTTATGTTTTCTCCTCTTCCTTTTTATATTAATCTGGGTACTCCCAGCAGCAGACACCAGAGGGAGTTAAATGTGCAGAAACTTTATGAGATGAAATGCTGATGAGGTCAGTGATAATTGTTCAACAATTAGGTCTATCCTGATTTGTAGTGTTTGTAGATTGGTTGATGTAACTACTTCCACCTTAGCCCATTTCAACATGGTGTCCCTTAACCCCAAGTTGAGAAGAGATGCACACAGTCCTCTTGAGCCAGTCTCAGTCCACTGAATGGGCTCCCATGCACCACTCTTTGAAAAGGAAACAGAAGGAGCTGCTTAAGGCTGCAACCCCAAGCGAAGGAGAGAGGGAGAGGTTAGAAGGAATTTTGAATGAGTGGTTTGGAAAACATTTCCAATACCTCAAAAGAAACAATACATTTAACTGTTACTCTTTAAGGTGTTTAATAAAATTTTAACTAGATGTAACAGTCCTTTAGATGTATGCAAAGAGAAGAAAGAAGAAATATTATATTATTTTCTAAGATGGTGCCCAGAGCTCATAAAAACAAAAGGATTTAGACTTTAAATACAAAACAAAATATTGTATATGCTATAATATTGTTCTCAATATTTATATTGCTTAAAATCAACTTTTGAATGATGCTCATTGATACAAAAGGACTAGTTGTTGAATCACTAGGATGTACGTAAAAGCAGCACAAATCCTTGCAGGTTAGCCTCGAGAGGGTCTCCTAGCTTCTTCTGTAGGAAAAGAGATGTGTGCTGGGATAATATTACCAAGCATCAATCTGGTCCTTCCTCTTGAGTTTTGCGCAGATCTTCTCACTCATCTTTTACCCCAGGGCCATTTTTCTCCCCAGCTGCAGAAACAGAGTCCAAGAAACCCCTCATGGGATCCTCTTCTCAAAGTAAATTTACTGAGCCTACTTTTCATTTCTGAAAAACTAGAGAATTGGAAGACGAAGAGAACTGAGTAAAGGTAGAGGGGCAACTTGAAGGAAAGGGGCACAATTTGAAGAATCAAATTGAAGGGGAGCAGAGAAGAAGAGATTCTGAGGAGAGACTAAGCTCCCCCAGGACTCTCCTGACACCAAAGCTCCCCAGCACATATACCACAAACACACTACACACACACACACACACACACACACACACACACACACACACACACACACACCCATATGCTCACATTCCTCACCTAGCAGATAATCTGCCTCTCCTGACCACCTGGACATAAGATTCCCATCTGGATGGAGGGCAGAGGACTCAGATATTCTGTGAAGATAGGTTGTCCACCACTGAAATGAAATCAAATGAAATTGGTGAAGGAAGAATTTCCCTTTGAACCAAGAACCAGATACATATATATCTTATTCATATATATATGACATATGTATATATATATAAAGATCTCCTAGGGTGGGGGGAGGAGACAGTGCTTTGTCACCTTTCTCAGGCTGTGGCACACATTTGACATGTTTTTATAAGGCACTAAAAAGAGCAAGAGGTTTACAGCTGGTGGTGAGCACCCAGGCCCCACTCACAAACTGACAAGATGAATATTTCAGGCCTCTCTAATTTTCTTGAGCACCACTGACTGAGGCATAGAGATTGAATGAGGCTGTGTCTCCATTCCTCTGGGTATAATACTTCAAGTGCTAGCAGAGCTGATGACTAATAAAGTTCATACCACGTTCCAAGGGTCAAGAGCAAAGGTATGAGATCGCTAAAATGAAGAAATGAAAATAACATTCCCATTTTAGAAGAGTTTTTATTTTTATTTATCTCCTATTTATTATATTAATTTGTTTTTTAATTAGGTAATGAGATGATCACAAGTGTGAAGGTTAAAAGGACTACTGTGAAAGTTAAGAAATAATCCATACAAGTTTTCTTTTTCTTCAACTGAATTTTGGGTTAACACTTTTCCCCCTAAAATAATAACACCTACCTTGGAAATATTTCAGAGATTTTGATGCCTATGTTCTCTACATTCCATCCAAACTTTCTATGGCTTTTCTGTTACCTTTGCAATGAATTGCATAATGGAGTTTCTAAAGTGGGGAAGGAGAAGGAAGAAGTAACAAAAATTCATCATGCACTTGGACTTATTGTTTTTGTGTTCTCACATAGTCACCATAAGTAGGTGTTTCTCACATTTTTGAGAAGAGGAAACTAAGACTCTGGGAGTTGAAATAACTTATAAACGTTGAAACAGTTATTTTGTGGTGAAATTAAGTGTTCAAACCAAGGACTGTTTGGTTTCAAAACCAAGCATTGCTCCCCAATTCCTCAGAGGATAGATAGTTTTTAAATAAATGCAGTGCTTCTGGTAAGACCACAGGGCAAAAGAAAACATGTACTTTTACTTGTCTCAGAGCTGTGCATCTGCATCTTCAGTGTGGAAATGCCAGTAAGTAAAACCTTTAGGACTACCTGCGGTGCCCATAAAACTGTTACAGGGAGATGTACAACCCACAAGTGCATGCCTGCATGATCCACAGGCAGCCTTCCTGCCTGCAGGATATATACTTGGGGAATAATTACAAATGCACCCAAAGGTTTATGTACATGTATGTTCATCACAGTGTCATTTATAATAGCTACAAATGGAAAACAATCTAAATGTTCTACAGTAGGGGAATGATTAACTAAATTAGGGACACATAAAACATTGCTCCCATTAAAAATTATATTTTCCAAGACAATTACATTTAATGCATGAACCTATATTATTCCTGGGTGCTGAAAGACTAAAGAACATTACAAAACTAATTGGGAAATTTCTAATATAAACATTTATTAAATGTCGTTAAGTAATACCATTTCCTAAATGCAAATTTTGATACAATAAATGTAATTTAACAAAATGCTAATTCTTAGAAGGTACTTGTTTATATATTTAGGAATTTAAAAAGTCATATTTTAAAGAAATATCCAATGATAAGAAGAAAATTTTCAATGTAATTTTCAAAATATGTACACATAGAAAAAAAACATTAGAGAGAGACATATCCAAACATACTGGTTAGCTCTAAGTAGAGAGATTATGATTTTTATTTATCCTTTGTACATTTTAGCATTCTTTTACTTTCCTGCTGTGGCCTACTATTATTTTGTTTTTACCCCTCCAATGTTCACACATAGAGAACTTTCTGAAGTCTAAGACTATGGAAAGGTAGACTAGGCACATTCTTGAGTTAAAGTAGTCTAAGAGAGCCTTAAAAGTAATAGAAAGTAAGATAAGGTGCCATACCCTGGAGATATAATGCATCAAAGTTATATCGTGGGTGGGGAGAAAGGGATAATTAGAGCAGGAGGCTAAAGACCACATCTGAGGAGTTAAGGAAGTTTTATTGGTAAATTAGATTTAAGGGAAAGACATGTAAAGTTTTTTATTTTTAAGGTACTTTAAGACAAACAAAGACCATTTTAAAAACAAAGTAATTGAGCTGCAATTCTGTGCGGAAGATCACTCTTGATGTCTTTTACTCTCAGGATTAGACATATCCCCTCTTTTCTAGCCAATTTTGTAGAGGTAGAGAAGGTAATAGCTATGTTTCTTGATTCTATTTTGTTAATAATGTCCACTACAAGAGGCTACTTGTGACTTGCTAACTCCTAGAGAAATTGTCCACTCAAGAAAAAAATGATAAAATTCTGGTCAAGATGTTGGAGTAGATAAATAATGTGTACTTGACTCCTCTCACGACTGCATCACAATTACAACTAAACAATGGAACAACCATCATTGAGAATCACCTGAAGTCTACCTGAACAGAAGTCCTGTAACTAAGGACATTCAGAAGAAGCCATGTCAAGACTGATAGGAGGGGCAGTGATAGGGAACAGGCTGGTTCCACACCCATGTGTAGGGTAATTGAATGGATAAGAAAACAAAACTCTTACACATGCTACCTAGAAGAGACTCACTTCAGATTGAAAGACACACACAGACTGAAAATAAAAGGCTGCAAAAAGATATTTCATGAAAATGAAAAAAAAAAAAAGCTGCGGTAGTAATACTTATACCAGACAAAATAGACTTTAAAACAAAGACTATAGCAAGAAACAAAGAAGGACTCATTAATTTCATTTCAGGATACCCTAAATATTACTTTGAAGGAACATGTGCATCCATATTTTCATTACAACATTATTAATAATAGTAGAGATATAGAGGCAACCTAGGTGTCCATCAACTGATGAATGGATAAAGAAGAAGTGGTACATACCTACAACAGAATATTACTCAGCTGCAAAAAAGAATGAAATCTTGCTATCTGTAACCACATGGATGGACTTATAGGGCATTGTGCTGAGTGAAGTCAGTCAGACAGAGAAAGACAAATGTCATATGATTACTATTTATATGTGAAATCTAGAGAACAAGGTAAATAAACAAACAAAACAGAAAAAAGCTCATAAATACAAAGAGCATTTTAATGATTGCTTTTTGGTGAGGAACATGATGAGTAAAGCAGGAAAGGGAATTAAAAGGTACAATTGGTATTTACAAAATAGTCATGGGTATGTATAGCATAGCATTGGAAATATAGTAAGTAATATTGTAATAACTATGTATGATGTCAAGACAGATACTGGATTAATGAGTTAATCACTTCATAAGTTATACAAATGTGTAATCACTGTGTTGTACACCTGAAACTAATATACATCAGTCAACTATATTGGAAAATATATATAAAATAAAATAAAATAAAATAAAAATAATATAACATAATAATATATTAATATAAATAGAATTATAATATAACTATAATAAACACAATATAATATAATATAATATAATATAATATAATATAATATAATATAATATAATATAATATAATATAATATAATATAATATAATATAATAAATATAATATAATATATAAATAGAATAAAAGTGGAAGTTTTGGGAAGGAGAGGATGAATTAATGGGAAAGAAGTGGTAGCTTGAGCAATGGTGGCAGATTCTATTTGGACATCATTAGTATTTGAAAAAATAACTAACAAATGTTCAAGGTCTGAAGCAGAGAGACACAGGCCCCTGAATAGTGCAAGGGAATGAATTTGCCAAGCAAGGAAGCACATCTCTCACTTTTTCATTCCTGTCACTATCACTCCCATCCCATGATCATATCTGCTTGGCTTGGAGTTTATCTAGAAATCTTGGGTGAAATTATCCTTGCAACTTTTTCATAATTGTTTATGCAAATTTAGAAGAGTATGAATAGTGTAAATTCAATCTTCCCTACATACCTGTCATTGCCAGGCCCTGTGTAGAAAATGGTGCAGCCAGGATCCACTTAAGATGATTTTGCCAGAGGAAAAAAAAAGAAACTTTTTTCTTTGACAATATCAGTTCCTTTGGAAAAGGTAAATAAAAAGAGCTATCACCTAGATTATACTACAATTAAATGTGATGCACACTAAATTACAATATTATTTTTTGAAATATGGGTTTTTTTGGTAATTGAAGAAGACATATTTCAAATATGCTTGGTATTTGCTGTTTATGATTTGTTCTTAGCTTTTTGAGGTAGTAAATCAAGAAAAAACATTTAATACAATTTTAAAAATGGGAAACACACAAATTATCTAAAGATCTGATTAGTTCTCTAGAGTTCTCTAAGTCTACATGATGTCAGGGTGAAAATACAAATAGAGAAAACAAACAGTGAAAGAGGACATTATCTGGGATTCAAAGTCTGGTTCATGTCTGCTCCCCTGCCTTTGAGGACACAAGAAGAGTGAACACAAACCCTAAAATAAACTTACTTACTGACTTCTTATGGTTTTCTAAGCTGATTAACAGGTTCAATTATCAATTTTCCTCCAACTTAGTCTCTAATTTACAGACAAATATCTATGAACTTTTTCTTAATGATTATGCAGTCATGTATGGATTAAATCCTATCAGTTTTCTTGCCTGAGACTGGAAACAATGATACTCAGACTTCGGTCTGAGACTGAAAACACTACTTAAGTCGTAAGAGACAGTAAAAGGGTACCCTCTGTGACTGGTGACATTCGGCAATTGAGAACAAGAAGAAACATAAAAAATAAAAATTAATTAATTAATTTAAAAAAAAAAACACCCTGGGGGATGGCGTACTGAGAATGGTGGCATAAGTGCAGATCTCCAACAGAAGATGGTCCTCCACCAACCTAAAGAAGCTCCGCTCAGACTCCCCCTGCTTCCTTACAAACCCTGGGATGCTAAGACAGCGAGTAGACTTGAATTGGCCTTCCAGAGATTAAAAGCCTTCTTCTCATAGCAAATACAAAAATGAAGAAAATAACCTTATATAAAATTTGATAAGGTCATTTGGCACCCACAACCTTGATACTGAACAGAGACTTTGCTCTGTCGTATTTGAATATATTGACAGAAAGCTCTAGCTTCTTGTGATTATGGCAACATGAATAACATGACGATATTCACTGATATATTTGCAGCGTTGTGAACACTTAAGCCTTTCCGAGTACAAACGCTCCAGGCCCCATGGGTTGAAAAGAAAGGTGACTTTTCAGAGAGGGCTCAGTCATGAGACCCTCTCACCAATCCTGCACAGGAGAAACCATGCATTCATCACACTGGAGAGATTATGCTTGTCCCAGCATGCAGAGTTTTGCACCTGGGACAAAAATACATTCGAACAGCAGATTTTTAGAGTCAAAGAAATGAACACATTTGAAAAAATGGCATATATTTATAAAACTGGCTTATGACAGTGGTATTTGGGGTAATAGGGGCTAGTTCTAATTCTACATTTTTAGTGATCAGCACATATGTGGGGCAGTCTATACATGAATTTAGTTAAAGACACGGGCTATGATCAGCTTTCTCCTATTGGTATTAAAAGTTGATTGTCCAATTTAGCTATTCATTGTGGGCTCAAGTTAATGGAAAGTCTTCAAGGGGGCTTTTCTTTCAGATCACCCAATGTTAATACTGTCAACACATTAATCATCTTAATCAATAGTCATCTATTGTTCTTAGACCTCATCCTTAGGAAAGACTCAGGGGCATCTCCCCCAAACATGGTTATTCAGTGAGCAGATGGTGAGAGGGCCTGTGTTTGTCCCTTCATTTGGGAGGCAAGGAGAAAAGATAGGCCTGAGAGCCTCTTGGAAAGAGACTGGAGGGAAGCTGTAGATGAGGGATTCTTCTATCACATTGTAGAATGCTATATGTCCAGACTCATAGTCTAAGAACACACCAACCTTATGCACAGGCTCTCTGACATGTTGACCTTTTAAAGGTGATGAGACCCAAAGACTATAATCATCTCCAATTTTTAAGCCTATAAGTGAGAAGAGGTCCCCAGGTGGCTTTGGGAGATTTCCTTTTCTGCTCACAGAGTCCTTACAGATACCCACTTCCCACTCAGTCTTGCTCCCCACTTCCACCTCCCAGTAGTGTCTCCCACAGGTGAAGCTCTGAGCACCCAACACGGTTGCAGACTGGTCAAATCTTTCTGGATTATCAGGTAACTGCTGTCGGATTCCCCCATATCTCACACTCTTCCGATCCTCAGATAAGACCAGATAGACATTCGCTGTGGCTGGATCCAGAGTTATATCTGCTACAAGAAAAGAAAAAAAAATGAATATCTCTGTGCATTCTTGAAAATCCTCTTATATATGTTTACACATTAAATTCTTAGTGTTTACTCCTATTTTAAAAATATAATTTAGGTGAGCATAGTGGGGATGTTTGTTGTGTTCGGAATAGCATCTCATAGCCTTTCTCTAACTTTCACAAAACAGAGAGTAAATCTCTGAAAGGAAATAGAAGAGAACCATGAGTGATAGCCTGTCTGAGATGGAGAGAGGGACCTCTGGTAATGGAATGGAAGTTGTTCTGCTCACAAGACAGTTTTAGGACTCAAAGCTACTTATCCTCATAAGGTGTACCCTTTGTCATTTATATTCACATTGGCTGAGGTTGGTTCTGGTTCTGTAGTTTAGGTGGGAAAGAAATAGAGGCTGTTATCATTTGCCAAGTTCCTATTTAGACACCAACCATTACGCTCTACTTTCTCCAAGTATTTTTTTTTCCATTTTTATTAACGAGAAAAATGATGTTCATAAAAGTTAAGAAACCGGACCAAGATTACAAAATTACTGATTGCTCGAATAGCAATTTCTAACCAGCATTTGTCATTATGTCACACTTGCACAAGGCTTCACATGAATTAGTGCGACCACCAGTGACCCTTTGATGAAGTGTATTATGAATCAGTGAGACCCCCTTTCCCATCTTCCTGAAAAGAGGTCACAGAAGAGAACGCCAACTTTTGTGGACTCTTCGAATCCCAATCACCACTAATTATCTATGATTTACATCTGTCTCCCCAATTTCACTGAAATTCTATAAAAGCAAAGGCAAGTTTGTCTTATTTGTCATTGTAAGTATGCTCAGAGCCTAACAGCGTAATGTCAGGCACATAGTAGGCACTTATCAAATATCTGTCGACTCTAAAACTTATTAGACCTTCCTCTGAAATAAGATTGTCAAGATAAAAGTTAATAATTAATGCTGACCTACTTTGTTCTTAACCAGCTTAAATATCTAGAGTATTCTAAAAGGCAGTTCTTTGAATGTTCCTGAACTGGAACTTAAAAGTTTTTCACTTTTATCCTGATAAAAATTAAGGTAGAAATGTAGAAACCCCTGAGGAGGTGTGTGCGCATATGTGCAAGGGGGTAGGATGGACAAAGTAGAACAATGAAAACAAACAAACCAAAGAAGGACCAGGAATCCTTAGAGCACAAAGCCAGACAAGCATCAATCCAGCCACACTGCTTCTGTCTGCTCCATCACAGAGACGGTCTGTGGCCTGGCCTTCCCTGGTGTTTTCTGCTGGCTCAGAATGCCTTCACTGAGAGCCTGGTGCCCAGAATGGTAAATATTCTGTTAGAAAAAGCTGCCTAAGGGCTCAGTTTTGCATCCCTTGATATATACTGAAGTTAACTCGGAACTGCTGGAGGTTTGACAAATCAGGCTAACTTACTGCTGAATTTTCTTAGCATTTCTCTCATTCCGGTGATGCGGCACAGACTCAGTTCTGTGGTGGTGGCCTCTGGACACCGAAGCAAGAGCACCTCACTCCTACAAGAGGACAGAGACAGTCACACTGTCTCCTCTGCACAGACCACATGACCTGCTCCAACTTGAAAGCCCAGTCCATCTTGCCCCAGGAGCATAGACACTCTCATCCCCACTCTCCCCAACTGATTTCATTAGTACCACAGCCCTGTATCTGACATAACTAAACACGGAATGGAAACCTACCTTTTCAGTGTTTCTTTGATATCCTAAGGGTATAAAAGAAAGAAGGTTAGCATTTGTGCCCTCTGATCACTAGCGAAGACTAATTTATTGTTGGATATAGTCCTTTGCAAAAATATCACAGAATCTGCTTCTCATGGTTCTAGAATACCTTGAGTGGGAGAGCATATGGTAGAAAATAATTCTTGTGAGTTCTTGTGAACGAGATATTTTTTAAATGATTAGAGACTACTTTCTTTCTTTTTTTTTTTTTTCTCATAACTTTACTTTGTCCAGAGAACCTGTAACTGACAAAGGAGCCAGACTATTGGCTTCATTATCTAATGTTTCAGGGAGTCAGAGATAACTAGATAACCAAGAAAGTAGCCAGTGAGAGCTGAGTCTAAACCTGTGTTTGGAGTGGGTTGTAGGAAAGGCACAAAGTTAAATAGTAGCATTCTGTGGAGCCAGTCCAGGAAAGAGGAGCTAGAGATGGCTTATACAGTTTATGTTTGAAAAGGTCTGGAGAATGCAGTAGTAGCCTATGATGGCAATAGAGCAAAGATGGTGAGGAATGTGGGCTCAGCACACAGATTCCTGGGTTCCACCACCTGCAGCTATTTGACAGGCATCTAACTTCCTTAGATCTGAGTTATTAAATGAGCACTACTAAAAAACCCATTTCGTAAATAACAATCCCTATAGTACATATTATAATAGTATTTAATTTGATCAGGTCTCTGCAAAGATGATATTTAATGTGCCCAGCCAAGTCAATGCCCACTAAACTTAAAATGTTTGTCAAAGCTGAAGTTGCAGAGAGGCAGGTGCAGAGGAAATTGGAGACAACATTAGGCTTGGTTTGGATAGGCATTCCCCTTTTTTTTTCCTCCACCTTTTCAAAACTTTATTTATACTATACAGAATGTTATTTCTTTAGAAAAACTACTCTGGGACCATCACTTAGCTTTTTTAGGAAAATAAATAAAATAAATATTTTATACAACTTGAAATATTAATATACTACATATTTTTAATTGATTTTCCCAATATTCTTACCTCAAAAGATTCTATAATCAAGTTCTGGCACATGGACTCTATCTGTCCAATCATTTTGCTTAGGTTTCTTATTTGCTGGGTCAGCTCGATCTCATTGTCCCTTAACTTCTTCAGGTTCTCTCTTTCCTCCTTTTCCAGTAACTGGAGCTGCAGCTGCTCCTCCTCCTTCAGGAACTGGTGCATTTTTACATATTCTGATGCAATCACCTGTTTACAAGTCTTTGTCTCTTCCTGCCATTGTACATACACACACACACAAGACAATAAAGTTAGTAACAGAAATACCTATGTAGATTTTAATATTTACAAAGTCTTAGACTTTCGCTGTGACAATTCTTAAAACTTGACACATAGCATATATATTCTATTGACTAGCCGCGTGGATAATTTTATTTTTTAGGTGTGTGTCATATAGATACAATAATTAAAAAAAAAAAAAAAAAACAAGCTTTCTGTTCCCAGGAGGTTGTTATTTTAGTGGGAAAAAACAAAAATAAACAAAAAATATATTACAGGTGGTGATCAGTACCATTGTAAAATATAATCAAAATAAAATAAGGACAAATATTATGAAAAAATGTGTCTGTTCATTTATTCAAAAATTTTTTTCTCAGTAAATGTAGGCGTTGGATCACATACTAGAAAGAGCAATGTACCTTACAAATAATCCCATTTAAGACTTCAAAGTTTACTGAAAGAATCAGATACATGAATATTTTTAAAATATTTAAACATTTATGAGTTTGCTTTGCTAGACAGCTTAAATTCAAATCTGTGACTAACCTTGAGCTCTCATTCAGGAATACTAATCCAAAACATTATTTTGCTTTTAATTCTTTCTCTTTATTATTTTTTTATTTGCACTCTTCACCTCCCTTCTCTTCCCCCTCCGCCCCGGTCAGCCCCAAAACATTTGAGATATTCTTTTTTTATTGATTTTCATTCTATGTTTTATGTCTATAAGTATGACTTGTATTTTAAAAATGATCATCACTGCCAAAATAGAGGTGCCACCAAGGTGTATAGGTGTACCAAGAAAGAGAAAAATAAGTTGGCCTGGGGATGAGGAAGCTGAGCTGAGTCTTGGGAGTCCAAAGTGGACAAGCAAAGGTAGGCACCCCAAAACAAGACTACTGCATACAGTAGGACTGTGACTGAAAAAAATCTTTTTCTCCTGTATTTTACTAAGTATCACTTTAGTACCCCTTTCATAGAATCATATAAGATATGCGAAAGTAAAATAGTTACTGACCTTACACAATATCACTCTCTCCTTCTCATGGGTTAATATAACCTGAGTTTCCTTTTTCTTTTTACGCAAAAGATATAGGATTTTCTGGAGTTTCTCCTGAAATAGAAACAAACATTCTATGGCAAATGAGCATCAGGTTGTAAAGGGGTCTTGAGGACTAATAGCAACAAGATGACTCTAAAAGAAGGGGTAAAGCAAGGTCCATGCTAAGTGTGTTATCTGGTGCCTGGAGATCAGTAGCCACGATTGTCACCAATCAACAATATTATATTGAGTGATGCAAACTGATTTGTGTTCTGAGATTTATATTGAGCAGCTGATCTTACTTTGTGATGCTCCTCAGCCTCACTCGAGAGATATACTCTGTTTAATCCATGGCACTGGGTTGAGAAAGCGTTTACACCCTGCTCATCATCAGGGGACACATTAGCGGCTGCCAGCATTCTCCCACAGGGGCCTTGTTTGCCCTCATTCTGTAGCACCTGCGATCTAAGTTGCTTGCCAATACCAGCCAGCCTCCCCAAACGCTCGTTGGGCTGGAAATGAGGGACCTCCAAGGTCCTCCAGCACTCAGGACAAGATAAAGGAGTGTTATGTTTCTCCCAGCTCCTCAGGAGACACATCAGACAAAAGCTGTGCCCACAGTCAGTGGTTACTGGGCTGGTGAAATAGTCCAAGCAGATGAAACATGTCAGTTCTTCCCTGAGGTTCTCCATCAGATCTGTTGTAGACATTTTCTCTAAGATGGATATCAAGGCAAGATCATGCCTCTATTCTGGAATTAATAAAATCCTCTCTAAGGTTCTACTCTTTCAAGTAACAATTGAGTAATCAATTGCTATGTTGTTAGTATAAAAAACTCTTACTCTCCTCTGTGCTTGATTTTACCAATTGACATATACTCTCCCGACACAAAGCCAATTATGACTTAATGTAGAACTCCTGTATACTGGTTTGGGTTCATCATCAACCCCAAACTTTTAAGAAATCTCTCACTGTGTAAACCACATGCTGGAACATACTTGCTTTTAGCAGAGTTTTTATTTTGAGTTAGTTATTGTATATTAACAGCACCACAAAACCATTTAAACACATTGGTTTTAGACTGGAAGTTGAGATAATTTGGTGTAAGCCAATAAAGAGATTTAAATTATGATGATCTCTAATAATATCTGAATTGAATGTATGGTCCAAATCTTTTGGAAAACTTCACTAAAGAATCTAGTAGAGAAACTGAAGGAAGAAAACTGTAATATATATGCCTTTTATCATTAGATTGTGTGTGTGTGTGTGTGTGTGTGTGTGTGTGTGTGTGTGTTTGACCAAAGTTTAAAAACTTTTTCTCCTTTACCAGGTACTGTGTCCTTTTAGTTACCCCAATTTATTGAAGTATTCTCTGACTTTAGATGTACCATGAACTACCAGAGTTATATTTATTGCTCTGCCTTAAAGACCATGGTACTCACCTCTCGGCCACTACAGAAAGCATATAAAACATCATTCTTGTTGGAAGTTACCTCAATAGGCTATTTACACTATAGAGTGTATGGAAAGAATTATATTTTAGCATAAATATGATTTCGCTCACTTATTTTCACTCTTCGAAAATGTGTAGGCTAGGCCTCCTTAAACCCCTGTTTATTATTTCCAGACAGAAATTAAATGTAGACATTATTTTTAGGCTCATAAAAATATAAATGTATAGCATGGAGACTGTGTACAATGACCACTGAGATTAGTGCAAAGACCTATGATTTACTACACCATATATTAATGAATTACTTCTTGTCTTGGCCTATGCTTTATTCACTGTATGCCAGAAAATGAGACCTTAAAACCTCTTCCTCAGAGTCTAACCAGTTCTACACTACCCTCCCCTCAAATAAGTTCATCATACTTTATTTCTGTTTTCACCCTGTCACTCTCTAGCTTGGCAACTTTTAATGGGTTTCCATTACCCATGTTATTCCATTAATTACTTTCTAAATTTCAAAGTTCCAAATGATCCTTCTTTCCCACTTATCTCCAACAAAATGTTAGATGTTTTCTTACCTTGAACTTTAGTAAAAAGTTTTCTGACCTAAAACCTTTCTTCTTCCACCTTCCTTTCTCACAGTTAAAATATCTTTCTGAAGTAATTAATTCAAAAATTTTAATTATGTCTTTTATATAGCATTTGTGAATTACTAGGATGATATTTTATGCAAAAAATAAAAGAAACAAGCAGATCTAAGAGTTATACTAGTTTAAATAGGAAGAAAAGTAACATCAGTTAGGGGTCGCAAAACCTCTGCTGCTTTGATAGATTATAGGTTAGTAACTGGGGCAGAGTTTCAAAATATTAGAGGTTAGTCTTAAGTAAAGAGCTTGTAAAAAAAAGAAAAAAAAAACTACATTAACACTAACTTCCTTCATTGGAAAAAGGGATTTATGAACTACAAACTATATTCAGTGTGTATTCCCACACAAACCCAGAAAGAATCTTTAACATTGACCAAGTTCATTAGAATAAGCCTTACAGAGGAGCTTTGGTACATCACAGAACCTGTATTCCAATTGGAATGGGGAGACTAGCATGTTCTAAGTTCATATCACATTGACCTGTTCCATTCCATCTCCTTCTTCAACATAAACTTTTATTTCTAGATTTCTGTCTTTGATATCACTGATTCTTTCCTCTATTTGGTCGACTCTATTTCCCAAGCTTGCTATTTTATTTTTCAACTCTTGCAGTATGTTCTTCATCTCCAGAAGTTCTTTGGTTCCTTTTGAGGGTTTCAATCTCTTTGCTCTGCTCATTTAAGTGTTTTTCAATTCCTGAAATTGTTGATAATACTTGTTTTGGAATTTGCCGAGTTTTTTCAGAAGTACCATTCTGAATTCTCTGTCATTTAAATTGCATATTTATATGTCTGTAAGCTTATTTTCTGAAGATTTTTCTCCTTCTTTCTGAGATACCTTGTCACCTAGATGCCTTGTCACATGGTGTTTAATGGACTATTTCTCTGCCTGGGCATTAATGGAAATGTATTCTGCTTTTTTTTTCCAGAAAGAAGATTTATTATACAAAAGTCTCTCTTTAGCCTGCTGCAAAGAAAGCTTTTTTCTTTTGGTTTCCAGTAGGTGGCGTCTAAGCCTCTTGGATCCCTGCTTTATATAAAGCCTTAAAAATGCCTTTTTATTTTCTGATATATATCTAATCACGCTCACTACCCTCAGTTTCAGTCCCTGTCAGGGTTAGTAACAGTTTCAGTAGCATTTGCTCAGATTCCTTTGGGGCTCCGAGGTGTTCTGTCTCGGAGGGCATGGGGGGAGGGGCCCTCTGGGTTGGGAGTTGAGGGCTGCAATCAGCCTAGGTTTTGCAACCATAGCTAGTAAAAATCAACTGTTGTTTTTCTACCATCCCACTTCTCTGCCTTCTGCCCTGATGACTATGCCCTGCTGCTGACCTGCCATGGGGTCAGCACTCCCAGGCAGGGCTGTTCAGTGAACTCATAGCTCCTTCTCCCCACTGCCTCCTCCTATAGGTAGCTCCCGCAGGTATGAGAGGCAGCTTCTTTATTTCTCTCAGTCCACTGCTTAACACCCGGGGTTCTGATCTATAGTAGCTCTTATGTGCAGATCCCATGCTCAGACATGCTGATGTGCAGTTTGGGTGTTTCTTGTTGAGTTTTAGATGTTCAGCTTATTGTTGTTTCAAGGGGAGAGATCTGGGGACATCTCTCACTCCGCCATGTTTCCAAAGATCTAGCTTCTTTTTATAAACTTCTTAACACAATAACCATAACTTATTCATCAGCAATTAGAGCAATTCTTCATATATAGCAAAGGTTCAACTTGCCTGTAAGTAAGGTTTAAATGAACAGAGAAACTGTTATTATAGGATCACCATCTTTCATCTAACTGGAAGCCAAGAGATCATATAGTCCAATTACCTTCCATAGATAGTGAAGAAAAGTGATACTCAAATAAATTGACTTGATCCCTTGAATACTTGCTTACTACAAAAGTCAAGTCAGGACTAGGAATCTGGGTCTCCTACCTTCCAATCATTCTCTTGTCAACACACTGTACTGCATCTCACTTGTTATCTGAGAGTGGATGGAAATTTCCTGTTATATGAATGAAATAAATACTGCTCAAGTGCTTTTGGAAGGAAATTGGACAGCTGTCATCATGGTGTGATATTGTGACAGGTATCTGAAATTACTGTCTACATATACTATTGGAGATGCAGACTTCTTTACCATCTCTCTGAACACGTTGACTTGGCTTACTTTATAGATAAGAAATTCATAGAGCAAACCAGCCCAACCAAAATACATTACATCAACACTCAGGGCACTAGACTGCCAGTCATGATTTCTGAGATACACAGCTAAAATAGTTCTTCTCTGGCCTATCTCCTTCTGGGGGGGGGGGGCAGAGGGTGTGATAATAGGGATGCCCCAAGAGGTCCACAGTCATAACTATCACACATATGCAATTAGGATTGGAGCACAAAGAAAAGAAAAACCTTAAAAATACAGTGAGAGCTTATTTATTGGTGAAGGCAGTGGGCTAGATGGGGACTTATTTGAGAAAGTATCTTGCTTGATAAGCCTGGTTTCAAAAACATGCTTGTCATTTTATATTGGTGTGGAAACAATAGATTATCCAACAAATGGTTTAGGACAAGTGGGAGTAGTTATCTGGAAAAAAAATAAAAAGTTAAATGTTTACCTAACAACTTACACACGTCAATGTGTATTCCAGATGTGTGTATGCATATGTATTTTTCTTTCCTCACTTTAGTCATGAATTTCTACTCATTATTTTTCTTTGTATTTTTTCAACCTTATTTATTTACATTTTTTATTTTTGTGTGTTTTTCTTCTAGATTAACCCACATCTGTTTAGCAAGTAAGGACCATACGTGTTAAACATATGGCCAATTGTGTCCAAAAATGAAGGACATCCTAAGTGTAGATAATTGGTAACATAGTAGAAATCTAAAATAGACTACTTACAGAAGGCTTTTTAAAGCATGCTTCAGACCTTAGACACCGCTAAGTAAAATATTGATAAATTTAAACATCTAAAAATTAAAGACCTGTATACAGTAAAGAAAATATATAATCAAATAAACTTTTAAAAAACAGCAATTTAGAAAAGAGAACTTGGAACAAATATGTCAAATACCTAATCTAAATTATGAAGAAGTCTTATATGAATGTACTACACATTAAAATAACAGATCAATTTATATACATGACATATGATATTCATTATTTAATACTAAGGGGAAAATACATGTTTGCCCCCATCCCAATAGTTTAAGTATGAATAATAAAAATTAGGTTATTTATGTATGTATTTTTCCTCATAAAAATTAATTTATGCCATAGATGTTAATAATAATGTATCTATAAAATGAAAGCATAGAAAAAGTATGGAATTTCATAGATATGATACCCAAAGCAAAAGCAAAAATAGGCAAGTGGAACTATAACAAACTAAAAACCTTTTGCACAGCAAAGGAAATACCAACAGAGTGAAAAGACAAACAATAAAATGGGAGAAAATATTTTTGAACCTTATATCAGATAAGTGGTTAATTTCTAAAATATACAGCAGACTCACAACTCAACAGAGAAAAAACTAACAACCTAATTAAAATATGGGCTAAAAACTTGAATGGTCATTTCTTCAAAATAAACATGGAAAACCAATAGTAATATAAAAAGATGCTCAATGTCACTACTCATCAGGAAAATGTAAATCAAAACCACAATGACATCTTACTTTACACCTGTTAGGATGGCTATTATTAAAAAAAAAACTAAAAAAAAGCAAGAATTGTTAAGGATGTAGGGAAATTAGAACCCAGTACACTGTTTGTACGAATACAAAATGTTATAGCCACTATCAAGATTCCTTTAAAAATTAAAAATAGAACTACCATATGATCCAGGAATTTCGCTTCTGGGTATTTACTCAAAAGTACTGAAACCAGGATTTCAAAGAGACATTGAATTCCAATGTCTATTGCAGCACTATTCACAATAGCTAAGATGTGAAAACAACCTAAATGTTTATTGATAGATGAATGGGTTAAGAAATGTGTTATATATACATAATGGAATATTATTTTGTCTTTAAAAAGATGGAAATCCTGGCATATGTGACAACATTGATTAACCTTGAGGATATTATGCTAAGTGAAATAAGCTAGTTACAGGAGAAATGTTAAACGTCCCACTTATATGAGGTATCTAAAATAATCAAACTCAGAGAATTAAAAAGAAAAATGGAACTAGGAGGAGTGGAAAATGGGAAGTCTCTAATCAAGGGACATAAAGTCTCAATTATGCAAGATGAATAAGTTCTAGATCTTTCCCATACAACACCGTGTCTATAGTTAACAATACTATATTACAAATTTAAATTTTGTTAAGAGGGTAAATCTCATGTTAAGTGATCTTACTGCAATAAAGTAAATTTAAAAAATAAATAAATAAAAGAAAAAGTATTGTAAAATGCAAACCCAAATGGCAAGTTGGTGCGGTGGGATTGGGACATTTGAATAAATCACTTCTTTATTATATAATTCTTTGTATAAAAGTATAGGGTTTTCTTACCTTTCAATGTCTTTGCAGCATTTCCTAGCAAAGAAATATTGGGGAATGGGGTAAGAGCAAAGAAATGTGATGTGTGACTTGCAGTAAACCAATCAATGAGGCAATTTTCCTTAGATTGAGGAGTAAAATTATCTTGGATGGTTGTTTTTGGTTGTGATAAAATAATTTTTTTTGGTAACAGTTTGTGATTTCAGTGCAGTTTTTATATATTTAACTAATAGGTATTGAACCTTTATTACTTATAGAGCTATGAGCTCAGTGATGAAAATAATATAAATATGACTAAAATTATTTTTCTTCTTTGAGAGCAGGAGATATGTGCAAAAAAATTACAAAGCATTAAAAGATACATGCCTTAAGAATAGTAGAATTTAAACTTATTAACTATTTTGGCATTTTAGTAGAGGGAATACTTTACTCTTTCAGAGAAAACTTCTTGGGAGAAATGGTATTTGGTCTGGACCTTTAAGAGACATTTTAAATGAAGGAATAGCTACTAGTTAGAAGTAAGTAAATGAATTATTTGAAGAATAAAATACATGATCTGACAGTGGGTCAAATATTACAATAACAAAAAAAAATCTAGATTGTAACATTCTTTTTATCTCAGAAATATTAAAATAGTAATCTAGCTTGGAAATATTTATTTTTAGTATTCTTTATAGGTAGCATGTTGATAGCAGATCATCGGAGGAAGGGTCCAGGTGCTATAAATCAATAGTATTGGTTAAAAGTTGTAACTCAGACTCTTTTGCTGTGTTGCCAAAGTTGTGGTTGAGATTTGCCTTCCAGAGATTTAGCAACTTACACATTTTGAGACTTTAAGGTGAGTTGCTTTGTTTGTTTGGTTTTCTGGAGAATTAACCTTGTATAGTTCATCCCTTTGCTTTAAGAAAAGCTAACTCTCGAAAATGTACTTGTTCCAGGCTTCATGCTGAATGCTTTACGTACTTTGTCTCTTAAAGAGACTAAAAAATAAAAGCCCAGAAGAAAATGTAGGAGTTGGGGAGCCTTAACAGAAAACTTTTTAAAAGCACTTCGAATGTATTGACAAGAATCAAAAGGCATATGTTAAATTTAGCATAAACCAAAAAAAAAAAAAAAAAAAAGCAACTTCTTTCCACCTTTTCTAATGTGAAATATGAGATTTGGGATTATTGCAAATAATTTGGACTACTATCATGTGGATAGGATTTAATGATGGTGAGGATAATGCTAGATTTAAAAAAACACAAGCGCAAAGATCACTTGTTTTATGTCTTCCTTCTATCATATGACACTATGAGATACTTTTCACTTAATTCTGCAGAAATTATTACACATCTTTATATTCTGGGTGGTATACACCCAATAGATTAGAAAAATTACCACCCCACATTAGACTAGTATTTTATAGGTAAAGAAACAGATATCTGTGTGTATACATGTTGCTTTCTCATCTTTTTTAATGGGGAGGTCCACTTTTTGTTTTCTCAAGGAAATCTTAACATTTATTCATAAGACTCATCATAAAACAGTATCATTAGGGGGAAAAAACCTGTAAGACTAGCTAGTACATGTAGAGAGCACTGGTTCTGAGCCAAAACACCATTCTCAACACTTTTATATATTTAATTCTCCCAACAGCTATGAGGGAGATATTCGTTCTAGTCCCTCTTACAGATGAGAAAACGAACTCTAGTTCTGAAGCTTGTCCTACATCCACAGAGGTGGCCTAACTTTAGAGTTCATGCTATTACCCACACAGCTATGCGGACATTTCCACAGACTTCAATGAGTCACAAACGGTCAACTCAAGGAGTTTACAACTGTGACCAAAAACAGTTTTGCTAATTGTGCAAAGATCCAGCTCTGCAGGTAGATGGACTGAGTGTCTCCCCCTCCCCCAACTATCCAATGGTAATTGGTACCAGATACTGCCAGGTGGCGCTCCTCCCTTGTTTATGTATTGTTTGCAGCCACAGATGTTAAGGTCAGAAGAGAACACTTCTAGGTAAGTTTATAGCATATTTTTTTAAAGAGCCAGTGAAATCTCTTGAGAAAAAAAACTGGTGCCCTCCTCACTACTCAACTTTTTCTTGGATATTGAGGTTCATATATTTAAGAAAATATCTGTTGGGCTAGGGTGTCAATACAGTTGGAGAGAACTCTGAAGAATGAGGGTCCTAGAAATAGGTGGGAATTCATTAATTATAGAAATTCATGCCAATTATTAGGCACTGTGTAAATGTCTTGGGGAATATTGTTGCAGGTTTAAGAACTAAGAGCTAAATGCCATAAGGAGCTGTGACACGGGGAGCAATATTTCTGTAATCATGACTGAAACTGTAGGAAGCTAAAAAAAAAAAAAAAAAGTTTTAGGGATATCTGGGGAAGAGTGCCCCCAAAAGGCTGAAATCTCTGCTGGCCAAATAGCTAGGGACACAAAGGCTGTGCCAGGACATTGAGGTTTCACATATGTTGCCTTCAACATGTCACCCTACCTCGTGTCTTCTTAAAACTCTCCAGTCTCTTAGAATTGTACTTCTCAAACTTAGTTGCATTTATATATCACCTGAAGTTAAACACCTGAAGCCTATGGTCCCTACAGGTGATTGTGATGCATTCTAAAGTTTGGAAGCCACAAGTTTAGGCATCACAATTGCTACAACTCTTCAAAGGGTTCTAATATGCAATTGAGTTTCAGAACCACAACTTTAATGAAAAAAACTATCCCACAAAGACTAGATTCCAGGGTACTTGAAGGCTGGTCTTTCGGTCATGTTTTCACCCTGCCTCTTATCAAAACCACCTGTCTTCCTCCTCTTGTTAGAAACAAGAGTCTTCAGCATGAATGTACATGGAGAATAACATTGAGAGAGGGCTAGGGTAGAAGATTTAAAATTCTAGACAACTTCTTGAGGTGGTAAGAATGGTAATTAAAAAGACAGCTTTGAGTGACCAAGCAGGTGAAAGAGTGTGATCTTGAGCTGATGCAGAAGACAAATCTCTGATCTTGCAACAAGAACAAGTTAAAAGAAATCATTTTTTTTTTGTTCTTTATCATTCTTTGCCTCCTTGAAAAGAATGATGACTGACTCAGATCTACCAGATTTTATGGAAGAGCTGACTTGTTCTATCTGTTTGCACTATTTGAACAAGCCACTTACAAATAGATGTGAACACAGGTCTTGTTATGAGCACCTCTTAAGACATTGGAAGGAAAGGCCCAGGTTGCAGCATCTGCATTAAGTGCAAAGATATTTGCAAGCTGAGAGATCCAGGTGTAACCTGCAGCTGAGATTGACAGCTGAGATAGCAGTGTCCTCACATAGAGGACTTAAAGACTAATATATGTGAGATACACCATGAGAAACTAAAGAGTTTCTGTGTGATAGATAAGATGCCCCTTTGTGAGATCTGTTTGCAGTCTTGGGAACACAAATCTCACCATATTTACCATGATAAAGCACAAATAATCTTTAAGGTAAGATTATTTTCTCTTTCAAAATTCCAGGAGTTCATTCTCAATCATTCTTAATAACTTGGGTCTTCAAAGTGATACATATTTAAGTCATTTTCCATCGCTGACCTGTCAACAATGGAGGTTTAGGAGTCCCAAAGGCCCAGATGACTGGGAGTAATTTTCACTTTATAACTTATGCCTTAGTCTGCTATAACTTCTGTTTTATAGCTCTAGCATAGCCACCTCTAAGATGAGTTAATAGTGATCCTTCCTTTTCATATCAAGGTCCAAAAAATTCTGAGTTTTATTTGCAAGGCTTTAGTCTCACAGAGAACACCTCTTGGATTTTAACATATGAAATTTGGAGGCAAGAAGGTGGGGTGGAGTGGTGGATACAAACATTCAGACTATAGCAAAAGCTAAGACCTGGTGATTAACTGTGGAAATATGAAGATGATGTTCAAAGGTGTCAATATTATCCATGACTGACTGAGTGGGTGTGAGAGCCTTCAACATAGGAAAAGAATGTGGCATGTATTTATGAGACACTAATGAATTTCCTTTTGGACATGTTGACTCAGGTGCCTACATAATCTCTGAATAGAGATTTTCGGCAATCGATGTATACATAATCTATGAGTCTGAAGATCAGGAATCTAGAGATAAATGTTTAGCATATACTATAGTAAGGAATCAAAGACTTGGGAACAGACAACTATCCAGAAAGAATATGTAGAATAAGTGTTGATTGGAATGATCATAGAAAGTAAGTGAAGTTCCAAGTTCAATTAGATATCTAACATCCTTGGGAATTGTTGTATTAGAACTAAAACTTGACTGTGGGGCTAGAAATAGCATGTTCTATAATACAAAACAAAGTCGTGTCAAAAAAATCACATCAGTTCAAACATGGACTTTTTTTTCCAGAACATCGAAGTTTTGTTCCAAGTAAGAATAGTTGAAGGTAAAGTATACTCAGAGAGCCAAATGTAGCAAGCCATTGATGTGGTATCCTCCTCACTATCATGTTTACTATTCATCTATATACTCTTTTCTCTTTAACCAGATAACATCTTAGAGATGTTTATTTTATTGTTTGTCTGTATGTTTTACCCTTGCTACCTTAATCTATATCCTCAATACTTTCTTAAACCTATCAACTAACTTTCACTCTCTGAAAAAGCTGTTACAATAGGTAACATTTTGTGTTTTTTTGTTTTGTTTTGTTTTGTGAGGAGTGATCATGTCTCTCTGACTCTATTGTATGGCTTTTCTTTTTTTTTAAATTAAGGACTGTTAATATTTTTATAAGCATCAAGTTCAAGTTGTACAGTGACTAAGGATTCTGTTCCCACTCCAACATGCATAGAAGCACTATCAGTGCATGATTTGGCAGAGTGTAAGGTGCCTTGTTTCTCAGGGAATACGTTACAGAGAAGAAATGCCTATATGTAGAAAAAATGCAGAGCTCTATCAAGATCAACCTAGATTTAAATGAAAAAGGCATTTAAATATATTAGTCAAATAAAAACATTATACAAAAATCTATCAAGTGATGTGCATGTGTTGTTGAGACTGGAGGTATGCTTTCGGACTGGGGAATAGAAAACTAGAAGGGCTAAGGGTCAGTAATAGTAAATAAAGTTCAAAGTCCTACCAAGGTCTCTGATAAGATCCCAGAGAGCATCCTGGCAGACATACCAAGCCGTTATGCCATTTTAACCAGGCTGCAAAGGAACTGCCAAAAAAAGAAAAAAGAAAAAAAGAATCATGTAGGAAGGGATTAATATAAATCTCTATATGTCAATTCCTAGGTGGGTCCTGCGGAGACACCCTAGACACCTGCAGCCTCAGTGCTCAGACCCAGCTGAAGTTTCCAGTGAAATGTAACCTCACTTAACCAAGAAGCTAATTATTTCCAAGCAGGTTAGCACCTTTTAACTGAAGAAAGAAATATAACCAGACTCTTAATATTTTTGTATTTAACATGTAACATCTATTCATTGTCATTCATAACATTCAGGAGAATGTGGCTTATAATAATAGCCATGTAACTCCAATTTAGAACATATAATTAAGTCACTGATTTAGATTTGTGCTTCTAAGTAGAGATCCAAATAAATAAAGAGAATTATAATATTTTAAAACTTCAGTTCCACTATTTTTATGTTTATCACAAGAATTTCACGCTTAGGTTTTTTTAAACAATTGAAGTACTCAAAGATATTGACTATGTAACTATAGTCTGACTACATGAAACGACTCAGCTTTAGAAATGGGACCAAACATAAGGCTTTTGGAGTGATAAAGTTTGCTAAAATTATATAACAAGACTAAAGACATATTTGAGTTTGGTTTTTATAAATATAAAACTTCACTAAGCTGTTATATAGGAAGGTCCATGCTTCAGCCATGAGAAACTCCATGTGAAACACTAATACCTAAAAGGTTTTGAAAGAATGAGACAAAGCACATCTAAGTGATAGGAAGAAAATGAAGGATGTGTTCTGTACTTGATAATAGCTTTCCCTTTATTTTTTTATATGTATGTATTTATGTATGTATGTATGCATGCATGTATGTATGTGAAGAAATGATTTAAATCCTGCCCCCTCCACTCCGTCTACCTCCTCCTTCCCCCTCCATCCTCCCCCCTGGTAACCACTAGTCCATTGTCCATGTCCATGAGTCTCTGTTTGTCCTGTTTATTTATTGCTTTTTGGTTGATATCCCACATATAAGTGAAATCATGTGATTTTCAACTTTTTCTGTCTGGTTTATTTCACTTAGTATGATTATTTCATGGTTCATCCATGTTGTTGCAAATATCAGTATTTCATCTCTTATGGCTGAATAACATTCCACTGTATATATATGTATATATATCATAGCTTCTTTATCCAATCATCTATTGTAGGACACTTTGGTTTCTTCCATGTCCTGGCCACTGTGAATAATGCTGCTATGAACATCGGTGTGCAAATATGTTTTTGGATATGAGTTTTCAAGTTTTTGAGGTAAATACCCATTAGAGGGATTGCTGGATCATATGGTAATTCAATTCTTAGATTTTTGAGGAACCTCCATACTGTTTTCCACAGAGCCTGTACCAATTTGCAGTACCAATAGTTTTCCCTTTAAACCACCAATCATTTCTTAAATCAAACTTCTACCTGTCCAACAATGATTACTTTAGAAATGATTTATTTTAAACAGTAATGAAAGATGCCTCAGGGTGAAAGGCATCTTTGCTTTCCCCACACCTCCTCCACTAAGCTGCCTGCATAGCATGAGTTTCTTTATGGAAGCGTTTCTAGGCTGCTAGTTCTTGAAGACTAAGTTCCTCCTCTCATATATTAATCTCATGGTTCTATATACCTCTTCTTCACGGCCTTAGTGTTGCAGTTTATTTCTTTGATTCTTTGTCTCTTGTGTTGGACTATCATTTCCTTCTGTCAGTGATTTTTAGACTCTTGACCACAACTCACTGGAAGAAGTAAACTTTGACATAATTTGGGATACATAGTATATGAAACATCACTTTTTCATAAAAAAGGTGATGAGTCTTTATTTTTTAATTCTGGTAATGATTCACTAACTGACAGAACCTACAGGCTAGAAAAACTACTGCATGACAGCAGGAAAAAAAAAAATTTTTTAGCTCCATTGTATTCTAATAGTTCTGTGTGTATGAAGACAGGTCTCAAATAGTTGTTGGATAAGCAGATAGCTGGATGAGAAGTTCAACTTTTATCTGATGTTGTGATTCTTTGTAGGACTTCATTTGAAGGATTTCACTTCTTAAAATGATCACCCACTGGTGAGAATATGTATTTGTTACTAGGCTTCATAAGATTGAGAATGTGATATGCCAACAAACTTCAACCAGCATGGAATCACAACTACTAACATAAAAATTTATATAAATGGGTGAGAAGTTAGAGCAAAAATCTCTCAATTTTGTGGACTTCTCTAATAGATACTTTTACAGAACCTAGTTACAGATAAAGTTGCCAAAGTCAATGGTAATCCATACTCACCTTACTAAACATGTTAAGACATTCAAGTCACTCTTATGAGAACAGGTAAGAGAAAAGTAGAATGAATCTTTAGAAATTAAGAAATACATTATATTCTCTAATAAAGTTTTTGGTTCAAAATTGGGATATTGCTACCTTCTAGGGGAAGTATAAATTTTATTCTTTTATTTTGTCATGAAAAGAATCCTAACTGAGAATTGATTTAACAAAATAATTTTATTAGAATGGAATTCTTGATCTGTTTTCCATATCCAACATAAGTTGTAGAAATTGCTTAAAAATTGATATCTAACACTATTTGTTCCTCCCCTCAGTCACCAAGCAGTAGTTCACTGAAGGGTCTGTATTAGTTTTCTACTACTATGTAACAAATTATCACAAATTTAGCATCTTAAAAAAACATCCATTTGTGAACTCACAATTCCAAAGGACAAAAGTATAGCATGCCATAATAGTGTTCTCTGCATGGGGTCTCATGAGGCTAAAATTAAGGTATTGGTTGGGATGTTCTCACCTGAAGTTCAGGGTCTTCTTCCAAATTCATTTAGATTGTGAGGAGAATTTACTTCCTTGAGGTTGTAAGAATGAGGACCCCATTTTCTTGTTAGGTAAGGATGCTATCAGCTTTTAGAGGTTATTCTGAGATCCATGTCATGTATTCCTTCCATCTCTCATGCCCTCTTTAAGCTGGTCCTCTTTAAGGGCTCACTTGATTAGGTCAGGCCTTTAAAGTGTAAGCTCCTTTCTTAAGGTCAACTGATTTGGGACCCTAATTACATCTATAAAATCTCCTCACATCAGCACCCAGATTAATGTTTGATTAAAAAGCTGGGAGAAAGTGTGAGTACGGGGGTGAGAATTTTAGTGGCTTTTTCATAATTCTACCGCATTGTCCTTTCTATATCTTTATTTTGGGCAGGGCTTACTTATTGAGAGAACCCAAAGAGGGAAGGTGAATAAGGAAAAATGCAATTTTTTTGTCATTTCCTAAACTTTCACTATTTTTGTCCATAAGTATCACTCCATAATTATTTACTTTCCAAAGATTGTTTTGAGAGGCTTGACTATGCCACAAAAATGGTTAGAGTGGATGAGGGCATTTTCAGGTGGGGTTCAGCAATGGGGAAATTGAGCTGTCTTAACCAGGACGTGGGCCTGGACTCTCTGTCGTTCTGTTGTAACCTGAGGTCAATCGAGTCCAGGGCTCATGCTGCCTGTGCTGCTCAGCCAATAGACCGACACAGGAGTTGGGCAATTTAGAATGGATGTTGTCAGAACACTGGTGATCCAAGAAGGCAGCAGGTTAACACCTTCAAAAACTGCCCCACTTTCTCAGTCCAGAATAGGGGATTGATTTAAGGGACAATCTGGCGATTTTTCCAGAGGCCACATGACAATTGATGGGGGAGCTGTTTGCTTCAGTGAGCCTTCCTTCTGGCAGCATGGTCCTCCAGTGGAGTTAGCTATCCAGGATCAAAGATGGGGGTAGTCTGGAAAGAATGCTAGACCATAAAGATTGTGATCAGTAAGCATAAGGGCATTAATCATAAGTTTTAGGACAACTTTCTCGGCAAAGGATGTTCTAAACTATGGGTCAAGCCACAGGGGACAATCTATTGTTAAACTATAGGGTAAGGAAAGGAGAGATTGGAGACACTGTGAGGCCTCTACTATGGGGGTGCCAGTTGAGTCCTTCTTCACCATTACTTTCTTATGTACTTCTCCAAACTTGGAGTAGTTAATAGAAAAAAAAATACAAGGCTTATCCTTATAGGACCAAGATTAAATGAGTGTTTCTGGCACAGGAAACCTAGATATAAATATTGGGTTCTTCCTACTCTCTTATTCCAGGAATTTTTTTTTTTTGTCCTTAAAGCCAAATAGTCTAGAAAATAGATATAATCTGAGTTCTCCACCAATTTTCCCTTGCCCGACACTGATCTTTCTATAGCTTCATCTCCTGTCCCTCAGGCCCTAACCCTCCTCAAAAGCAAACAAAACTAGAATGATCACTGTAAATCCTACATTAAGTGGTTTATGGTTAAGTCTTTCTGGCCTTAACTTTAAGAAAACCCCTATGTTAGAATTCACCTCTGCTTTGAGTAATAGTAAAAATCAAAATGGTGGGTTAGGTTAGAGTAAAAGTGCATAATAGAGCTCCTGCTGTTATGTTTGCACTGAAGCCCAGCTCTGGCCATGTCTATAAAGCTGCCCTTTCCTCAGAGGGTAGTTTGGCCAGTGACTTACAACTTTAATGTCAGCCTTTAATGAATGCACTTCCAGATCCTGAAAGATGTCCTCATTATCAGACTACTTTAAGGTGGAAACAGGGTTTTTGATTCCTTGTTTGACATAAAGGCATAAAGACACAGATCATCTAGTGAGCAACGAGTGGATTTTAATATCTTAATAATGTAGATTTATTATTGAGAAAAATTCTCCTTTCTGAGTAAGGATATTTATGATGATAGAACCCAGTAGTCTAAGTTTTAAGACAAAAATATCACTAATAAAAGCTGAATGTCTCAGCATCAATTAGTTACCACTCAATATGTCCATTATTAAACAAAGGACATTAAAAGGGCATAATTTTTTTTTTAATTTCTCATTCCCCTGTAACTCTTCTGTACTACCTCTACAACCACTTTGGTCGTACAGTCCTTTATTTAGAAAGATGGTGTGTTGTAGCTGCCAGCCCCCGAAAGACACACAGACCACCAGAACTCAATGGGTTATAGGAAACACACTCTTTATTCAGCCAGCTGGGTCTGTCAGGGGTACTCAGACCCCAAATTAAGCAGCTCCAAAATGTAGAGGTATAGAGTTTTAAGCCCCAAATCCCATTCTTCATTCTATCTAAACACAAAGATCTATTTTTCTTTTATTCTCCATCTGTTGACCCACAAGTCGGTTGTGCAAGCAAGGGTACAGAAGCAGAAAGCTTATTGTTAGAATGTTATGTTTCTATGGGTGATAGCCTATGTTCCCATGGTGATAGCCATGTTCCCATGGGCGATAGCCAAGCAGTAATTTCCTTCAAGTAATAAATTTCTAGCAGTCATTTTTCAGCCACCACAAGTACTCTTGACTCTATCAAAAAAACATGACCATAGATGAGCAGAGGCAAGAAATGATACCATTTACAGAGAAATTTCTTCTTGTTACCACCTCGCTCCTATGCCTGTTTTATACAACTTCTCATTTAATGTTCACACATGCATGAAAGAGGGCTATAGTTATTCTCATTTTGCTGATGACCAATGATCAGTATTCAGTGGCTTGATGGAAATCAAAGTAATTAAGTGGCAGAGCTATAACCAGAACCCACTTTAGTCTAACTTCATCAATTTAACATGGTGTTTTTCTCAACATGTAAATCTTTGGCAAAAATCTAAACTTTATTTGCTCAGAGTCATAATTGTTTCAAAATAAAACCAGCTCATTGTTTTGCTGAAGATATTCTGTTTTAACAAAGAAGAATTGTCTCTGTGTTGGAATATGGGAGGTAAAAGTTACCTCTTACATTTCTCTTGGGTTCTTATCTAGGAGGATTATCTTCCTTTAGAAAAAAGTAAAACCAAACCAATACATTGGATTTAGATAAGTATAGATCTATTATTACAACAAAATGGCAATTATAGGATTGCTGAAGTCAACCATAAATGTTTATTCTTAAATATTAATGCTTTAAATCAGGAAACAGTTGGACATATAGACTTTTGGACCTCTTAAAATTGTAGGAAATAAGCCAAAGAAACTTAAGCCCCTGCTTCTAATAAAACAGCCTTGAAGAAAATGAGCCAAAGAGGAACTGGTCTTTCCTAAAGAATAATAGCAATGAGGCTGGTCATGAGCCACAACCCCACTCTACTCCTCTTTGAAATATAGACGAGGTGGTGGTCTATTAGAGCAGAGTGAGTCCAGAAGTAACAAATACAACCTTATTTGACACCAGCCATCTTCATTCCACCCAGAAGCTGAACTTATTCGACCATGAGGCCTGTGGCGAGGAAACCTATGCAATAGGTCTATTAATAGCTTATGAAATAAGCTGTGAAAACCAAGGGTCATTGATAATTTTGTTCTTTGACAGTAGAGGGGCAGGGAAACTGTATTTCTTCAAGAATTTTTTAATCAAGAGCTTTCTGATGTAAGAAACGAACACTTTAAAATGGTCTGTGCTCCCTATAAGGACAGATCTATAGGCCTATAAAAGTATCTCATGGTAAATTAGAATGTAAACTTGAGGAACTTTCTTTTATAAATTGGCAAAATATCTGATTAACATTTAATAGAAATAAAGATGTATCATGAAACTTGGCTGTGACTCAAATCCCAGAGCTATAATTTCCTCTTCTGAGTGTTCTGGATCAACAATTTGACCTCTAAATCATCAGCTTTATCAGTAATAAAATGTATTCTGATATCACAAACCTCACTGGATTGTGGAAAATATATAGATATATAAAGAGCTTAGCATATTGTATAATATTATGTCTAGAATTATCTTTATTTCACCTTCTAGAATCAATAATATATTGTTTACTTAAAATCTAAGATGGCCTTTAAGAGACTCCAAGATATGAGAATTTTACTTGAGATTATAAAAATTTCGTTTGATGTTTTACCCTTCAATTCAAAAATTATAGTTTTTCTGTCAAAATGAAATCATATGAATTATGAAAGCTAAGGATAGTGAGGATAAATGACTGAGTAATTGATAAAATCTTTATAGAAGTTGGCTATATCAAGCTTTGGAAGAGAAAGAAAGGTTGGGTAGAAAAAAAATAGAATAGAAGAAGAAGCTACCCTGGCTGAGGAGGGGTGGAACACACATAAATGAATATAGTCCACTTGAAGGAGATAGGATTTAGGAGAGGGGGTAGGTGTGGAGTGCTGTTTGAGATAAAGGAGAAGAATGTACTTAAGATCCCATAGGGAAGTTTTGGAAGATCAGATAGATCAGATAGCAAGTAGAAAAACTTTCTCCTTGTCCTGTTAGAAGTTAAGAAAAAAACAAAACATAAGTTTGATTAGCAGAGGATTGATACAATAAAAATCTTTTAGAGACAGAACTATAAAATTAGGAAGCTGTGCAGATTTCTTCTCCACTGGGGTCTACTATGAACTATCTGGGATTGTCCTCTGCTGTCTCCTGACTTCCCATCTGTGACATATTCCTTAGGCAGTTATTGCTACTCTTGATTTTTTATCTGCAAAATATTGCAATGATTACTTGAACAAGCATTTTGGGAACTAACAATGAAATCAAACATTGCTCTCTAGTGAAACTGTTTAATAGCTTAAGATAAAATAACATGATTAAGGAGAAAACAATAAGATTTTAAGGTAATAGCTTATAAAAGGATTTCCTCCTGTGAAATTATTAATATAAATGAGATCCATTAGGAAAAAAAAAAAAAAGCATTATTAAAGAGCTTCTATGTGGTAGGCTCTATGTAAGACTTTGGAGATAAAACAACAAAATATTTGCCCATCCTAAGAGATTGACTGATCAGAGTCACTGCCATTCAGCATTTTCTAGGAGCTCATTAAAATGTAAATTAAGACCCCACCCTAGATTTGGGGGTGGGACCCAGAAATCTGTTTAATAAACTCAGAACATTCTAATGCTCACTTAAGTTTGATAACCACTGTGCTACATTTCTTATATGGATATGATTTGAAACTTTATAGCTCTCCTACCTGCTGATGAGAGGAGCAGTGGAGGGAGCAGCTGAACTGATAAAAGACCTTCTGTCTCCATTGTTCCTACTGTTTCCCCTAAAGGAAATACTCAAGATTACAAAGAAAGGTGAGTTTTTCTCTGGAGATTATTTCCTTAATTATGGTTTTCTTTAAATACCTAAACTTGAGCTTGGTATTTATGATAGCTTTAAAATATGTACACATGCAACACAACAGTATTAAAGAATAAGTGAGAAAACAAGGGTATAGAAAAAAATAGGAAAAATAAGATAAGGGTAGATATGAACTTAGCACATAAACAACCTATGAGGGAGAGAAACTATCCTCCAACTTAACTTTTTCTTGCTTTCTGTAAAAATAACTAATCTTTATTTCCTGTCCTCTGATTTTTCCTTTGTACTGATCTTATTTAAAATATATTTTTAAAAATATTTATTGAGCATCCAGTATGTCAGATATAGACAGGATACTAAGAAACTTAGTTTCCTGCAGATGGAGAGTGAGCAACAAGTAAATTTGTTCATAGATAAATACAGCTAGATACAAAAAAAAAGAAGATGATATAAATGGCAGGAAGGTATTTCGAATTGGGTAGTTATAGAAAGGGCTCTTCTGAGGAGTGACGTTCAAGCCGAGAACTGAAGGAAAGAAAAAAGGCACTAGAATGGCAAACACTTGAGAGAAAAGCATTGCCAGCTGAAGAAGCAGACAGGATACGGATGAATTTGTTATAATTGGAATCAACAATGGTTGGGGAAAGCTATGTGGTGAGATTAGATGTAGATGTAGAGCGAGGCCATACCATCTAGAACTCCATTAGCCATTTGGATTTTATTCTAAATGTAATATGAAGTTATTAGAAACCTGACTTAGGTTTTGAAATCATATTCTGGTTGTTGAGCTGAGAGGAGTTGGAGATGGGAATTGGGAAGGGTTGAATATAAACTAATGGAAATGATGAAAGAATGGCAGTTTAAACTATGCTTCTTAATGAATTTTAAAGTGAATTGGGGGTAAGAAATGTATTTTTTGAAATTCAGAACAGTGTTTTAGATATGTTAATTCGTGGTGCTTATCAGATATTTAATTGCAAATGAGTTGGAAGTTCTGTGTCTAGGTAGATTATTAAACTGGAGAGTGGTATTTAAGTTTTTGAAAATGTGATTACCTAGGAAGACACAGCAGTACTTGAATAAGGGACAGAACTGACCCTTGAAGCACCCCAAAATTTAGATGTTCGAGAGGATGTGAAGCCATAAAACAATGCCAAGAAACAGACCAGTAAAGTATAAAGGGTGTCAGATAGTGATCTTGATACCAAAAAGAAGAAAACATTCCAAAAGCAGGATCCTTGGTCAATTATGTTAACCACTAAGAGCTCAAGTAAAATAGAGCCAGCAGTGACGACAGAATTTGTAAACTTTTTCATTTTGTGACCAATTAGTTTTGGTTTTTCTTTTTCTTTTTTTTTTTTCAGTTGAGTAGTCTGGGACATATTCAGGGAAGCAAGATAGGAAAGCTATCGGGAGTCAGAGGACCCAGGCAGCAAAAAAATTGAAGCATATTCAGAGCCAGACTACAAGTAGCGAGGAAATATTTTCAATTTGTTTAATAACAAGGAAATAATCTTGTCAATGTAGAAGTATGTCTTAGAATTAAGAAAAAAGACCAAAACTGGTAGAAGAAAACAGGTAAAAGGCTTAAACATATGGTTCACAAAAATAAAAATGGCTCGTAAACATTTGAAAATACTCTTTATTCATAATGAAATAAATGCAAATTGGAAATAAAGATTCCATTTTTTTTTACCAGCCAAGTGAACAAAAAGTTTGACACTTTTCTGAAAAATTATTGAGAAGAATGGCATAATTTTACAGTCCTGCAATTCCCTTTAATTTCTAGTTTTTCAGAAGATGGCTGTTTTCTTATATCTGCTATAGCATTCCATCCATGGAAATGTTATTTTAGATAAAATATATGAAGGAAATCTATCTTCATACAAATACACAGTTGGAAAAGTAGAGAGCATTCTAATAGCTTTTTTAGATAATTGTTTTTTCATTCTGAAATCATAGCAGTGAACATTTTGTCCTTCATTACATTAAAATTCATTGGTCTGTCTTATATTTAAAACATACTTTACCCTTGCATAATTTTATAACATTTTTCCTTGATATGCTGAGTAGTAAATCCTTAAATTTGAACAAGTGCTGCTCTCATTTAAGGAGGCACTCAAAGAGGCCCTCTCATTCTGGTTCCTGCAAGCTCTGGAAGAGTAAGTGGTTCCTTAAATTTGAACGCTGAATACCTAACACCAGACTTTGCCTCACCCTAGTCCCGGAAGTTCCTCCAATGCTTATTATACAGCACTGTGCCCTTGATTGAGCACCTTTTTTTTTTCAGTAACTTACTGGGAAATAGTGTGCTATGTTCTCACTTGTAACTAATTTTTAGCCTGCTCAAAATTTTCAGAAACTTAAAAAAGCCATTCTAATCCTAGAACATTGGTACAACTCCTTATGTCTCCTTCCCCAAGCACAGGACTACCAAAGAGATGTGCTGGATTTGAGGAGTCCAGGATGCGATGACCTGCTCTGATGCTTGACTGTGGATGCTGAGATTGGCAAGTGTGTCTGCCCCAGAACACCTTCACTCTTTTCCTGTTTGGAGTGCAGGAAAAAGTACTGCACATCAGAAACTGCCTAATCTTCAACTACAAATATCCGCCGGGATGTCTAGAAGGCTCAGCCTCAAGTTACAGCAAAAAATCCTGGAAAATGCCTACTGTGAGAAACACCTGGAACCATACCTGCTGTTCTGTGATGATGACCAAATCACGCTTTGTGACAAGTGTCTCCAGTTCCAGGAGCATAAGAATCACATGGTATATGGACTACAAGAAGCTGCTGAGAATTACAGGGTAAGCTTCATTCAGATTCTAGAGCACTCTAGCATTCTGGCCTCCTCTTCTTATTTATTAACTTATTTATTTAGGGGATAGATACTCTGGTCCTCTAAGACCGCTCCTCTAGTTGATGTTTATCAAAGAATACTAGACCATATTTAGTTAACCATATTTAGAGTTCCAACTTCAAGGCTAAGAAAACATAGTCTGGGCTTTGGCCTTTCAAGTTGTCTAAGTTTGTGAATTTAAGTGTTCTGAAGCAATTACTTTACCTGGAATTCTGTGACCTATTTCTCTGCAGAAGTTATTTCAGGAACTATTGAATACATTGACCGAGAAACTTGAAGTAGCTAAAAACCTATTAGCTGATGAAAAAGAAAGAATGGTGATGGTTCAGGTCAGTGCTTATCTTGCTTCTTGGGGGAAATTACCTGTAATATTGGATAACAAATAATATAAACAAATCAAAATACAAATGACAACACAGGAAAATAGATTTGAAATCTATAGGCAAGAAAAGTGTTAATTTTTTAACATATAAAAAGTGCTTAGAATTCAATAAGCAAAAGACTGAAAACTTAATAGAAAAATGATCAAAGAAATGAGAGTTTACTGAAAAGAAAAAGCAGATATCTTTTGAACATATAGGAAGATCCTGAACTTTGCTCATAGTAAGAGAAACACAAATTAACTGTTTTAAATTTGTTAGTGAGATGGCATTCACAACTCTTATTGGCAGAGATATAAAAGATTAATAGCACAGTTTATAACATTGTACCTATGCTATAAAAGAATGAACATCTCATGTATTTTTGGTGGCCATTTCAAAGGGAAGTTTGAGAATTATAATCCAAGTTGAGGGCTCACCATCTATTATGCACGTTTCACTTCTGATTTCATGCCCTCTCTGTATTTAACTTTATTTTGTACCCTCAGCACCAGATTTGGCATTTTACCCTCTTTCAATTTTTAAAGAAAATAAACATCCAGTTGAAAATGGTAAGGGAGGAGAATTACCTGGCTATATTAGAATATTTCAGCTGATCCCCATTTTTTTTAGCCCCAAGTGCTGTATATTCAATAAATATTGGGTTTTCACTGTTTGCCAGGAATTATGTTAGGTGCCGGAGGTTTAGCAGTGGGGAAATAAAATTCTACCATTGTGCAACTAACATTTTACTAGATGTAAACAAAACAAGCAAATATATGTTACATGTTAAATATGTTAAATGCTGTACTTTGTTTGTTTGTTTGTTTTTGGAAAAGCAAGAGCTATGCGCTACACTTTTAAACAAAGTGATCAGTACCTTGTCATTCAGAAGTGACATTTGAGAAAACTCTAGGAAATGAGGAACTGAGCCATGTAGTCTTGAGAAGAAGGTACTAGGCAGAGTTGAGGGCAAGTACAAAGGTCTCAAGATTTGTTTACTTGGTTGTGGTTGTGTGAAAGAAATGGAGATTAGAAAATGATGAGATTGGAAGATATAGGAGCCAAATCTTGCAGGATAGTTGACTTTAATTGAAATAAGGAAGCTAGTGGAACGTTTTGAACAGAGGAATGACATGATCTCACTTCCATTTTCATAGAAACACTCACTGATGAAGTGAGAATAGACCATAGGAGAATGAGAGCAGAGGTGGAGACCTGGAAGGGGCTGTTACAATAGTCAGGGACAGATAATGAAATGGTAAACTGGTGGGTTAGTAGTAGAGGAGATAAGTGGTCAGGTTCTTGATAAATCTTGATTCCACTCCCAATATATATCTCTAGCCCAGCCTTCCAAATAATAGGCTTTCATGTCCACCTTCCTACTAGGCATCTCTTTGGATGGTTAATTGATTAATCAAAATCATCATATCCAAAATTCAGCTTCATATTCCCATCTCTGGAATCTATCTCTTTCATAGTTTCCCTTTCTGTGTTTGTCAGCTCTGTTCTGCTAGCTGCTTAAGTTTAAGAACCTTGGAATAAATAGCCCATTGATCTCTCTTTTCCCACACTCCCTGTTCAGAGCATCAGCAAACAGTTGGCTCTGATTTTCAGTTTTTCTAGTTTCCTTCTCTTCAGTTCCTGAGATTGTAGATTCCTCAGTTCTCTAAGTCAATTAACATTCCTTCATCTGCACTTCATGTTCAAGGTTTGAGTTAATGTCATGGTGGATATTGACTATGAAATTTCCTTTGTCCTCATATTTTATATTTCCTTGCCCTTATATTGAAGTTGGAGATGGAAAGAGATATTTCTGGTCAATCCGTGGTGTTCTACTTAAAGTCCATTATATCTATATGCATTATAAAGGGAGAAGAGCAGAAATTTAAAGAGATGATTGAGTCTGAATATAAAATGATGTTCTGGTTGATGACTGAAGAGAATGAGATGAACTTCCAGCACCTACAACCAGAACTTTTTAACCAGAACTTGAGAAAAACTAGTCGGAGGCAAATGATGGAATTTTCTGCAGAACTAGAGGAGAAATCTAAGGAAATGATACAGGTGACTTGTTGAAAATGGCATCCTTACAATATTTGGGAAATAAAAGAAAGAAGAAATGAATGTGTCAGTTCCAGAATAAAACATCCATTCACATAGGTATTAAAAGGATTTGTATATTCATCCAGCAATTCTACTTCTGGGACTTTGTTGCAAATATATTTACATGCATATAAAAAGCATGTGGATAAGAGAAAGCTGAAAAATTATTTTAGTTTGGAGTCTGGCTTAGAGGTAATCTTTGAAGTTGGATTGATGATGTTTCTATCTGGGGTCTGCTTTATATTAGCTTGTATGTGGTCCTTGATTTGTTACTTAACCTATGACTTGGTTTCCTTAGCTGCAAAGTGGGAATAATAGTGGCCCCTGGTTCATAATAGTGTTGTAAGGCTTGAATGTGATAGTGTACATAAAGCACTTTAGTGTTTGGACATATGGCATCCTGGATAAGTATTAGGTATTATTACTACTATAAGATTTATTGATAGCAAGAGATTAGGTACAATCTATATCCTCAATATAAGACCTATGAAATAAATCATTATGTATATAAAATGAAATCTTCATTTAGAAAAGATTACATGGCTCTATGTGTATGGATAAGGAACATTCAAGAGCATATTATTTATTAAAGAAAAAGCAAGATAATCAGATCAGCAATACACATAATAAGCCATTATTTATGTTCTTTAAGAAAAAATAACAAACACATATACATGTGTCTAGGTGAATCAACTTTGCAAAGATAAAAAAGAAACTGGTAGCAGTGGCTTGATGAGTTATTTAATTTTTATTGATATTTAATTCCTAATTCAAATCTATAACAAAGGACATAAACTTTCTGAACAAAACTGCACAGTAAAAAATGATCTGTTTTAGGTCCAGGTTGTTATCTGAATAAATGGACTGCACACATATCACCAATGTCAACATAACTATATTGTGTCAAAGAATAAAGTTTCTATTGAGGTGTTCTGCTTGACACAAAGGGATATCCTGGCCTTATCTAATTATGTCTATTTCCAGGATGGCAAAGCAGGTTTTTAAAAGTGCTCAAATAGCAAATAAGAGAAATTACCCGTTGTTAAATAGTAATAAGGAGTTGCTTCTGCAGAGACTGAACAGTCTGGGGAGAGAGAACATGAATAAACTGAAGGAGAGTGAAGTCAGGCTCTCTGAACAGATCTGTAGCCTCCAAAAGATCACCGCAGAACTACAGAAGAAGTGTGGGGAATCCACTTTAGCGTTGCTCCAGGTAAGGTTCTAGAAAGAATGTTCTTTGTAGTGTTTGAGACATGAGGAAAATTGTGCAACCATACAAAAAGGATGAAGAAGCTCTGGACATTAAAAGATTATCTTTAAGATACTTTGTTAGGTAAAAAAAAAAAAAAAAGATGCATAACTGCTTTTTGTTTGGTTTTAGAGAATATAGACATATGCTTATTGACATTCAGATTGCCTCTGGAAATATAAACATGATTTTAATCGGTGGTAACATTGGGAAATAAAGGTGATATTTATTTGTATAGTATTGTATATTTTTAATTTTGTATGGTAACATGCATTACCTTTTCGACAAATATCTTTTTAAGACTCTCCATTTCCCTCTGCCAGGAACATATTAGCAATTCGAATGCTCTTATTTGAGAAGTCCCTACACTTAAACCCGTAGATTCTGTTCTAGAGCCAAACCCAGTTCTAGATGTTGGGGATAGGGGTGACCAAATTATGCTTCATTTCTGACCTGCCTGGCTCCACTCTCCCCAGACTAGCAAGTACCTTCACGTATCTTAACTCTTGCCACTTCCAGCATAGAAAGCAAACAGATGGACTGAATTGGAATGAAGAGTATTCTGAATAAGATGGCTGAAGTGAGGTGTAGAAAATATTTCCCTTGGGAATATAACAATGACTTTGAGCATTTTATCAACTTTTCCTATTTCGTGTTAAAATTTGGTATCTGAGAATTAGCATCATGAATCTGAAGAAATTAACATAGAAATCAAGTTTTATTATTTGGAGATATTTTCATAAGCACAACTCACAAAAGGCTCGTGGTATTGGTTGATCTTGACTCTGAAATTTCATTTGTCCTCATACTTTGTATTTCTTTGACATCCATTAGTAACTGCCTTGTTTTTGTTTTTTTCCCCATAGGACGCAAGATATTGTCTGGACCAGTAAGTTTTCATTTTAGAAACATTTGGGTCAGAATCAGGGTCTGATATGTAAGCAATAAAGTGGGTAAGATGTTGGGATAGGAATAGGGAGGTTCTGTAATGAGATCATCCTCTAGGTCAAGGGGCCTGGGGTCTGCCCACATAACTGAGATTGTCTTTTCTTTAAAGGAGTGGTGGTTCACTATTGCTTCAGTGTCTAGAGCCTGCCCAAATCACAGACCCGAGTTTATGCCAAATACCAGGAATGAGCAAAATGCTGAAAATGCTCCAGAGTAAGTTGACACACATCTGTGATTACATCCTACCATAAATAAAAGTAAATTCCAGATAGCTTAAGGATATAAAAGATTAGAGTTTAATATGCTTACACACACAAGATAACAAGATAATAATTGCATGATCTCAGGTTGAAAGGCTCTCCTATGCAAATTCTTTACAATTTTCTCAACCCTGAAACATAATTATAGCAAATCCCAGTTTTTAAAATTTTTAAATTTGTACGAAAAAAGTCAATATATGTAATGAAGGATTTATATCTCCTACCCCCATGGTTTTGCCTTTTCCAGAATGCCCTGTCAATGGATTCACACAGTATGTGGCATTTTCAGTCTAGTTTCTTTCACTTAGTATAATGCATTTGAGGTACATTGTAGTTTGTTGCATGTATCAGTAGTTCCTTTTTGTTGTGTGGTATTCCATTGTAAGAATTTACCACAATTTAAAAATTTTTTTTTTGTAATTCCATGGACATGAGTTGTTTTCAACATTATGCTATAAATATTTGCTTATAGATTTTTGTGTGGCCATGACTTCGTTTCTCTTGATCGAATGTCTATGCCATTTTGCATTCCCACTAGTAATACATGAAAGATTCAGTTGCTCTATGTCCTTGCCAGCATTTAGTATTGTCATTTTTTTAAAACTATGTAGTAGCAAATCACTTTGATTTTTAATTTGTATTTCTGAAATGACTAATGAGATGGAGCATATTTTCATGTGTTTACTTACACTTTACTGTTGCTCTTCTTTGAAATATATCTATGAATATTTTCCCCATTTAAAAAATTATTTTCTCATTGAATTTTATGATTTCTTTATATATTTTAATTACCAGTCCTTTATCAAATATGTGTTTTGCAAATATTCTCTTTATCTGTGATTTATATTTTTATTTATCTAATAATGTTTTTTGAAAAGCAGAAGTTTTAAATTTTAAGGTTTGGTTTATCAATTTATTTCTCTTATGATTTATGCCTTTGCATCCTAAGAAATCATTTCCTACTCTAACAAAAAATTTCTATATTTTTCTCACCTTTCTGTACTGGCTCAGAACGCCAATATGACACTGAATAGAAGTGGTGAGAAACATTTGCCTTGTTCTTGATCTTAGGAAGAAAGAAAGCATTCAGTATTTCAGTTTTAAAGTTTGATATTAGCTATGTTTTTCATATTTGCTTTACCTCAAGTTGAGGAAGTTATCCTCTATTTCTGATTTGATAAAACCTTTTATCATAAATTAATGTCGCGTTAATTAGATGCGTTTTCTGTATCAATTAAAACATGTTTTTTCTTTATGTATTAATATGGTGAATTATATTACTTTCAAGGTTGAACCAGCCTTACATTCCTAGGGTAAATTCTTGATAGTGATATTACTTATTTTATATATTGCTGAATTCAATGTATCAATATTTTTAAAGGATTTTTGTATTTATATTATTGAGGCATATTGACCTGGAGTTTTCTTTTCTTGTAATCATCCATTAACAACTTAGATAATTCGTTTTATTTTCATTTCTACTTAATCTTTTAGTATATGTGCTGCTAAAGTGAGCATAATTTCTACATAATCTTTTTGTTTTTTTTGTCAAGTCTAGTTAGCCTTACTTTTCAGTTTCCTGTGTCCTATACATATTTTAAGCTTTTTACCTCAAACATAGAAAAAAATTATTTTAGAGTCTATGCCTGGTAACTCTAATATTTATGTCCTTCAGATTTATTTCTGCTAGTCTCACTCAATAGTGCTCTCCTACTTTGTGTGTGTTTAATGATTTTTTAATAGATAAGCTTAACTTTTCCCTTAGATATTAATTTTAGAAATTCTTTGAGGCCAAGAATGAAGGTGTCCATTCATCTTGGAAGAACTTACATTTGTTTCTGCCAGTCTTCTGGAAATACTAAGTGCCTGGGGCAACTTGAAACTTAAAATTCAAAGCTTGTGGCTTTTAAGACCACCCTGCTAATGACATGAATTGGGCATCAAATCCATAGGTTTATGTTCATTTGGCAATAAAACTTGGTACTGGATTAGATGCTAAAGAAAGTAAGAAATAAAGAATTACTCCAGGTTTATGACTTGATCAACTCAAGTATTAAGTATGCTATTAACTGAAAAGTAGAAAGTGGAAAGGAATACATTTGAGGGTTAAAGTTTGAATGCAGAATGTTTGAAATGCCTCAGTTATGTCCAACTGGTCTTTGGCAGCTTGTTTATGGAGTAAGTCATGAACATATAGAAGATATTTAAAACTGAGGCTAAGTGAAGTTACATGGAGGGGAAGAATACAAGAAGTAAAAAGGAAGACTCTGGACCAAGCCATGAGAAATCACAGGATTTAGCAGTTAAAAAGAAAGAGAAGGAACAGTCAGAGATGTTAAGACAAGTATCACTTTCATTCAGGTATAAGAAATGACATTGAGCTTTCTTGTTCTTAGCTTGATTTTTCTGGAGGATTCTCACAGATTTTCTGCCCTCTGCTAATATGTTCCCTTTTGTTTTACTCAGTATCTAGTGTCTGAGGAAGCAATTTTTAGGCATCTATGTCATACTTTGATAATATTTAGGATGAGAAGAATAATTCAGTCACAGGGAAGAACCATGAATGAACAACTTTATTAGGAGACTCCAATGCTTCTGGCCGTTCCAGGCACGGAGAAGATTTTTTAGAGGACTATAGTTAGGTCTCAGGTGATACTGGCTGACTGGATACTAGGCCATTTTTATAGCTTAGTAAATTCCTTTCAGGTTTGAAAGGTACTTCTATGGCTTGTTGTAGTTCATTATCATTTGTTTTCTTCTTCCTCCTCAGATACATTGCATCTCTTTCCATCATATTATTGACTTCATTCCTCTATGATGTCCATATATTGAAATGAAGTTTAGAAGTCCCTTTTCCAGGACTCTCTTAGATTTCCTCCCATATCTGTGCCTGAGACTTGTGCCCACTCATTGGGAAGCCCCTGCATGTTAAAAAGCATCAGTCTCTGTCACTGGCTTTGATGAACCCCTTGGTTAACTAAATTTCTCTCTCCCTGTAGGACCTATAACTTTGGATCCTAAAACAGCTCATCCCTATCTTGTCTTATCTGAAGATCATAGAAGTATAAGACTCAGAAGTGTCCAGCAGGATGTACCTGGCAACCCAGGGAGATTTGACTTCAGTGCCACTGTGCTGGGTATGGAAAGCTTCATCTCAGGAAGGCACTACTGGGAGGTGGATGTGCAAAAGGCAACAGAATGGCAATTGGGTGTATATGAAGACCCTGCCAGCAGAAAGGGTGACACACCCAAAACTTCCGGAGATAAAGTCTTACTCACAGGCTCCATGATGGGAACCGATTACACCTTCTGGGTCTTCCCCCCTTTAAAAAGGGTCTCTTTGGGAAAGCAGATGCACAAAGTTGGAGTTTTTCTAGACTGTAAGTATCAGCAGATATCATTCTATGATGTGACAAAGAGTCTCCTCATTTATAATTTTTCTCATCTTTCCTTTCAAGGAGCTCTCAGGCCTATATTTTCTCTTTGTATCCCAAGTGGAGGAACGAATTCAAACTCTCTTAGCATCTGCCTCCCTGATGTTTTTTCTTGCAATGTTATTGTTAGCCCTCAGTCTTCCTTGCTGTGAAATCTAAAATTACAAGATGCCAGAGAATTAAAAGCATGACTTTGTAAAAGAATTTATATTAAGTAATCCAATAAAAGATTTCTAGCACTTGAGTTGCAACCCAGTTCAATACCCCCAGAACCTTTGCATTTATGTGGCTTTTCATACCTATTTAGTGGAAGAGGCTACCTTTAAGCTGAGTCTTAACTGAAGGACCCCATAGTAATTAGAACAACAAGTGCCTATTCAGCATAAGATTGAAACATTAGTCTGGGATCCTTAGGACTAGAGATATTTTTGAAAACAAAATTAGACATAATTAGGACTTTAGATCTGAGATATTATCATAGCTACATGTGTAATGGAGATACTCTATTACTGATCCTATTACTTGCATCGAGGCATCCTGATAGTGACAGTGTCAAGATCTCACAAAATTTTACATTTCAAATAGAGAATGACAATTTCTCTACATATTTTATCTAGGAATGGAGGAGGTATTGCAAAAAAAAAGTGAATATTTCAAAATTATTTTTTGAGTATTCTACATTTTTATAAGAATATTAGTTTTCTTAAAAGAAGCTCAATAATTCAATGCTATGAAATATTTAAGTAATATTTTCTTGTAGTTGCTCTCATCCCTCTCTTAAACAATTTACTTAAAAATATTTATTTCTACAACCTTGATCAGGAGTGGTCATACAATGCTGAGAAGAAGATGACAACATGTTTATAGAGAGAATTTTATGTGAAAGGGTTATCATACTTTACATCCCTTACTATTTTTAACAACTTGTAAATATGTATTAATTTTATTACTCAAATGTAGAAACTGAGGCTCAGAGGGGATTTAATTTTCCTAAAGTCACATAGCTCTTAAGTGTCCAGTAAGTGACAAGGATAAGGGATTACATCTGGATCATCATATCAGAAAGCAAGCTCTGTCTTCAGTCCTGTTGCATGAAAACCTATTGTATCAGCATGGCTGTGTAAGATGTCTAATGTATCCTTCTAGCCACACAGACTTAGCATATATAGTTCCCTGTACTTCAGGCAACACTCATCCCTCTATCTTTTTTTTTTTTCTAATTCCGGTTCATTCTTTAGATCTCAGCTGAACTGTTCCTTGGCCTTAACAGGGAATCCTGGGACAATGTTGTACCAGCTATAGCTTCTTGTTATGCAAAGCACAGTTACAATTTTATATTTGGGTGATTATTTGATCGCTTTTCTCACTAGACTATAAGTTCTATGAGTAAGAACTGTGTCTATTTTTATTCTTTTTTCTTCTAGTATTAAATAGTCCCAAGCACATGGTTTCTGTCAATATGTATTAATTAAGAATTTGAGGGAAAAAGTCATGTGGTAAATTATAGCACTGGGTTGGTGATGGTAGAGTGACCAAGTCTTGGGGGATATACTTGTGTCAAAACTAAAAAGTGAATAAAGAATATTCAAGTGAAATGGTGGTTTAGTTTGCTAAGGCCACCATAATGAAGTACCACAAACCAGGTGGCTTAAACAATAGAAATATATTGTCATATTTTTTTGGAAGCTAAAAATCTGAAATCAAGGTATTGGCAGGGATTGTTCCCTCTGAAGACTGTTGCATGTTGCTCTTCTAACTTCTGGTGGTTTGTTGGCAATCTTTGGCGTCTCTGGCTTATTGCTATACTGTTTCCTTCTCTATCTCCATCTTTACTTGGAATTCTCCCTGTGGCTCTGTCTCTTCATGTAGCTTTTTTTTTCTTTCTTTCTTAAATAAGGGCCCCAGCCATATTGGATTAGTGGCCCACCCTTCAGTATGGCATCATTTTAACTTAATAATGACCCTATTTCCACACAGGTAACATTCTGAGGTTCTGAAAAATAGGACTTTAGTGAAACTTTTCAGTTATTTTAGTGCTGGTGGTAGTGGGCACAATGACAATTCAACTCGCAGCAGATGAGTTGGTGTAGAAGTGGTTTTCCATATTATAGTGGCAGGTTTGCAAATTCTGTCTGTTCAAAAATCACCTGAGGTTTTTTTAAATCCCAATATTCAAGCCATCCTCCTACCACAATGATCCAGGCATCATTTTCCCAAAGCTTCCTGGGTGATTACAATAAGCAGCCAAGATTAAGAAGAAAATTAGTAGAGGCAAGAAACAAAACAGCAGTTGGTTTGGTCAGGTTCTATAGCCTTTTCTGTGGCTTGCGAGTTTAAGTCTCAAGATATAAAGACTTGGGGATAGCACTGGAAAGGTGGACTATTCGTTTGCAGATTAGGATGAATTTTTCATGCCACCTCACTACAAGCATGCTTGGTTCATATGACTAAGACTTTTAGGAAGATGGCTGATGGGGTAAGGTATAATTGGAAGTTTCATAGTCTTGCATATCTGGGCTAGATAATACCTAAGAAATCTTGGGCCATCAGAGGAACCTCCAGTGATTTGAAACATTCAGGATTATCCCACCACACTGAAGAGATATCTCAACTCTTAAAATACTGCATATGATAATTTTTTTTTTTTTGGTCTAGGGCCCATTTAAGTAAAGAATCCAGTTTCATTGTATAGTTGTAATTTGGAAATAGTGCTCTACAAATATGTAGAAAGTCAAGCTGTGAGATTCTTTATAGCTAAACCACTGATACATTTCTGGGTTAAGAATTAACAGCTCATATTTATCCAGACCTACTTATACCTTTAGTTGAGAATCAGAGCATTCTGACTGAAATAATCTATCTGGGATGAAAAGAATGAAATGTAAGCAATCTCAAAGCAGTTAATTTTCTTGACCTTGTATAAGGCAAGAAAAGAATTATGGGGAGATAAAGAATTTATGAGGAATGAGGAAATGATTTGAAGCTTTAATTTCTTGGATTCCCTGATTAGATAAACACAAATATGATAAACATCATCACTACTACATTTACATTAAAAAGCACATAGATGGGGAATGGGAAAGGATTCAGAAGGTTGTATTATAATTGTGTCTTGACAATTTGAAAAATATGCAAGAGAATGGGACATTACCCTGAAGAGAACCAATATGAGCTTGGAAATTTACCACATGCAAGAATAATTCTCTGCAGCAATAGATAAATGTGGTAGAATGACAAAAAAAAGGTGTTAAAATGAAATATTTAATCAAAGTTGTACATATGCTGTCTACAAGGTAAGATTCCAAATGCTTTATACATATTTACCTCATTATCAAATTTTTTTTTAACTCTTAAGAGGTATATGCTTTTTATTTTACCAAGACAAAAATGTGCTAAAATTTACCATATATAATGATACAAATTCTTGAAAAAACAGGCTGTTTCTTCTCTCCACCCACATGGATTATATCTCCCTAAAGGTGTTCAGGCGGATAACTGAGGTTGACTGGAGGGGAAAGTGGAAGAAGTTGAGGCCTGGTACAGAAGTGAAAGTAAAATTCACATTTTCCAAAAGCATATGATTGAGACATAATGTAAAATTATTTTCATGAAATGTATTTATATATTTGTATAATAAAATGTTTAGTTAAAAAAATAATTTAAAATTTTATGTAAACATTTTTTTCTAAGTGAATATTTTAAGAAGCTTTGTGTTTACCCTCATGAACGCTCTAATCAGCCAAAGATTACCCTGTAATTGTGTTTCTTGTTTCTGATAGAAGTACCATGTGGTCATTCTAGATACTTAAAGATACCAGTGGATTTTCTAGTTGAAAAAGGAATGTGCGTCTGAGGGTCTAAGTTTACCTGTTGCAGTCTCCTTAACTCTTTCATTATTTGGCTTGAAGCTAAAAGCTATCGATATTGGGAGCCACAACTTTAAAGACTAGTGAATGTTAGTCCAGGGACCATAAATGTGAATATTCTCTGAAAATATACTATCCTTTTATTCATTGTGAGGTTAGATTGCTTTTTCTGGAGGGCAGGGCAGAGATACCAGTCTCCTGGGTCTATAGTAATTTGGAGAACTAGAAGAGGTCTGCGATGTACTTCACCTCTTTAAGACCAAAGCCTCTTTTCAAAAATGTATGGAAAAGATGTGGATATCCATCAAGAATGTCTTCTCCACCCGCAATGAGAGCCAACTACATTTCTAAATGTGCCAATCTCTTAGACATTCTGTTTTATATAAGCTTCATGGATTCATGTTTCAATTTACTTTAGAATCTTCATTAACTCTTTTATTTTGCTCCATTCTATGTTAATTTCATCAGCAAGTCCCGTGAGCTCTACCTTCAACATACAACCCAATCCAAACTTTATTTTTATTTTTATTATCTTCTCTCTTCTGACACTAGTCAAAGCACTGTCTTTCATTTAGACCACTATGGTAGCCTTCTCACTGGTGCTTCTACTCTCATCTCAGTCTACTTTCCACAAAGAAAGACCTTCTTTGGACATTCTATCTGATCCTCACTTTCATTCTCTTATGTTTACCCTACATTATTTTACTTATAGCATAAATCATTACCTGAATTGATATTAAACTTATTATGATGGCAAGGACTTTGAATAAATGGTGAACAAGACAACCAACAAATATTTATTAAGTGGTCACTATATATATATTTTAAATGGTGAACAAGATCTCTGACATTAATGAGAAAGCTTGGAGCTTTGGAGTACAATTTTGTCTAAGAAACTCTTAGAATTTATTTTTCGTTTTGTTAAGATGCTGAAATAGACTTCTCTAGCATCATTGTAACATGATTCAGTCAGTGATCATTGATTTTTGCCAAATGTCTCATAAATAAACAGGTTAAACAATCAGAATTTTTTCTGACCCAAGAGCAGACTAGCTTTCCGTCTCAAATGTAAAGCCAGAGAGGTACCCACAGGAGATGAATGTGTAGTCTAATTCACTTTATTCAAATAAAAGGCAAGAGAGTCCACTGTGTGAGGAGGGGTTAAACCTTTTCGATCATCAAGAACAGATGATGTTTGTTTATATGCGCACATGTAAAGCATTTGGAATATTACCTTGCAGACAGCATATGTACAGCTTTAATTATTCTAGTTGCATAGATGGAATAAAGTATTACTGTCTTTAGGAGCAAAGGTCACATAAAATGTCTGCTAAAGAGAAGGCTATAGCTAGCTACTCAGAGATAAATATAGGGCATTACAGGTTAAGATTGTCTACTAATTGGAAATCCCAAGGGTAATTTTCTTATTAGTTGGTGATGGTTGCTCTGGGAAATTCTTTTGTTACTAGAAAAATCCAAGAGGTTCTTGATGATCCTGTTTTGGGTAATAATTTCTCAGCCTTGAAGCATATGCAGTCCCTTTTGAGTACATTTTTCTAAGTTAGAATTCTTGCACAAAGATTGAAACTCTTCTATCATTTAGAAACTTAGGTTCAAGAAAAGATACTTCCTAATCTCATTAGGTATCAAAGATATATGCATGTTACCACTCTCTAGTTGAGAACATGGCAGGTATTGTTCTCTCAGTGGAAGGTTAGTGGCATATTCATTTTGTTTGACAGTGCAGCCATACTTTTGTAGAGTATACATGATAAATGCATTTTCCCTTTGGAAAAATGTCTTATTTATCTCTGTCTCTCACCTTAAACACTGTCAATGTCCCACAATAACCACTCATTATTTGGTAAATGGACTTGCTAAAAATAAATGAGCCTTTTCTTAGTGTTGATTGATGATGAGATACTATATTGAAAAGAGAAAGTAAGATAAAGTTTGCATACTGAATAGAGAAACTAAGGCTCCTACCCCCGCTTATCTTCTAGATTGCTAGCAATCATATTTATTCTTTGCCCCAATGCAAACTACTTAACCAAGAAGAAAGTTGTTGAAGAGAAAAGACCTGGTATTTCATGTTACACATACTTTCAAGTCACTTTTTAAGTACTCTATTCACTGGTAATAATAACAAAATTTAAGAAAAATATAAAATACAAAAGATAAAAACCAGTGGGAAGAAGTAGAACTTCAAAACTATCATTGTTATCCTTAGAGAAAGGAAAAGATATCCCAAAATTAAAAAAAGAAAAAGTTGGAAGAAAAGAATTTGAAATATCCTAGAGAAGAGAGAAAGAAGATGAAAACTGAAAAAGCAAAGGTAAATATCTATTCACACATCTAATCCAGGAAGTCTACCTGAAGAACATTATCAGGGCTATCTCAGAATATTAGAGATAAAGATAAGATCCTAACAACTTCTAAGAAGAGAGAATAAGTCACATAGGTAAAACCTAATATCAGAATGGGTTTGTATTTCTCAATATTGAAACTAGAAAGTAGAAGTCAAAGGAGTGATGCCTTTCCCAGTTCTGGGGAGAAAATATTGTCAATTTACAGTCCAGAGGTAGCCAAATTATGAATTTAGTGCAAGAAAACCTCTTGCAAAGCTATAATAGAATGTGCTCCATTACATTGACTGAGTATACCAAGAAAAAAAAAAATCCCAGATATATTAGGTATGACACAGGAAAGATGCAAGGGAATTATGAAAATGATGGTGAAGGGGAAAATTACTTAAATGACAGCAATAACTAGCTCATATTAGAACACAAGGTAGAAAATTCACAGAAGAGTACCTTGAAGGAAAACAAATAAAACTGATTATTTGATAGGTATAAAGAAGAGCTTTATAACTCCATAAGAAAGTTTAAGGAATGAATTAATGATTAGTACATTTTAAAAATTAAAAAATAAGGAAATAAAACTAATGGAAAAAAGAATTATTAGCTCAATGAAAAGCAAATTTGTTGATGAAAGTGTTTACTCAGCTGAAAGATATTTCTGTAGTTACAAAGTACATAATGAAAGAATTTAAGTAAATGTTAATGACTATATATGGGAATGATGGGGAAGGGAAGTTATCTGTAGGGAATAGAGAGTAATAATTCTTATTTCTTATGGTAGGCAGCTATCGATAATGTCTAAAAATGAAAAGAAATATGTAAATTCTATAGAAAGTACTGAATTGAACATGATAGTGTCTGGGTAGCAGGAAGAGAGGAGAAAGACCTCCAATTTTGTTTTAATATTTTTTTGTAATTATAAACCTTATAGTGCTTCTTGATCTTGAGAACTAAAGTACATGTATTACTTTAATAAAAGTAAATTAAATTGAAAACACTGGAGAATGAATAAATAGTAAACTATTTCCTGTAAACAACCAAGAACATTTTAATTGTAGAGGTTACCTGGAATATCAGATTATTTCCATGACAATTATACTAGGAGAGATTTTTAAAAGTATGTTAGCTTAGGTGATATCAGTCTCTTTTGCTTTCTTGAGAACATCTATATAATTCCAAAGAAAAGTAAAAAAGAAAAAAAAAAAGCCTCACCAATTTAAGGAGAAAAATGAAAAGAAACAAGCCAGAAGCCAGTAAGAGGCAAGGCAGTGAAGGCCCAGGGAGCTCCTCAGACAGGATTTAATCTTGGATAAATAAGGTGAAAATTGGTAAAAATCAATCAATAATAATAAAATATTAATGCTGCAGGCTTACAGAAGTTGGCACTTATGGGAAACTTAATAAAACGAAAACAGTTTAATACAGAAAATTATTCTTATAAGAAGATAATTGTGAAAAAAAGAGAAACATACAGATTTTCCAGCGGAGATTTGGTGCAGATGTCCATAATCAGCTATTGGTTATTTTGTGAAGGATTTTATCCTTCAATAGTAACTGCGATGTTTCCTTAAACATGTGCTTAACAAAAAAGACTTGTGCTTCTTAGGCTAATGGTTTGCAAGCTTGATAGCTTCAAACAAATAGTAAGTAATGGTTTGAACTGTGGATGGATGGGAATTGTTTTGAATATTTAAAACTGATGAAAAACTTATTAATTCTTACTAAATTAATATATTATGATATTGTTATTAATACCAATAATTAATTAATACTTAATAAATAGATGATTGTGGGACCTGTCAGGCACTCAAAATAACAGAAGATTGAGAACAATGACTCTAAAGACTGACTGTGTTTTTTTTCCATCCAGGGTAAGGATGTATTCCGCTGACACTTTCGATATCAAACTGGTCCTAATGTCTGTAGAATTTCTGTTAATGGAAATATTAAAAACATAAACTGTATAAATATTTTCGAATAGCAATTAAACATGATATAGAAAGTGTCTATGGTCAGTTTAAACTGCATTTCTGGGATCCGTCATGAGACAGACTTGTACAAAGCATGTCAATAGCAATTGGAAGATGCACCAAGATATCTGTTCTTGCTCTGTGTGGCTACCATACTCCAATGAAGTTTCTTTTCTGTTTATACAAAGAAATGGAGGATGTTGTCTGACCTGATGAGGTTTATGCCTCTGTGACCTTGTGTGCAGGTGTGAACTTCTTGCCATTGGTAGGTCACTGGAAATGCTATCCCCTTCTGCCATAACTGTACTGAGTGATGAAGCATCACTGAACACCCTAAAACCTAAATAAATAGTGCATGAAGAATGGAAGGAACCGAACCTGAGGTTGATTTGACATGTCAACAATCTGAAGACTGGTCCTACTGGTTCATAATCTTTCTGTTATTGCCACCCTTCATCATTCCTTCCCTCATCAGCGTTTTGCCTCTTGTCCTCATCGTGTCCTTCAATGATCACAGGTGGTGGTTGTAATTCTAGATATTACCTTCATACAAGCAAGGGCATTTAAAGTACGGTAGGAAGGGAGATTTCTAATTTTGAGATTCTCTCCTGTGTAGGACATCTGTCTACTCCCACAATAAGACTGCCAGAAAGCAAACTTATATTTATTAGACTTATTCCAGTAAGGAAAAACACACTTGACAAGTTCTAAATAGGGTCACGAATGGGAAAGTGAATGGTATATCTATATCTGTGTATCTATAATCTATACCTATACCTATACCTCTATTTCTATATATCTATATCTATATGGTTTTAGGTCCTATATCAGATAATTTCTAAGGCAGTTTTTGCCAGGCAGAGACCTGATAGAGACTGGGCCAAGTTTATGACATCGTAGGTTAGGATTGGCAATTACAGCAAGGAAAGGAGCCTAAACAAGTGTTGATGAGTGAGCTGCTATTCTTGCTAACCAAGCTCTGTTAGGTGGTTTATGGTCATATCTTTAAGAAGTAAATTGTCTAAAACAGTAACTAATTTTTTTTTTTGGTCTTAGTATTACTTTTCATAGAGGTAGGACATTATGTAGGTTTTAGTTCTCATTTCTTAGGCATTGGTAGGACTGCATTCCCTCTGAAGTCTCTAGGAAAGAAGGTGTTTTTGCCTCTCTTAGCTTCTGGTGGCTCCAGATATTTCTTGACTTAAAGCTGCATCACTCTGTCTTTATCTTTACACGAACTTCTCTTTCTTCTCTGTATGTATCTTATAAGGACATTTTCCATTGGATTTAGTACCCACAGGATAACTCAGGATGATCTTACCTCAAGACCCTTAACCTAACAACATTTGCAGAGACCCTTTTACAAAATAAGGTCACATTCATAGGTTCTGCAAATGGCCATATCTTTTTGAGAGCTACCATTCAACTCACTAATAGGAGCTAATGTTAGAAAAATGAATTGAATGTTCACTGAGTTCACAAGAAGTTCACAATCTAGACAACAACATAACCAGACAGACAGAGATAATCTTGAAGAATTACGTACAAAGTATTAGAACACAGAGGAGAAATGCCTTACCTCACTATAGTTGGGGTGAGGGTGAGTTACTGAAAAATCTTAGAAGGGGTTAAGTGACTTTAAAGCAGAAGTTTAAAAGGTGAGTTTAAGCTATCTAAGACAATGTGGGTGACCTGGAGAAAGTTATCTAGGCAAAAGAAAAAGAAAGAAAAGCAACAACACACACCAAAAAGTCAAAGGAAAAAAAGTATCTTGTTTGAGTAGGAAAATTACAAGAAGTTCAGTATGGGTAGAATATAAAATTAGACATTGGTAGATGGTAAATAAAGGTGAGACAGGTTGTGATCAGGGTCTCTCAAATGTTAATGTGCAATAAAATCATCTAGGGCTTTTATTAAAATGCTGACTTTGAAGCAGGTATGAAACAGACCTGAAATTCTGCATTTCTGAAGGTCCCAGGTGATGCTGATGCTGCTTATCTGCAGACCAAACTGAGTAGCACAGATTTTCACCAGTGAATTAAAATCCTACAGGTGTAAGGAAGAAAGGAATGAAGCAGGTCAGTGCTGACTAGTGTGAGCTAGAGAGTATTTCCATTCCAAGAAAATATTGCCAGATAAAAACAAAGGGTACATTACTGCCAGATCTTTCCATATTTTCCAAGAGAAATAGAAGTAATTCAAATAATTCTAACCAAAAGAAATTAAAAATGTGGTTCTGCTAGCCTTTGACCCTTGAGAGGACCTTTGAGATTTTTTTAGGAAGAGCATTCTAGTGGCAGAGTTAACCAAAAAACAATCTTGAGAAATATTCTTACATCTGGGAAGTTGAGATAAGGATGGCCTGAGGACAATGAGACCTACCATCAATTCTTGGGCCACCTGGGACAGTCCTATTGAAAAGGGCAGAGTTAGCAAGTATCCTGAAGCAAACTCCAATGGATGGAATTGATGACTTCATTCTGAGGAGATAGAATGACCTATGTACTTTACTTAGGACAAAGAGAGAGGGAGGGTGGAAAGAAAGAAGAAAGAAAGGACCTTCTGATTTTATCATGTGACTGTGGATAAATTAAAGTGAAGTTTTAGTATGGCCAGTGTTCGGTAAATGTTAGTTTTCCCAGGGCCTCCTCAAGGCATAATTTGGCTTTGGGAGGTTCTTGACAAATAGTTCTCCTTCTAGATGATTATCAGTGAAGAAAGCACCCAAGAAAGGGTTTGAATGTAAATCTTTTAAAAATCGGGAACTGCTGTGCCAAATTTTAATTTGAATCTGAGAATTCTCAGTGTTATAGATATGCATATCTGACAAAAGAAGGCCAAGCTTCCCTTTTTTTCACTCAAAGGAAGAACTAATCAGGAGCAGCTGAAGCTACATTGTTGGCAAGGTAGACACCCACTCTTTTTCATGTCCCATTTCCATTCTCAGGAATAGAGAGCTAGTGAATCGATACTCAAAGCTGTAGAGGAATATCGGGCTAGATTGCCTGCTTGGTTCCAAAGTTTACTGCATCCTCTCCATTAACAATGAATCCTTGAATGAATTACATAACCTCTCTTGTATCTTAATTTCCTCTTCTATAAAATAGGGAATTATAGTATCTATTTCATTGGATTGTTCAAACATCTTAAATAAGTCAATAACTCTAAAGCTCTTTGTCCTTGGTGCATAGGACACATGCAAAGGACAAAGGTCCCCTGATGGTTCTCCTGGCCACTAATAACATTGACATTGTGGACAGGGAAACTCAGGCGGCGCCCGGTGTAATGGATACTGACTGCTGGTTGAGTATTGACAGATTCTCTCCCCTTCCCAGAAGGAACCCTTTTCTAGGGCCAAAACCTAATGGAGGATGCTTATTTTCAGGAGGTTGAGGATATTCTGGACAATCTTAATAAGGAATCTGAGGACTAGGGACTTAAAAGTGAATATTTTTCCTCAGAGGAAGGTTTATGACTGGTTTCATCTTTTTCTCTGATATCTAGGTTTACACAGGAAAACTAACCATAAGCTGCATCTACCTATACATAGTCACATCATAAAAGGATGATCTTCTACCATTGGAATACATGTTCCTAGAAGATAAAATCTGTGTTCTCAAAAATATCACAGTGCCTGGCACTTTTCTCGAGAAGTACTCAATAAAATTGTATGGAATGAAAAATGGTCTATAGTAGTTACTGAAAGCTCCCATTCATTCAAGATTTATTTCTGTTTATTCAAAATATAAACCATTTTTACATATACATCCTAATCAATAGTTTAATGGAAGTTTTGGACCTCTACCCTTTTAGTTTATGTATTAGTATCTGGATATCATGAGAAAATCTTTTCACTTTCAGAAAGGAGTGAAAAAAGTATAGAATGCTTTTGAAGGTAAGACATTAGGAATGGTACTTGTTCCTGGAGAAAGAAGTGAAGAGATTATAACATAAGCAATTTAATAAAAAAATAATGCTATGGACTACAATCTCACTGAAAAAATATGGTTCATGGAAAATAATATAGAATTTCAGAAAGCTTTCCAAATTATACTTTATAAAGTTATACAAATTTATAAAGATTTTTTAATTCATATCTGTGATGATTCTATAACCATAAAATAGTATAAAATGTTCTCTTAGAATATTAAATATCCTTTATTTGGAAATATCCAGGCTAGAAACAAATAATAAAAAGAATGTAGATATCCTCCAGGAGAGAGAGACGGCTTCAACAATATGCAATGAGAAATGTAGGAGTTTTAGGAGATGATGGCAAGCAAGAAAAATGATCTTTGAAATTATAAAAAAGACAAGTTTGAAAATTCTTTTTTGAAAATGACTTTACCTTTTTTAGGGAGGTTGGTGGACAGTCTGCAAAGGGGACTCACGATTCTGACCTCCAGATATTCATGGCTGTGTAATCCTCTTCCTTCGAGTGTGGGTAGGACCTGTGACTTGCTTCACCTTCAGCAAGAGTGACATAAGATTGTAACATTTGTCTTCCTGAGAAACTCTCTCCCTTGCTGACTTTAATGAAGTAAGTCATCATTTGGGGGGGTCCACATAGCGAGGAACTGTGTGCAGCCTCTGGCCAATGGTCAGCAAAAAAACTGAATCCCTCAGTCTAAGAATCAGCAAGGAACTGAATGCTTCCACAACCACGAGACCTTGGAAGTTATGTTATCAAAAGATAGCTCAACCTTAGCTGACATCTTGATTGTAGGCTTACAGAGGACCCAGCTCAACCATTCTCAGCTCCTGATCTGTGGGAATGTGTGTTGCTTTAAGGAGCTAAGTTTATGCTAATATTGTTATATAGCAATCAGTAACTAATATAGGCAGGACATTGCCATGTTGGTTCTTAAAGACTACAGTGTTAAAAACTTGTTGAAACTGGAATCATACCATATATGATTATAAAATGCACTTAATTTGCTTTGATGACTAAATTACAAGGCTATGTGAAAACTTAATATTAAAAATTAGTATTAAAATTTAATTTTTGAATAACTAATACTCACACTTTCCTATATCTACTTCTCCATCCAATCAGATATCCCTCTCCAGAGAGTCTATAAATGAACAAGCATGTATATATTTCTTTTTAACAAAGAAATTATAGCATAGCGTTCTACATATTTTTTCACAAAATAATATTTTATTGTACTTCTTTTTTCTACCTATTATCTCACTGTCTATCTATATATCTATCTATCACTCTCTGTTTTTTTCTGTATTCTGTTGTTATAGCTGCATGTGTATTAAAAAGCATACTATTGTGTTTTATATACTAAGCTCCCTGTCAATAATTTGTTTTCAGATTTTCACTGTAACACATGACAGTCCAATAAGTAGCCCTGTATAATGTAGTTTTACAAAATATATGTTCAGTTATATATTTAGAGTCAGTTTCCTATAAACATACTGGGTCACAAATTATGTGTCATAATTTTTGTGTCATAATTCTCTATAGAAATACCAGCATACATTTTTACTCACAATTTTCTCTTTCCCTCTTTCCTGGTCCATAATTTTATCAAACCTTTTTAAATGCATTTAATTTTTTTTTTTTTTTGGAAATACAAATAAAGAATAGATAGATAGATAGAGATAGAGATATGTGTATATACATCACACATATACACACACACATATATACACATACACACACATACATACAAAGCAACTAAAGAATAAAACACCTGTGAACCCATCACCTAGTTTAAAGAAAAAAAATAGAATATTACTAGATCCTTAGAAGTTTTCCATGAGCTTATTTCTTCCTCCCCCAAATAATGACTATTTTGAATTTTGAATTTTATCTTGTGTATATTTTTGTTGCCTTTTTTTTTTTTATTTATAAAAGGTATCTGTGTGTTAAGGAGGTTACTCCTCTGTGATATTAGTTGTAGACTTTTCCAAATTGTTGTTTGTTTTGTTGTTGCTTTTTATAGGTTTTGTCATGTAGTTGAATCTTCTATAGTTTCTGGGTTTTGTGATATATTTAGAAAAATCCTTCCCACTGTGACATTATATTTTTATCCTTTTTTTTTTTTTGGAATTAGTTTTCTTTTCCACTTACAGTCACTAACTTTGCTTATACCATTTTCTGATTTTTGAAACTGGTAATCATTCTTTAGAATACCACTCTCAACTTAGAATGACACTTGACATTGTTTGCAACCATATATGGAATCTCTCATTTTTCTCTTTTTCAGAATTCCCATCAGTAAGGGCCCTTTGTTCAATAATTTAAAAACTAACATTGGGGTTTCTGGTTTGCATGATGCTCTAACTATGGATTTTGCATACAATAATTATTAATTTAGAATTTAAAGAATATCTGGCCTAGAAGTATCCTGTTGATTTAAATATGCATTTTTCAAAGGTATTAATATCAATTAATATAGAAAATTTGAATTGACTACATCAACTTCTACCATCTGGAGATAAACCACAGCTGTTAACAGTTTAATGTATTTCCTTTCAATTTATTTCTCTCTGAATATATTGTATACATATTTTTACATTAAAAATGAATTCAGATTGGGACATTTAGAATTTTACATCCTACTGATTTCATATTATAATTTGATATAAACATCTTTATCAATACAAATCTAAAGCATTTTAATAGCTATATAACTATATTCTATAGGTTTACCATAAATGAATTATCCAAGTTTTGATTGGATTCAATTAAATTGCTTATAATTTTTGCTTATCTGCACATATGATAGACAGCACAACCTGGTTTCACTCACACATAGTTGTGTTATTTGGGATAGAGACTCCAGTAAAACGGTTTTCAAATGGAAGTGATAAGTAAATAGATATTGAAAATCTTTTGGCACATCTGTAGAACAGAATCGGGCCACAAAAATAATGAAGCATTATTTTTCAGTAAAGCTCTGGCATTAAAAAGTGTTCCTATTCAGTTATTTGAGTAGTGTTAAAAGAACAAAACTAGCTTGGAGAAGTCCATTATGCAAAATTACTTGTGTTTGATGAGAAGCAACTGAACTGATTTTGACTCAGAAAATACCCAGGCCTTAGAGTGAATGTGTAAAATCCAGGCCCTCTGTAGAGAGAAACAGCTGTGCTCCTAGAACTGTACTCTTCAACACACGAGCCACTACCCACATGTGTCTATCTAAATCAATTAAAATAAAATGAAATTAAAAATTGAATTATTCAGTCAAACTGGCCAAACTTCAAGTGTCCGATACTTGTGGCTAGTGGCTACCACATTGAATGGCGCAGCTATTAGAACATTTCCGTCATTGCAGAAAATACTGTTCTATTAAATTAAACAGAGCATGTAGCAAAATATACTGGACCAGAGTTTGGGTGGGGAGGATTCTATTACAAGGGTATTTTTGTAGTCCATTTGAAGATGGTGTTAGTAAAAAGTGACAAAGATTGGTATGAGATGATGTTCAGTTGTTATAGGGTATAAAATGTGATGCTATAACTTTTAACTTGGGATTTTGGGAGATAGAAATGTCACGGAGAAATATGAAACTTACCAGGAGCAGCAAGTGTCAGAGGAAAGACTCTGGGAATATGCTGCTTTGAATATTGAGGCCTTTCCAGAAAAAGCAAATCAAAGCATCAGTGCTTAGAAAGAGTCTTATAAGTCATAAGCAGATTTTTGAGACAGGTCAGACAACTACTTTCTTTTTGTTTGTTTGTTTTTGCGTTTTTGTTCATTTATTTGTTTATTTAGGGGGGTTGTTTTTAATATTGACTTTTAGTGATGATATTCACAAGTCCATTAGGAAGCTTACTTTAAAAAAAAAACATAGGTACAATTTATGTTGAGTAAACCAGAAATATTAAGTGTACAGCTCAATTAACTTTTACACATTTATGAACCAGTGATATTACCACTTAGGTTTAGAGTCAAAAGATCTCATCACACTCCAAGGTCATCTGGTTGCACCTTCCTAGACAATATACAACTTCCCACAAAGTTACCTCTATTTTGACTTTTATTGTAAGATTAGTTTTATTAATTAAATTTATTGGGGTGACATTGGTTAAGAAAATTATATAGATTTCAAGTATACAGTTTAATAATACATCATCTGTATATTGAATTGTGTTCACCACCCAAAGTCAAATCTCCTTTCATCACCATGTATTTGACCCTCTTTACCCTTATTTTGCTTATTCCTGAACGTCATATGAATAGGCTGATAGAATATTGGTCATGAGATTTTTTTCACGCTGTTTCTTATATCAGTAATTATTTTATTATGATTGATATTGCAGTGTAGTACTCCATGGTATAAATGAATAATTTATTCTCATGTTGGTGAACATTTGGATTGTTTCTAGCTTTTAGATATTATGAACAAAACTGCTATAAATGTTCTTGTACATAATTTTTGGTGGATACATGCATTGATTTCACTTAAATATAAGTGTAATTGCTAGGCTGTAGAGTTTGGAAACATGGGCAAATAATGCATCCAAAGTTCATATACACTTACATCTTGGCATTTTATTATTTGTTGCATATATGTGTGTGTGCATGCATGCAAAGATCCATAAGCATTTTGTAGATGTAACATTAGTAATAGCTAAATAAAATAATTGAATAGCAAATGTAATCTCACTTGCTAAAAGAAAAAAACTTTGAAATTATAAAATACCTAGAAACTAACAAGAAATATAAAAGACTTTTGAAGACATTAAAAATAAAGCTTATTTAAAAGTAGGAAGGTACACTATGCTTCTAAATGGAGCATTTAGTATTATAGAAATGCCAATTCTCACCTAATTTCTAAAGTGATTCCAAATGTAGTCTCTTCAATACTGGAATATTAAAAAAAAAGTGGTTCTAAAGTGTATATGGAATAATAAATGTGAAAAGAGCCAATAAAAACTATCTAAAAGAAAAATAATGACATGGGGATTCAGTACATAGTTTGAGACAGTTGGCTCTACATTTAGGAATAAGGTGCTTATTCTTACCTCCAACTCAATAATAAACTTCAAATGGATTAAAGACACACGTGCAAACAAATTAACACTGTGAAAGAAACTACAGAAAAAAAATAATTTTGGAATGGGAAAGTCTCCTCTAAGCATGTCATAAATCCCAGAAACCATAAAATAAAAGTTGAAATATTTAAAACTACATAAAGATAAACGGCAACCTAGGGAAAATGTTCTGCAACATATATGACAAAGTATTAATGATTTTAATGTAAAGAGTTCCAACAAATCAATAAAAAGACAAAGAGTCCAATAGAAAAATAAGTAAGGATCAATAAAAGATATTTCACAATGGCAAAGATAAAAGTAGACAATAAATATGAATTTACCTTCATGAATAATTTATGGATATAAATTTAGGCATTAAGAATTTTTTACATGTGCAAATGTTTGTAGCACCTTTTTGCCAAGGTTATGAGAAACAGATATGCTCATAACTGCTTAGAGATAATGTATGCAAATATGATCTCTTTATAGGGCAACCTAGAAAAATCTATTTAAATGCATTGGTTGGGATCCTTTAAGTCCACCGTGAGGACTCACTTCATGGAAATAATTGGACAGGAGCATAAATATGAATTATAAGACATTCATTGTAACATTGTTATAGAGGGGACAATGTCAATAGGGGAGCAGGTAAATGAATTATGTAACTGTTAAACAGGAGATAAATGGATGGATGGAAAAGATTCCTGAAATGTATTTTGAGTGATGAAAGCAACTTTCAGTAAAATTTTAGTTTTACATGTATTGAGATTTCTGAGCTAAACAGTTTACATGGGTCATCTCATTTAATCATCAGAACACTGATTGTCTAGGATATCAAAACATTTATTACAAATATCTTCTTAATAAAATCCTGCTTTAAATGTACAGTAAAGGGACACTCAAGATTTTTGTAGAATAATTTTCTGACTTTCTTCTTCAGTGACTTTTTGATCTTTAATGTGTTGATATTCTTCTTAATTTTTTACTTTTATGGAATTTTTGAAACATCAAAAGCAGAGAGAAAAATGAAATTAATCCTCATATATCGGCAACTTAATCTCAGTAAGTAGCAACTTATCGCTAGTCTTATTTCAACTATATCCCCACTTATTCCTGCCCTACTGTATCAGAATCAGATCCCTGGTGTCACATCACTTCATCCACAAACACCACAGTGAGCATCTCAAAAAGACAAGCCAGAGCCCCTTGATTATGCCACTTTGCCCTGAAGATAATAGCTCTATCATTTTTTTTTTCTGTGCTTTCACATTTTTGTGTATGTAACTGCTTCTTAGTGTTCTATAGGATGTATATACCACAGATTTTTAAATAACCATTTCCTTATTAATGTGCATTTTAATTGTTGTCAGTTTTTCACTGTAATAAATGCTGCAATAAATATCTTTGTACAATGCTTTTTTTTTTTCTGCATATGTTTGAACATTTCTTTCAGATAGATATCCAGATATGAACTGGCTGGACATTTAGCAAATGCCAATTTTTTTTTTTGAAAAGTGCATATTATACTTCTATGTTGTTTATGCTTCAATATGCTCTAAATCTGCTTGTGAATTTTTATCTTATTTGGACTAAAAGCCAAAGATGTTTATAGTAAGGGAAATGCAAACTAAATCTATCTTGAGATACCATATCTTACCCATGAGATTGGCGAACTCCAAAATTTTGACAATCCACTCTTGACAGTGCTATGGAAACATAGGCAGTCTCTTATCATTATTTGTGCAACCCAGCAACACTGGCCTTCTTTTACACTCTTTCTCACAACCTTCCACCTAAAGTTTCCTTTATGTAGCATCCAGTGAACTCCTATTCATCAAAGCAAAATTTAACATCACCTCCTAAAGAAAGTCTTCTCTAACCTTACCTCCTCCAAAACTGTTCTCCTGCAATAAGGGCTCATCATACCCTGTCATATCACCTCTCATACATGATGTATATTCATCTAATATTTATTTTCCCCAATCAAACCTAAAATTTATGAGGTCAGAAATCTCAGCTATCATTTCCTCCAATACTTAGCAATTAAATTACGTAGCAATTAAAGAATTAATGTTTTAGTTGTGTGTGCCCTTTAATTAACCTATTTCAGACCCTGTCTTCTTAAGAAAATACACATCTCTTTGGGAAATTGCTACTATTGGATGGATACCATAAAGTGCATAACATAATGCTTGATACAGGGAAAACACTCAAAAAAAAAAAAGCTATTTTAATATTTAATTATAATTATCATTACCAGTGCAGTATGTAACTGGTTGACATCTGAATGATCAACATTTGCCAAAGTTCAATCATTCCCATCTCTGCTTCACTACTGTTGCAATAGCTGTGTACTTTCTAAACTCTTATTGACTTAATATTTTTCTTTATAATGATTGATTTCTTAAAGTTAAATGTCTACTATGGTTCATTCTAAATGAATACCCACAAAATTATTAGTTTTTGTAATATATTTTATGCAATAAAGCATTATCTAATAAAAGCCATTTCTGGTGAACTAAAATCATCATGAGAAGGTGCTACTTGACTCAATCTTCGAAAAATGTTTAATCACTTGATGTTTATCATTTTCCTTCTTCCCATGTCACAATTGAACCTATTAAAGGTATTTATCTCTATGTTTATCTTCATCATTAACTGGAATCTCTAAAGGCAAGGATTGTGACTGTAAATTCTATTGCCAGTGATTACCAAGATACTTTTCCAGAACAGCAGTTCAATAAATGTTTGTTAAATAAATTAAACAGCTTTTAAGTATCTACATTGATTAAGGAATGTGCTAGGCGTATTGACAGAATTCAAAGAAGAATCAGACACAGATTCCCAATCAAAAAGATAAGCTACAGAAGAGTTTTATTTTTCTATACAATTGTGTTACATATTTTTACATGTATATATACATATAAAGTTCATTCTCATGAGTGTTAATAATAGTTAAGATAAATAACTTTCAGATCAAAATTACATTCGAGTTATACCTTAAAAGACGAGGACGTGAATTATCAATATATGTGTATTAACGTGTGTGTGCTTGCATTTAGGCTACATATAAGCTTTATATAAAATTCAAAAGTACAAAAGGTACATACGTGTAGAGACAGTTCTCCTGAGTAAATAGAAATGATCCTTGTTACCAGTTTCTTCACTTCACCACCACCTGGAGATATTCTGTGCATGTAGAATTAAGATTCCAGTTAAAGATTTAAAGACATGCTGGAGAAATGCATTTCAAGAAGTGATAATCGCAAATGCAAAGCAAGGGAGGTGGAAAAGTGAGGAAAATATAATGACAAATTATAGTGGGGTAGAAAAATAGTAAAAATACATTGATGATATATAGATATAATAGAGTTCCTGACAATTCACAGAAATTAAAATACAAATGTCTTTACGATGTGAGATTAACAAAATATGTTTTATTTCATTTATACTTAAAGAACATGAAAGTTACAATGTGATATCATTTTTCAGCTTTAAGTTATAATGATCTAAAAATCTGATAACATCATGTTGGTCAATGTGAAAGAAGAATGGTGCTCTTGCTATAATACATTGTTGATAGAAGTATAAATCAGTACAATGTCTATGGAAGCAAATTTGCCAATGTCCATTAAAATTTTAAAAGCGTTTACTCAATCCAGCAATTCTACCTCCAGGATGTCATCCTCCAGTTGCTTGCACATATGAGCAATAGTATCCATACAAGAACATGCATTACAACATTGTTTAAAATCATAAAATCCTGGTAGTCTAAATAGCCTCAATAACAGATTGGCCAACTAAATTGAGGACATAGTCGTTCAAGACATACTATGCCATCTTTATTCAGAAGAGTTTTCTAAAAATTAATATGAAATGACTTCCAAAGTATAATAGATGCAAATGGTAAGGTACAAGAGTTGTGCAGAAATTGTTTCTATTTGAAGGGAGAAAAAAGGATGGCTATGGTGTATACGTACACACATACAAACACACACATACATCCACCTATCTATGTAAATGCATACATGCTTATCTGGGCTTATAATATCTCTGGAAAAATACAAAAAAAAAAAAAAAAAAAAAACCTGGTGCAGTGGCGATTGCCTCTGGAGATAAAAATGATATTTATCTGGAGAGATAGAAGGGAAAATTACTTTATACTCTTTTATAGCAGTTGAATTTATAATCATTGAATCAGCAAATATTTGAATACCTACTTAATATCTATCACTTTTGTAGTTTCTGGAAATAAAGCATCTACTCTTATGGAGTTTATATTGCACATGTACATTATAAAAAAATTAAAGCTCATAGGGCAAATATAATTAATATAGATAAATATAAGATTTTATCTCCACATAAATAATGAAACAATTGTTTTAGCCTTTGCTCTCTTTCAAATCTAAAATTTTGTTTTTACAATAAAGCATGAGCATTAAAAATTTATTCTTTTTACATCAATTTTAAGTGAAAGTAAAACAATTTACAATTATATTTACTGGATATTTAAAAACATTAGACAGTCAAACCTTAAATTAAAAAGTTAGAGATTAGATAAAAAATGTTAGAGTTATACTTGATTTTAGAAGTTGAAGAATGAAAGTCTCAAATTTGATAGATCAGTTCAAAGATTATTGCAGTGGTACTTTCAACAGGTTCTACGAACCTAAATAAACAAAGGTGACTGTAGGTGAAGCAAGAGGAACAAAGAGAGGGAGCCCAAAAGAATGATCCAGACTTTGGATTTTAGGGTTAAAGGGCAAGGTCTCCATCATGATCCTAATGATCTGAGTCTTCTTGACTCTGAGGTCGAATGTGTCAGAATGAGAAGGAAAATCAATCATGGAGCTCAGTTTGGGATCTGTTCAGTTCCAGATGTTTTTGAGACTTAGAAAGAGCTAAGCATGAGGATCAAGGGTAGAGAAAAGCAGATAGGTTGGGGTTAGAAATTTAGTTTTTAGAGTTTTACTCACACACAAACTATGAGATGACTAAGATCAGGCCCAGAGAAAGAAGATCACCATGTGGGGTAAAACTTACAAGAAGAACCATAAAAGATTGAAGGGGCAACATGTGGATAAAGGGAAAAACAAAGACTTGAGAGGCAAAGCAATCAGGGAGATGGGTTTTAGAAGAATAATGCAGTGAATGGGGTCATTGTTCAGGGAGAAGAGACTATAGATGAAAGGAAAATCAGTCACTGGATGTGACATGTTAGGCATTCGCTTTAGAGAGGCAAATTTTGGAAGTCTTTAGAGTCTAGAAAGACGTTTTTTTAGAAGTTAAAATAGTAAGCTACAAGGGAAGACAGTAAGAAAGTAAAACAGAAATATAGATTATTATGAAGTCAAAATAGAAATTACATAGGGATGTTTGTTTTGCATGGTTCTTGCAGATCAGTTAACTAAAGCCATTGAAGTACCTTAACTTGAATGTACTTTGTGGTGTATAGGGAGATATGGCAATTGCTGGGATATTCCATATACTATACACTAGTACTGTATTTAATGTGATTGTACTCCTCATTCACTTGATTGGATTAAATTCCTTTTTATTTTACTGAGCTATGTAATTGCTACATTATAATTTCTGTGTTTCCTCGAAGACCAGTTTTCTTATGATAGAATGCAATGAAATAGCCCACAGAGATAAGCAAAGTATAGGCATATTATCCTCCTCTTAGTCGAAGTAAAAATGTATTTGTTTTTGTGTGAAAATTGGTTTGGATAGGGAAGTGAATTCTATTAAGCCACAGAGAAGTTGCGCAAATGTGGATGGAAGGGATGTTAGGTGACTTTCCACTTGTATGCTGAAATCTGAGGAGAGATGCACAGCAAAACTTCATATGGTGAATGCCATAAGGTGGCCTGAATCATTACAGTGTCCTTTAACGTTACAGCCCTGAGAAAGCTTGGGGACACTGGGTGCCTGTGTAGTTGAGCTGCTATAACAAAAGGAGGGGGACAAATTTGTCTACTGCTAACTCAGGAATCATCTATAAACAAGGAAGATGGCTATGTTAGTCATATCTGAAGATGGCCAGAGATTGCTTAGTTGTTTAGTTTTTGTTTGTTTAGTTTTTAAACTGTATAAACAAATCAACAGTGTTTGAATGTAGGTGCAGGTTTTGCCAAATATCTCAAGAATAACTTTAAAAAAAAAAATGCTTACTCCCATGCTCCTGACTCAAGTGAATGTTAATTTGAAAGACAGAGCCTTAAGCTAATTTGGAGACAATGACTAAAATCAAAAGGAAACAAAGAAAAAAAATCTCACTTTCTTTGATTAAAGGTGAAGCACATTCAATGTGAAAACCAAAAATGATCAGGAGTAGTACAAACTGCTCTGTCAGCAGGACCGGAGGCCCTGTGTGTTCTCTTCTCACTTCCAGGAATGTAAGACTCATTTAGTGCTTCCCCAAGAGTGGGGGACAAACTATTGCTTAAAAAGAGGAAAAGTTAGCAGGTCCTGCAGGCTAATCCAACATGTCATTTACAAGCATGTACAGACCAGAAAGAGAATTTTCCTGAAGTTGAATAGTTGTCTGTATATATATCTGATCTTAAATCAGGGAATCTCCAAAATAGAATAACCCAGAAAAAAAAATGTATATATATGTATATGCATATGAATACTCTCTATAGATGTTTTTTGAGAATGGCTGGAGGTGTGCTACTAATTTATGTTGTCAATGATGATGGTTATTCAATATAAATTATTCCTCAAGAAAACAATTCCTTTTGTTTTGGATGTTGGCTTGTTTACTCTCCTATTTATCATGAGAATTGTTCCCAGTATTTGTTTTGGTGGTAGTTGTGATTTTCATCTTTTTGGATCAAAGTTTCCTGATCTATAAAGTTTTCTAATTTCTGGGCTTCAGTTTTTCTCTAAAAAGATCAATATCTTTGGTCAGTCTTTAATTTTAAGGTCATATTTGTGTTTGGCCAGAAAATTCATTAAAATCAGCCTGCTCAGATATAAACTTAAGACTTCTTGTTTGCTTTCCTTATAGTGAATAAATAAAACTGAACTCTGCAAAAGACAGTCTTTATTCTTAAAAAAATCGAGTATTGTTAGAAAGAGAGATTTCATACAGTATATACTTGAAAGGTAATCCAGACAAATGTGAAGAGTCAGAAGTAGGTCTTAACTCAAAAATCCTTTATTCAAAATGGTTACTTCTTAAAAAGAAATCCTTGTCTAACTTGGTCAAAGTTATTCTCTAACATTTTCTTGTGAAATTTTCTTGAGTTTGTTTTCAGATAGTCTCTAATCAGTTATTTTATTTTTAAACCTAAATGGAAATGCACTATATATAGGATTCTGAAACTGTCTTCCTAAGTAAATAAATTTTGACCAGCATTCTGTATGCATAGATAGAGATCTACTTTATTGCCTTTAATGGCTAATTTTTTTTTGAATATTTATTTTACAAATGTTCCACATTAAGTTGTCCAAATCCCCTCTTGATGAACCCTTAGTTGTTTCTTCATTTTTGTGACTATAAGTACTCCTGTCTTGAATATCCTTCTATATTATATTTATGAATTTGATAAATATCTATAGACTTTTTCTAGATGTGGAATTTCTGGTGTAAAAGGAAAAAGCAAAAGTTTTAAAATTTAATTTTTAAAATGTTGATATTTTATTTTTACTTGCAATTTTTTGATATTTAAAGGTGTATTTTCAAAAAGTTATTAAATATAGTTACTGAAATCAAAATCTCATAATTATTAAGTATTAATATTGACTTAAAATACATAAGTTGTATGAATGTGGTAAAATATTTTAATGTATACATAGTTGATGAAATTACATTTCAATTTAATAGTAAAGTAATTATTTAATTGTGGGGCAACTAAATATTATATCCCTCCTAATCTGATATAATAGATAGTGCAACTCATAAAATGTGCTTGCCAAAAATACCCTGTAGCTAATGAAATTCTACATTGATGAAATACAGGTGATAAAGAAAGTTAAATGATATCACGGGGAAACAATTGGACAAATCCAGAAGGTGGAACATGAAAGTAACTTGACCAGTCTCTTTAATATGTGAATGTGATTTTAAAACAGAGAGGAGCTGCTCTTCTAGATTAAAATATACCTAAGAGACATAACAACAAAATGCGAAATCTTGTCATTTATTGAATTTTGTTTTATAAATGAACATCTTCTTGTGACAGAAGACAAAGACATGCTCAAAAACTGATAAAAACTTGTCACAAGAACATAGGAGTCAACATGAAAGCACTCTTGCTTGTGAAATTTGAGAAAATTTGAGCATCCAAGTGAATGATAGCAACGTATTAGAAAAAGTGAATAAAATAGATTCATGAGTCCATGCTGACAGCAAAAATAAATAAAATAAAATAAAATAGGAAGAAGGGAAAGATTTTTCTTAAAGAAAAATTCCAACTAATATACTTTTTAATTACCATATTATAACCATCACCATGATAATTGATTCTAACGATAATCATCAATAAGCTAAAACCATTGAATAAAAGATTATTGGGAAATATAATTTTTTACACAGTATCAAACAATCAATGAAAAAATAGATAACAAGATAACAAGTATTTTTCAATGATGAAGTCTGAAAGACCATTTTAACCAGTCAGTTTAACATCCTCAATAATAGAACAAACTGACAAGCTTTCTGATGTGACAGCCCAAGAAGGGTACCTCACATGTGCAATATTCCTGCCGGAAATGTTTAACTTGAATATAATTATGAAGAAACCGTCAGACAAATTCAAAGTGAGGGACATTCTACGAAACAACTGCTCTTAAAAGATTAATGTAATAAAAGACCTAAAAAAAAAAAAGGCTGAGTAACTTTCTAGATTAAAGAGACTTGGCAACTAAATGCTATACTTGTACCTTGATTAAGTTTTGGGTTGGAGAAAACAATAACAATAAAACCTAGCTATAATAAAACAAATGGGTAAATATAAATATGATGATATATTTGATAGGTCCATCACTATTTATATTTCCTGAAAGTAAAATTTGTAATGTTGTTATATGAGAAAATATGCTGGTCATTGGGAAGTACCCACTGAAATATTTAGTAAAAGTATCATGATGCCTGCCCAAAGTGTGGAGATAGATAGATACATATAAATGTCCACCAGGTTGGTTTTCCCTGAGGCCTATTTACTTACAGATGGCCACCCTATTGCTGCCTCTTCATGTGGTCATCCATGCACCTCTGGTGTCTCTTTATTTTTCCAAATTTCCTCTTACAAGGACATGAGTTGGTATAGATTAGGGCCATCTTAACAGCCTCGGTTAACTTAATCACTGATTTAATGGCCCTATCTTCAAAAACAGTCAAATTTTGAGGTACTAGGGATTAAGGCTTCAAATGGGAAGTTTGAAGAGACACAATTCAGCCCATAGAAATAGGTATTCATTGGACTGTTCTTGCAATTTTTCTGTAGGTTTGAACATTTTCAAAATAAAGTTGAGAGTTAAAATCAAGGACCTGGCTGATTTCTATATACTTCTCTAAAATAAAATTATTGTAAAAATTAGAAATATTTTTGTATGTGCTTGTGGCTAAATTACTTAGACAAGCCTTATAAGGTACTACAGAAAAAGGTTTTTTTTTTCTTTTGTAAGAAAAAGAATCAGCAGAAGCTGGACTGTGTCAGTCAATTTCTATCTGTCAGTCTAGTCTAGGAAAGAAAAATAATTCATACGAACAATCTTCCTACACCCTTGTTCCCTACATAAAAACATCCTAGAAAGTGAAGTGCTGGTTTAAAAAGAAAACAAACAAACGAACAAACAAACAAACAAAATTCCTTCATTATGTTTTCTAAAAAAAATCATTTATTAACCTAATAAGTTTAATGTCTCATTTATAGAGTATCCTTAATGTGACACTGGTCAACATTATGATACTGCTAACTGTCACAATCATAGTCTTGAGATTTTAACAATATTTCTAATTTTGAGTTTTTCCTTATATGACTTAGCTATAAAATGATGTAATTACATTTACCTTTGTTTCTAATTCCTCTTGATATTTTTCAGTCCTAAAGCTCATTTCACCTCAAGCTGTGATTTGTCAGGTTTTATAACCTCTGAGTATTGTCAGTGTTGCCTGTGTGTGGACAGGAAACCTCTAGGGAAAACCCAGGTTCTGTAGAAAAGGCATTGGTGATTCAGGAAGCGTGGGTCACTACTCTGAGTGAGTATTGAACCAATGCCCCAGCACAAGAGGTGCTCTCTTTTTGAAAATGACATAAAACAGAGGTCTTAACTTTAGTGTAAGACTCTTTCATAAAAAGCATCCAGGAAACACTTCAGTTTCAGATTTCCTGAGTAGTCTTAAATTTTTTGAATGTGTATACAAAAGTTTTAATTCTTCAGAAGAGGAGAAGAATTTTACTGAGTTGCAAAGATATCTTTATTGCTTTATTGCTTTTTTCAAAAGAAAAGTATTATTTTCTGATCATAAAGTTAAACATTTTTCATTAAAATTTTTTCCAAAGTAAAAGTATAAAGGAAGTGAAAATTCACACATAATCTCACCATACAGAGACTGAATTATTAGTATTAATATATTATTGTAAAGTTTTATAAATAGAAAAAAATAATAAAGCATTTATTCTGCCTTGCCTGAACTGTAATTCAGGATAACTAAAAAATAAATCTTAATGTAGTTGTTAATCTATATTATCCCTTGATTAATATATTTAGAGTTATTTATTTCCCTCTAGATATTGCTTAGCAAGCTGTGTTCCACAAATATTAACATGAGGTGTTTTTATTGGTGTTTAATTATAAATTATTAAAAATTATTCTCATTTTGCTCAGGAGCTTTTTAATAGCATGTTCCTAATTTTCCAAACATAACTAATCAGACACCTATTAATGATTTCAAATTTATTGCTTTATCAGCAGACCAGTATGATATTGATCTTTAGAATGTATCGAAGTTTTCTTTGTGTCCTAGTCCATGGACAAATTGTATTTTAATAGTCCATGTATGCTTAAAAAATAATGTTTTTTCCCTATGTAGCAAGCATAAAATTCTTTCTATATCTAATATTTCAAACATTATTTTTAAGAGTTCTTTTTTAAATTTAGGTTTGCCTCAAAAATCCTACCTATTCATTCTTAAAATCTAACCAGTATTTTGGTTATATATTTTCATAAAAGTAGTTTCAGACAAGTTTAGGGAAAAAAAGCAACTAACCTTTTTTGAATGTATTGTAAATAACGTATAGTACGTAGAATTACTACATAATCTATTGACATAGTTACCACCCAGGATAGGGTCAACATCTATAACTATTCTTATCTATACCTCTTGGATTCTTACTCTCTCTACCCTAGATAAGTAGCTTCCAGAGCAATTCAGATCTCCAATTTGTCACTTTCCCTAATCTCTAGAGACATACAATTAATTCTAATCAATTTAACTCAAGTCTGGTGGGGAAAATCCCTCTCTCTTTTAGTTCAAATAAATTTTATTTTAGTTAATAAACTTACAGAAAACATTGGCACACAACAGAATGGAAATCTTTGAATAGCTAGATTTCTAAAAGTGAAATTTTAAATCCTATTACCCTATTGATCCATTTAGTCTTACTTATGAACTAATAACTCAAGAATGTTTACTTGTGATTAGTTGTTCATAAATTTGGTTTGAGGATGCTGGGGACAGAGGTGAGAGAATAGGTACATAAGTAATTATTCTGAGAGGTAGAAGTTCTTTCTTTAGGTTTGTTCAAGTAACACTTATTAGCATGATATGGAACATACTTTGAGTAGCTGGGTATTGACAAAAAATACAGTTGACAGGAAGTTTATAATTCTTGGTAATTATCTTCTAAGTTTACCAGAGTGGGAGTAAATGGGGGAGCCCATTTCTTTCTCATGTCATTGATCTTTATAGGCCTGATTTTCTCACTGCATCTTGAGTGCACTTCCTACTATAAAGTCTGCCTGTAATGTGGTTTTCCGATGAAGAGCTTAGTAACATATTAAGTTATGCCAGTCACACCGGACTAAGCATGAGGCACATATGGGGGAGACTTTTAAATTTCATTTGGTATGTGAGTTCCCATCTATTCTGTTCACAGATTTATCACTATGCCATAATTACCATTTTTAATGGGGTTTGTATCCTGAACCCTCAGTTTAACTCTAACAGAGTCATTGTTGGGCACTTTGTTATATCCCGACTGGGGACCTGATGATGGTTATTGAGTCATCTAATGATGTTCCTAGTCCAGGAATTGCCCACTACGTACTTTCCCTTCATTGTAAAGAGCTGTGTTTGCAGGACAAGTCAGCTTTACTGTTCAGAGAAAAATCACAGATTTTTGTTGTTGTTGTTCTAGTCATAATGACAAATTATGATGCTTTCAAGGTCAGAATCACTTGTCTTCTACACAGGGATTGGCAAAAACACATTTCACCTTTGAGGAAAAGCAATCAGTTTAATTTTTCCACTGAAAAGAGGTTTTACAGTGTGAAAGCACTCCCTGCTCAGATCATACACATACACAATTGTTCGAAGATGGGAAAGGAGGTAACATGAGGTGATCACTGGACTGTGAAAATCACTAGTCAGTTCTCTAAGAGAAGAGCTTTTTGGGGACAGGCTAGTGATTGCTCAAGAATACTGTTCTTATTTTAAACTTAAGTATATACTAGAGTCTAACCTCTATTAAAGAAAAACTTGTTGTTGAAGTGTAGAGTTGTATCTGTGTGTGAACTATGGACAGTCGACAATACATACTTAAAAACTGCAGCATTACTAAATGGGTGTATTATCTAGGTACTCAGAATCTTTTTTTTTTTTTTTTTTTTTTTTTTGTACCGATGGTCCACAACCAGAAACATTTTCTTTTACTCTTACTTGCTTTTAAACTTTGCTTAGCCACTTGAAGAAAATCTACTTATGGAACAATTTGTCCCAAATTCATTCCAAATTTTATACAGTCATGTGCTGCATAATGATACATTGGTCAATGTCAGACTGCATATATGATAGTGGTTTCATAAGATTTCATAAGATTATAATGGGGCTGAAAAATTCCTATCACCAAGTGACATCATGGCCGTTGTATGTCAGAGTACAACACAGTATTCATGTGTTTGTGGTGATGCTGGTGTAGACAAACCTACTGCACTGCCAGTAGAATAAAAGTATAGCACATATAATTATGTACAGTATGTGATACTTGATAATGATAATAAATAACTATATTACTGGTTTATGTATTCACTATGCTATACTTTCTATTGCTATTTTATAATGTACTCTTTCTACTTATTAAAGAAAGTTTGCTATAAAACAATATGCTGTGTTACATCTCTGGATCGCATCATTTCCTCTTGTGCTTCATATAGTCTCATGTTGTTTTATGAATTTAGTGTAGCTTAGGGGTACAGTGCTTATAAAGTCTATAGCAGTGAACAGTAATGTCCTAGGCCTTCATGTCCACTCACCACTCATTCACTGACTCACCCAGGGCAACTTCTAGTCTTGCAAGTTCTATCCATGGTAAGTGTGCCATTTTTAAATCTTTTGTGCCATATTTTTACTGTACTTTTTCTGTGTTAGATATGTTTAGATACACAAATACCATTATAATTGTCTACAGTATCCAGTGTACAGGTTTGTAGCCTAGAAGTAATCACCTATATCATACAACCTAGGTGTGTAATAAACTATACCATCATATTGGTATAAGTGTCTTCTATGATGTTCACATAATGATGCAATCACCTAACAGATGTATTTATCAGAACATATCCCATCATAAGTGGTATATGACAGTACTTCCAGTAAAAAATTTACAATTAAAAAAAGAAAAAGAAAAATGTGGCATTATCTCTGAAACTTGGAACATGTTTTTGTTTCTGTCTCCACTGAAGATGGTATATGGCTGTACCAATTACTATTGGCTGCATAATAAAACATTTCAAAACTTTATGGCCTAACACAATAATTAATTAGCTCACGATTCTTTAGATTATTAATTTGGGCTGGACTGATCAAGACTTTATTTCTACTCTTCTTGGTAGAGCCCACCCACACATTTGTGGTCAGTTGCTGATTCTGTGGTCAGTCAATGGACTAGCCGGGGATTGCTTATTTCAGATGGCCTCATCCACCTGTATGGAAGTGGCTGTATGGGAGCTGAGGTACCCTCTTCTGATCTCTTTCTCTAGCAGGAAAATCTGAATTTGTTCCCATGCCAATAAAATTTCAGAAGGATTAAGAGAGCAAATCCCAATACGGAAGTTCTTTTAAAGCCTCTACATGATGTTTGCTATTTTTACATTAGCAAAAGGCAAGAGGCCAAGCCCAGATTTAAGGGTAGAAAATGATTTTCACCTTTTGATGGTAGAAAATGCAAAATCGCATGACAAAGAAGCATGCACGAAGAATGGAAATAATATGTAGCCATTTTGCTGACTTAGCTTGAATACTCACAAAAAACCTGAGAAAATAATAATAGTAAAGCTCAAGGAATTAAAGTTATTTATCTAAAATCAGATAGCTATACCTGAGGGAGGCCTTGGTGTCATATAATTTATATCAGTCTTCAAAAACTGTGTTCTTTTTTTTTTTTACATCATCCTCCAAACCAGAGTTACTGTAGTAAGAGGGACTATCTATTCTCTTCCCATCTACCACTTTATACACACACACACACACACACACACACACAGTTCACATTTTTGCAGTATGTAAATATCTACACAAATACAATTTAGATTACTTGGTATCTCTTTCCTTCTGAGATGTTTGCTAACCCTAAGCTCCTCATATATAGAAGTCCCGTGGGATCTTCTGTATAGATATGCATTCAGCCAGTCACCAATCATACTGTAGTGTAATTGTCCATTAGACCATAAGCTCCATTGTGAGCATTTAGAGTGCCATATTGTGTTCATCAACTGCCTAAAGGAGGAGCTTGTCTAAAGATATTCAGTAAATACTGGTTGAATGAATGGACAGTTAACAGCTGTTAGCATTTACTTTCTTCGTGTAAAGTTATAAGGGAAGTATGTCAGATAAAAATGTTTAAGTGTAATTAGTATTTTCAAATAGCTATATGCTAAGAGCCCTGTAATTATTTGTAGCCTGAGATAGTCCTTTAAATTTAAATTTTTATTTTAGAATAGTTTTAGTTTGAATATTAATAGTGGAAAAGAGACAAAATTCTCATAGAGAAGAATTTCAAATAATTAATGTAAATACTCTCCCTCCCCCACAATGAGGCAGAGCTCAATTCTTCTCTCCCTTTGAGTATGGGCTGATCAAGACTTTATTTTTACTGTTCTTGGCAGAGCTCACTCGCATTTTTGTGGTCAGTTGCTGATTCTGTGCTTAGTGACTTATTTTCAAAGACTAGAGTATGAAAAAGAGGTGGAAGGAGTCATTTTACAGGGGAGAAACCAAGTAAATGCCTCTCAGGAAGGTGATAAAGGTATAACATCATCAGTAATGTCATGTCGATAACATCTACTTCTGATATAATATGATAAGAATAGTACTTCATATTTGTGCAGTTCTTCCCCAAATATATAACCCCAGTCTAATCACAAGAAAAGCACCAAGTTAAGATCGAGGGACTTTCTACAAAATACCTGACCAGTACTATTCAAAGCCATAAATGTCATCAATACAAGGAAAGTCTGAATTGTCACAGACCAGAGGAGGCTAAGACAATTAAATGTAATGTGATATCCTAATAGGACGTTAAGGAAAAACTAACTGTCTTGTTCCAGCTGCTTTAACAAATTACCATAGACTAGGTGGCTTAAACAACATTTATTTCTCACAGTTTTTGAGGCTGGAATCTGATGTCAGGGTGCCGGCATGGTAGGGGTTTTGGTGAAAGCCCTCTGCCTGGTTTACAGACAGCCACCTTCTTTCTGTTTTCATATGGCAGAGAGAGACATCACTTCTCTTGCGTCTCTTACAAGGGCACTAATGCTTGTGGGCTCTGCTTTTATGACAGTTACCTCCCAGCACTCCACCTCAAAAAACCATTATGATGTAAGACGTTAGCAGTAGAGAAAACTGAATGCAAGGTATGAAGTCTCTCTGTACTATATTTTCAACTTCCCTGTAAATCTAAAACTATTCTAAAATAAAGGTTTGTTTAAATTTGAATAACTATCTCAGTTTGTAAATAATAAAGAATATATTCACTCTAAGTTCTGAAACAGTTCATTTTCTGAAGATACGAAAGGAAGTGATTATTAAAAGAATATATAGTGCCATAAGCTTTACTTACAAAGTGAGATATAAGCCTATCTTAAATTAATAAAAGTCATAGAAATATTAGAGAACACGACCTATTTAGGACAAGAGATTAGAGTGAAAATATTGCCACATTTTTCAGTTTTATGATTTTTCTAAGATGTTACAAAACAATAAAGAATTACAAACCAGTCTTTATCTACCAAAGCTATATAAAACCTGGTGAGACTGGGTGGCTGGGGGATTGGGATAAAAGGGAGACTTACTTTTCATTGTAAGTCATTTTGTATATTTCAAATTTTATATCGTGTGCACACATGTATTACCTACTTTAAAAATTAATTAACAGTTGGCTTTATTTAAAAATAACAAATACAGCTAAAACCCTATATGTAGGTGAAAATCTTTCTCTCTCAGCCAAAAATGACAAGATTGAGGCTGATAAGCTATACAGACGGTGGCCAAGTAAATTAGGCTGGAGAGCAAAATGCCTTTTTATACTTGGCAGAATTTCAAAACTGACACTACCTCAAAATCTGACTCATGCCAAATAATACAGCCGGGGCTTTAAAAACAAAACAAAACAAAACAATCTACAGTCTGGAAACTTTCTACCATGAAAATTAAATATTAGCAGTGAAAAAAAAAAAAAAAAAGAAAGAAAGGCAATTTGATGGTATTAGCATGACCCTTTAGCAATGAAGTAAAACTTTTAAAATGTATTTTTATATTCTCAAGACAGAACTTATCCAAAAATATCACCCTAATGATGGTGGTCTTTGAATAGAAGGTAATGTACATTTAGGCTTCATGTGTTTTATGATCATAGGGTTTGGCAACTTTGATTAGTTTTTAAATTAACCAGGAAAGTTATAGATTGGAAGATTTTCCAAATTACTCCAGGTGTAATCTTATTCACACAAAGGTTTTTCAGGACCCTGCAGAAAATCTACTAATATGTAAAGTTTCAGTTCTATTCTTGAGCAGTTGCTAACCATACGGTTACTGCATCTCCATAGTTTATCAAGTTCCTATGATGACGGTGACAAGGAAAAATGTTAATCTCTCATGAGCAAATGAAGAGAATCTTATAGAAATCTGACCCCCCTCCAAAAGCTAAAACTTTCAAGAACTCAGGGTTTTAGAATGGAAATAGCTTTTAGAAATAAATTTAGTCAAACCTTTATTTCATAGATGAAAAACGTAAAGGTCATAGAAGTTAGATAACCTATTCAGTCACCCAGCAAATATTTGGTGAGCAGAACTAAAATCCAAGCTTCTTCCCAGGTTGCCTTGTGAGGAATACACACACACACACACACACACACACACACACACACACACACACACACACAGTATTTACATAAGACATTAAAATAACTCCATCTTCAATGAGTTTACCACATAGTTGGAAAACAAATTCACACACATAAAGTTTTTAAGACAATTTATAATTAAGAGTTAAGTTGTATTACAGAGACCAAAAATGATATTAATTCATATTATATATATATATATATATATATATATATATATATATATAATATTAGTGAGTGGCATATATGTATTTATATATAGTTAAATACACATGTATCACTCACTGATATTCCCAGTACATATCTTTACATAAAAACACTGGGTTAGAGAAGAGCTAGGCAGAAAGCAAACCAATTCAATACATATGAAGTCATGGATGAAATTTTGAGTCTTAAGAGAAAAGAAAAGGAATTAAGCAAGGGAAATAAAATATTTCTATTTAATATCTCAGAACACAAGGCTCTACTGCTTGATTCCATGACAAATTATCGCCCACTAGTACATTCTAAATATGGGTCTTCATTCCCAGTGAAGAATCTCCACTTGAAAATTCACCTGGACTACATCTTTTTGAGACATTTCCCTGTTCAAGCTAATTTTATTCATGCTTCTCTCTTATATCAACACTGGATGAGGAAATCAAGTATGAAATCAGGGAAAGGGTCATGAAGCTGGGACTGAGAGCATCAATGATCAATAATATGAATGATAGCAAAATGAAAAGCTCTAGTAAGAACCCAGGAAATATCAAATAATGTACTCAGCATTTTAATAATTTTTAAAAGTCTTATTAGAGAACATCTCTTCACCTAATCCTAATTTTCCTGGTGTACTTGTCATACCTATAATCATGTTTTTATTAACTTTAGCTAAAACAACTCTTTACTATTTATAAGTATTAATAGTATGTAAACCATTTCTCTCCAGTGCAGTTTTACCAGTCACTCCTAATTACATAGCTTTTATTTCTATCTATTATACAAAAGTATCTTTGGACTTTGTATTCAAAAATGTAAATCCTGCATTCTACTAATTCTACTAATTAGATACACATATAAATAGTAGTTTCTGAATAGAAGATGTTTATGAAGGGCCTCTGTCATATTTATTTGCGAGTTGTTTTTCTTTTTAAGGAAAAAGTTATCTCTAGATTTTCTTGTTGCCCTAGCTCTTTACTTCAGCAAGAGTAAGAAAAATGCAACCAACAATCTCTCATTAATTTGCTACTATAGTACCCTGCAATGGGTATTTGATATTTTGATGTAGGATTCTTGATGTTACCTTTCTTATACTTCCATTTTAACTCTGACTGAAAAACAAACATTAAACTTTTCCCTCAAATGAAAAAGCTTTATTTTTTTCCTGATTATAAAAATAAACAGAAATCTCGCAGTTAAAAATGGAGACTTAATTTCATCTTTTTAAATTTTATATGTGTCCTGTTGAAAACATAGTTATGAATAAAGAAGATAAGAGGGTTCAAGGAATTTGTTTAAAAGAGGTAACAATGGTTGACAACTTGAGTCTGGCATCAGGTACAATAAGACATTTAAAATAACTCTATCTTCAATGAGTTTACTGAATAGTTGGAAAACAAATTCACACACATGAAGTATTTAAGACAATTCATAATTAAGAGCTAAATTACATTGCAGGGACCAAGAATGATACTAATTCAAAGCACTGAAGGCTATAGTAAAAAAAGAATGCTTTCTGGTGAAGTATCTTTTATGTTTTCCTCTCCCCATTTGCCTATTCCATAAGATTATAGCTCCAGGAAAATTACCAATTTGTTCTCTCACCAAGATATGTGAGAGTGATACAAAGAACAAAATATATTATTTATTTAATGATAAAAAATAAAGCAAAGATCATTTGCTAATAACTCTGTTCCATGTGATAATGATGTGATTGCATTTAAAATTTCTCCTTATCTGCTGAAGATGCATATTAAAATGTTTACAGATGATATGATATTTCTGAGATTAAAAAACTCAAAATACATATTTTTGGTGCAATAGATGAAATAAAAGGGCAGAATGTTAATCATTAATGAAACTAGATAATAGGTACAGGGAAGATTACTGTTCTATTTTTCTGTTTTAATTTCTCCATAATAAAAAAAAAATGAAAACAAAACCAACTTAAAGCAAACATAACACTGAATGCAATATTAAAGTTGGCAATAAAAATGAAATATCTTCTGTCATTATTTCTCTTAACTTTAGCTGTGGAAAGATACCAGTGGCCTGTGCCAATTCTCTATTTTCCTACATAGTGTTTATGTACATGTTTATATAAAGCAGCAACATAAAATATACAAACATGAGAGGAATTGTGGAGATTGCTAGTTGACAACCAAAAGTGATTTTCTCTTTCTTCTGTAGTGAGAGAGACACTTCCTTACTGTTAGGTATGGCCAGGTAACTAAGTACTTATAAATGGAATGAGAAAGAAACTAATTTGTGACACATGTGGGACTGAGTTTTTAGGCTCACTTCCCCCTGCGCATTGGCTGCAACAGAGAAATGGTGGCAACTCTACCTTATCCATGTAGATGTAAACAGGGGGAGGGGATGAACTAAAGAATGAAAGAATCTTGCATTCCTAAATGACCATAAGGAGCAGAGCTGCCACAATAATCTGGACCGCTCACATTGAGACTACAGAAAAGAGAAATAGAGTTTTACATTTTATTTAAACTAGTGGGGAGGGGTGAGGATGAATATTCTTTTTTATTATCACTTTTTAGTATATCTGTCCCTAAATAAAAATATGTATATAAACACATTTCTAAACAAACAAACAAAAAACTGCATCATTAATGTACAGGGAATTATAGTTATTTTTATGTGTAATAACTACATATTTGAATACTCATATATAAAACTTAAATATTAATATTTAAAGTCCATGTAGTACAGAGATTATATGTATACCTTCATTTTCACACCTGTTCCCAAAGACATTTTAATGTATAGCAATTTTTAAAATTTTTCTTTTTAATAATGTTTTGGTGATATTACCTCGATGTTCATTGGATATAGTGGACTTTCAGTCTTTCAAAAAATAAATGTGTTTAAGAATCGAGTCACACATACTTTGTTTTAATAAATCTCTTTTGAAATTCCAAAGAAAGATATGTTTTATTTAATAAAACCTTTTTGAACTTTGTGAAGTCTAAAGAAATATATACAAAGTTTATTCTTAGTAGACAATTACACTAAACTGACAATTGTTTGACATGGTTTTTTTGCTACACTGAGTAAAAAGGATGATGTATTTAGCTAAAAATTTTTGAATTATTGAATCTTTTTCTTGTGATCTCTGAATAAAATATGTGAGAAGTCAGAAGTAAATATTTTGTGGTTAGTGGAAATAATGTCTAAACCCAAATGTCCATTGTTAGGGATCTAATATATATAATATATTATGTGTCCATAAAACTATACAGGGGGCAGCTGAAAAGGGAATGAGGATCTCAAGGGACTAACTAGGAAGAACTCCAAGACACATCATTAAGTGAAAAAGTAAGGTGCAGAACGGGGTATAGTCGGCCCTCCATATCCATGGATTCCACATCCTTGGTTTCAACCAAATGCAGGTGGAAAATATTTTTAAGAAATGTTGCTTGGTTGCTGATGTGTACTGTGTAGTAAGGCCTGTGATACCTACATCTGTACTGAGCATGTACAGACTTTTTCCTTATTATTCCCTAAACAATAGAGTATGATAACTATTTACATAGTAGTGACATTGTATTAGATATCTAATCTATTAGTAATCTAGATATGATTTAAAGTATGCTAGAGGATGCTCATAGGTTATATGTAAGTACTCCACCATTTCATATAAGAGACATGAGAATACTTGGATTTTGATATCTGTGGGGGACCAGGAACCAATCCTCCAAGAAGTCTGAATGAAGGAAATCTACATAAAAAATGCTGCATTTGCATAAAAAAGAACAGGAAAGATAATTTTTCTGGCTTTTGAACTTCATGAATAAATTATTAAATAGTTTTGTAAATACATTAATTTTTTTAAAGTTGTACTAAGACAGAACTATAAGAAGAAGCATTTAAAAAATAGAATTCATTTCATTTTATAAATAATTACTAAATTATTTTATCAATAAGTAATATTTTAAATAAAAAATAAATATTGAACCTCTAAAAAAATGAAAGATGGAAGTAGAAAGGAAGAAACTTAACTTCATAATATCCTAGTAACCCTTTTTAAAAAGAATACTTCAGAAGTATTTTTAGAGTACTCACTTTCGCTATTTATATCAATGTCTCATCTATCCACTCAGGCTTTCACATTTTTGCTTATTACAGATGAATTTGCCATCTAGCACTTTTTTAACCTCTTCACAATTTCTATTTTCACCATTCCTCTCTATTTACTCATTATTCAGCAGGGTCTGAAAGGAATAAGATTTTTTTTTTACGACACAAAGGCCCAACTATTAGGATATTTTTTAAGTCAAAGTAATTCACCTTCCTGTTCTTCCTGGAGGAGACTGTGCAGGAAGCTTAAATCTATACAATTTTTTAGTTGTTTTGTCACATCTTCCTAGAGAGACCTGTTCTTTAAATTGAAGTGTCCTCCTGACTTCTCAGATTATTAGACATGAGCATATTCAATTTAGAATCAAAGACACTTGAGAAAATTGTTGATTTTTTATCTTTACAAATATATCCTATCCATTTTCATTCACCCCAGCCTATGCAAGGAAATAGGGTTGTTATAACACATATTTTGAGACTTTTAACACTTTCTGTGACCATAGGTTTTCTTCCAGGAAGTTTTTGTAATTTCTTTTCAAAAGAATTTGTTTACCCAGATGAGAGCCTACTTGATATTTTTCAAATATTGTTACTTGGGTTTTGCTTTTAGATATTAACATTTTTATAATTTGCCTTAATAAAAATAATACTTATTTCTAGTCAGTCACAGTAAATAAAAGAAGCCAATTTTCTTTCAGCAATCTACACTTGGCTTAGTTAAGGTGATCGATTTGTACAGAAGAATCCCAAACTAGCTGAGTAATAACGCTTTCAAAAATTTTTTCAGCAAACCTCAAGAATGAAGATCATACTGTCCAGTCTTCAACATCAAAACACAAATTTTAAAATTTTACAATGTCTAATTAGTCACTAAGCCATATTGATTTTTACTTAAACATCTCCGATTTGAACTACTATAATAGCCTTGCAACTGGTGTTATTGCCTCCAGCCTCTCTCCATCCAATTCATTCTTATCAAATTCATCTTACTAAAATTCCACTTTCATCATGTCATCGTCTGACTCTCTAAACTTTTCAATAAACCTTTACAGTGATTTTAATAACACTTATTTTAAAAGATTGAACTGGTAAAACATCAATTTATCAATAAGCAAGGATTGGTTAAATAAATGAGAGTATTAAAGGCTTTTATAGAACTAAAGTCTAGTTTCTTTCCCTTTTCTTGCCTGACATCTGAACTGAGTTTGTTGACAGAATTAACTATTTGCTCAATTTCCTTGCAATGATTTTAAAACATGTCCTCATTTTTTTTTTTGATACCCATCCTTTCAAAAGCTAGAATTTAAATCCCTCTGCTTGAATGTGGGCTGGAATTAGCGGCTCCCCTATAATTGATAGAATATAGGCTAAGGGATGCTGTGTGACTTCCAAGTGTAGGTCATGAAAGGAGAACTTCTCCTTGGCTCTTTCTCTTGAATTGCTCTGAGAGAACCCAGCTACCTTGTCATGAAAACAGTCAACCCTGCAGAGAGGTCCCCATGTGGAAAGGACTCAACTTGCCAGCTTGCATAAGCCAACTTGGAAGTATATCCTCTAGTCTCAGTGAAGCTTTCAGATGATTTTAGCTCTCCAGTCTTGAGTCTTCCAGCTGAGGACCTAGATGTGGAACAAAGCCAAGCTGTGCCCTGTCTGAACTGACCTGCCATATCTATGAAATAATAAGTTATTATTATTATTATTTTAAGCCAGTAAAGTTTGGGTGTAATTTGTTACACAGCAATAGATAACTAATACATTCCTTAAAACTTAGTCTGTCACAGTGCTAGACAATAAGGACTGCAAAATAATTAAGGCAATATTTGCCTTAATAGTGTCTGATCCTTTCCATAATCTACTTATAAATTTTTTTTTTTTCCTGCTGAAGGGCTTCTGGCTTTGGGTTTTTTTTTACCCTAGATAGGCAATTTAAAGCTCCTGGTTTTATAATTTTATTTTATATCATACTTTTAAATTTTATATATGTTTATATTATGACTTTATTTTATATCTTACTATATATGTGTGTGTGTATGTGTGTATGTGTGTGTGTGTGTGTGTGTATATTTTATGGTAAAAACTTATTTTTAGAAAAAATAGAATATTTCAAATATTTTATAACTTTATATATATAATATTGTATTTTTAAAAAACAGTCACTTTTATAAAGCTATGCATGCTTATTCTAAGATATGTAAGTGTTAGAAGATAAATTTTAAAAGAGTATATAATCATGACTCATACAAATATGAAATAATAAGGGAAGATTTTTTTAACTTACTAATTTATGAAGGAATCAATAAGATATTACAACTGGTTCAAGGAGAATTCAATATTCTACACATATAAGTCAAATAAGCAATGTTATAATGAATTTACAAATAAATGCAAGAACTAGCAGAATTGGCCAATATCTACACTGCAGTATTCAATTACATTTCACCAGACACAATTTGTATTCCTATGGACAAGATTAATTTACATTACTATTATTCTTTTTTTGCATGATATTGCCATTTTTTAGAGAATGGAGGCCACTGACTTGCAGAATATTCCCAAGTCTGCATTTATCTAATTGTTTCCTCAGGAGTAGATTCATAATGAATATTTTAGTAACATTATTTCCTTTTTGGTGTTGAGACTAGTATGATATAAGTACCTGTCCTTGTTGGACAGGTGCCTGATATCCAGTTTGCACTTTTAGAGGCAATGCTCCAGTGAATAACATTTCACACTTGTGTGATCATATCTTTGGGACAATAGTTCCAAACTTAAAGAAGCATAAGTATCAACTGGGAAGTTTATTGAAATTGCAGATTATCATAAATTACAGATAACTCTAGGTATTTTAATTTAATGAATCCTAAGTAGAGCTTAAGACTCTACATTTTTCATTACACCCCCAAGATTTTTCAGTTCATGCTGAAGGGAAGAACATATTTGAAAAACCACTAACATAGAGAAAATTACCACAACTAGGCTTATGGAGCAAAACCTGTATGCACTGTACATTTTAACACGTTTCCAACCTATTTACCACAAGGCTCTAATTTCCCTAAACCACAATCAGCAATACCTTTTGTTATTTTTCTGCATTTATTTCTAATTTACAACCTCTTTTACCTTTGGAGTAACATTTTCAAATGTCAATTACTATTTTTTTTCTGATTAAAATCTAATGCAATCACATAGATTTATAACATGTTTATACTTTTATTTTTACTTAAGAAATAAATAAATTAATTAATTAAATGGATTGGAATGATCTCACTAGAAGATTGAAATATAGTTTTATTTTTATAGTATAGCTTATTTTTATATTTTTATAATATATTTATATGTTTATATTTTATATTTTTAAATTTATAATATATTTTTATATTTTTATTTTTTATAGTATAGCTTTTCCATCAAAAGAAAGAGTTTTAAACTTTAATTCATTATTTGCTAAACACAGAGTGCTTACTGAGTACTAGACACCATGCTAAGTGCTTTACAAAAATTGATTTATTTAACCATCCAAAAATCCTTATAAGGTAGATGCTATGATCATCCTTGTTTCCAGATAATGAAACTGAAATATAAAATAGTTGAGTAATTTTCTCAAAAACTTGCAACTAATAAATAGTGGAGTCAGGACTCAAATTTATTGGGGGGCAAGAAAGCAGAGAGTCTGCTGTGTATTCAAGGGTTTCAAACTTGTCCATGTCAGTCTGGTGACATGAATGAGTTGTCTGACTCTCACCCAAAATGTTTGCCTGAGTTTATTAGCAAAGATGTCCCCCTCCCCCTCAAGATGCAGGGGAGTTTTCTGAGCTCTCAGAAGAGGTGAAGAATGGAAAAGAGATTTTTGGAACAGGAATACACTCTCTCATTTCTTTAAGAAATCGCTGTGGTTCCAACACTGAGTATCAAAAGGAGCCAAGAACAGTTTTAGTATTGCAATAGTTTTACACTTTTAGAGGTCTCAGCCTGGGTGGGAAGGTATTTTCTCAGAGATGCAGCACTGGGAAAAAGATAGATGCCCAGAAGAGGTAAAGAGGAAGAGAGCGTGGATATGTGAGTCATTCTTGAACACAAAGGAAATATTCCATGAGGATTTTCTATTCATTTAGAAAAGCTTAGGCATATACTTTTTATTTCTTCCTAAATTAAGTAATCCTTATTTTGTTATGATGAGACATCATATATACTGTTCAACCTATTGTATAATATATTGATGTTATCTATAAATATTTTATATTTTGACTTTAAAATTTTAAGTATTTGAATGTGTCAGAGTTTTTTTTTTTTTTTTTTAACCATCTAGTTACTTGATTAGATACTTTAAAAATTATTTGGAGAAGAATTTACACAGGTCAGGTCCTAGAGAACAGGTCAAAGAGGCTGAGTAAGATGACCCGATAAATTGTAGCTATAAAAAGCTAATGACCCTCATTTTACCCACAGCAGGTAGGCTCCAGGCTCTGTGCAGCTGTACATTTTCCACCACTCAGTGAGCGCCAGAGTTGCTGAAATCGCGGTGACAAAAATGTATCTGACAAATGGAGTTGGGACAAAGGTGATTGGTGAAAATTCTAAAGACAGCATGGGAACAAGTAGCAAAGCCAGTTTAAGAGCAGATAATTATATCAGCAGTTCTTGGCGTTCAGTGTAGCAATACCGGAATTTGTCTTGTTCTACTGTGATATAGTTACTTTGCTACTAAAAATAAACTACCAAAATTGTAAATTACATTATATATAAATTAGAGCAGTTATCCCTGTAGTACCTTATTGTCCTGAATTTCTTTAATGGGACATAAGAAGCTCTCACCTCATACATATGCTTGTGAAAAAGATAATTTTCTTCTTTATAGGATGTTATTTCAAGGGTTCAGGGAACTCCTTTTGATCTCCAAACCCTCACTCCCCAACACACTCCTATCTCTTTAAAACCTCTTACATATTGATATCTTATTTTCTCTTTCACTTAAGATTATACATTTAAAAGTTTGGATGTGTTAAGTCAGGTAAGAACTACACTGAAAACACTAAAAACTCAAAATTTCCACAAAATGAGTCGAAGTTTAATAGTTATAAGCTGAGTTTAATTAATTAAATAACAAAATATTACTAGGAGAGGATAAGCCTTGGTAAGGTATGGCACTGGGTCATTAGAAAGCAACAGGATTGTTCTTGGGACTTTGAGAGTGACAGGAATTGGAAGAATACTGATGAATAAAAGCTATCAAAGACCAACAACCTGCTTTGCATCCAAAGTCATGGAGTGGAGCACAGCACTAGAATGAATTCAAAAGTTGGCTTTAAAATGTGGCTTTGGAAAGCTTTGAAACTTTTCATTTTGTTTCCTGGATGGTAAAATAAGATTTTTCAAAGGAAAAAAAAAAACACACATACTATTAATATTTTTAAGATAAGCAACTCCTTTACTACTGGTGGAAGCATAAATTGACAAGTGTTTTTGGAGCTCAGTTGGCCAATATATGGATTTTTAAAATTAGTATCCATGCCAGGATGCTAATTTTCCAGGAGGATATACCATTTTTACCTTTGCTACTAATTATTAAGTGTTCAATCTCTGCAAAGTTTAATGTTAACATAAATTTGTTTGTGGTTGAGATGCATATGTTTTTTATTTACTAAAAAAGATAATCCAAACATTACGATTTATTGCTCTGTAAGACATTAACCAGATTTTGCAAAAATTTAACCTACCAATCTTATTGTAATTTTTTATTTCCCTAAATGCCTATAAGTCCCAAGTTTTCTAAATCCTCTTGGAACTAGCTCATGAATTTCCTCATGAATGAGTTAAATAAATTTGGACAAATATTCAATTTATATTTTTATGAGAGTTACGTTTTTAACTTTTAACAATAGGTTTGTTGATATTTTGACATTAGGTTTATTATAAATATTGTTTAATAAATGAATAACAACAAAAAAAGAACACTAACCTAAGGTAGTATAATTTCTTCCAAATAAAAGAAAAAAAACTAGCAAACTGCTATCTTTTTTCAAAAAATATTCACTCATGAATTTCACATTTTTTTCCTATCCCTGAGTTAATGATATCCATATGTCCACAGGGCCCAGAGCAATGAAATATCTAAACTTTCATGAATTACTAATTTTGTTCTTTCTGAATCTCTTTGAATATTTATCCTTCAATTTTCCTCAATCTTTAAGAAATGTTTTTCATAAGAGATCACAATTCATTTTCATTGCATATAGTATAAAATAACAGAGAACATGGTCCCTTTGTATCCTTGGGTATAAAAATTGCAATGTGAACTGCTCTATTATGAAGTTGCAAATATTTTATCTACCAAAACGAAGTGTCTTATAAGACACAAATATGTATTCTTGAATCCTTTAGATATAAAATAGCATACAAAGAATTTTGTGCATCAATGTATACTATGTTTCCTCTAAGAGCTATATACTAATGTACAGAGGATAAACAAATATAGATCTCAAATAATATTAGTCTGTTTGGGGTACCATAACAAAATACCATTTACAGGGTGGCTTAAACAACAAAGTTTATTTTATCACAGTTCTGGAAACTGGAAGTCCAAGATCAAGGTCCTAGCAAATTCATTTTTTGGTGATAGCTTTTTTCTGGCTCGTAGACAGGCATCTTCTTATGTCTTCAGATGGCTTTACTGGATGCATGTATGGAAAAGAGAGCTCTGGTGTCTCTTTTCATAAGAACACTAATCCTATCAGATCAAGGCTCCACCCTTGTGACATCATTTACCCTTAATTATTTTCCTCTGAGACCCCTTTTCCAAATACAGCCACACTGAGAGGGTTGGGGAGTGGCGGGTTAGGGCTTTGACATATGAATTTGGGGGAGATACAAACATTCAGTTCATAATACAAATATTTAAATATGTTTTAAAATACCTGAAGTCATTCTTTGTTTTTTTTTTGGGGGGGGGTGGGTAATGAAGAAGTAAACACTAAAAACTCATTCTGAAACTCAGTAAGGTTTTACTAATCATAGAAAGTACTAGGCTAAGGCAAGAGTATACTTTTACATCATTTGCTCTTCTTCATCATCAAAATTAATGGCATCACATTTATATCAGTGTTTATTTTTCTGCATATGTAAGTTTTAAACCAAATAGAAGAAAAGAGAGACTGATCTAGAATTTCCAATCTACTTTATTAGGAGGTGAAAAGAAGTAGTTCAAGCATATTTTGCTTTCTCAGTGAATTAAACATTTTCCGACAATCAATAAATATTTTCCTCCGATCATTAAACATTCTCATGGTACAAACACATACCTATCTTTCTTTTTACCTCATAAAACCAGGTACTTAGCTTTGTCTTTGGCTTTGATATGGAACAAAGTTTTGTCGAAACAAAACAAGGGTAATATACATACTTTCAGTGAAACAACATTAAAACTAGCACAATGAACATAAAACAATGTGTATGACATTTTATTTCCTCTTTATAATAAGATGAACCTTTTTTTGTTCTCTCTTTCAGTGTTGGTATAAACAAACAAGCTTGACCTAAAGTACAGATGTGACTTGAAACTACAAATGCATAATATGAAAATCTAAATGATTGATCCATTTTCTTTAATTTTTAAAAGTTTAATAAACAAAAACAAAATAATGGACATTAAAGCATTTCTTTACATCATAATAAGTGGATTAAATAGAAATTAAATACAAAATTAAATATAATTTATATGAATTTACAAATTATATGTTAAATATAATTTAAATAAAGTAAATATAATTAAAAATAATAAAATATAAATTAAATATTAAATTGAATATACTAAAAATTAACCTAACACACATTTAAATGAAAGAAAGACAGCAGTGGGAGTTGGTAAGCACCACACATTAGATAGATTTGAACAGTAGAGCATAGATAACTCAGTGCACAAATGAAATATAAAAGATAAAAGGAAGAATATTGTTGAGACCCAGAAAACTAATTTGTTCTGAATGAATTTCAAAATCAAGAGCTCAGTGGAATCTCTGAATTTAAAACTATCTTCTTTCATATATATATATTCTGTGTCATGCATATGTATCCATCCCCCGCCCCTAACTACTGGTAACCACTGATCCCTTTTAACTGTCTTTATAGGTTTGCCTTTTCCAGAATACCATATAGTTAGAATCATACAGCATGTAGCCTTTTCAGATTGGCTTTGTTCACTTAGTAATATGCATTTAATCTTTCTACATGTATTTTTTATGGCTTAATAGCACTTTTTTGTAACACTGAATAGTATTCCATTGTTCAGAGGTACCACAGTTTATTTATCTGTTCACCAACTGAAGGATATCTTTGTTGTTTCTAAGTTTTGGCAATTATGAACAAAGCTGCTATAAATATCCATGTCCAGGATTTTGTGTGGATGTAATTTCAGTTCCTTTGGGTAAATATCAAGGAGCACAACAGCTGAATTGTATGGTAAGGTTATGCTTAGTTTAGTAAGAAACCACCAAACGATCTTCCAAAATGACTATCATTTTGCATTTCACCAACAATAAAAAAAGTTTTTGTTGTTTGTTTGTTTTTTTTACTTCACATCTTCATCAACATTGGGTGTTGTCAGTATTCCAGATTTTGGCCATTTTAAGAGGTGTATAGTGGTATCTCATTGTGTTGTAACTTTTATTTCCCTGATGACATGTGATGTGGAGCATCTTTTCATGTTCTTATTTGCCATCTATACATCTTCCTGGTGGTGTGTCTATTAAGTTCTTTGGTCCATATTTTAATCATTGGTTTGTTTTCTTATCGTTGAATTTTTAGAGTTCTTTGTATATTTTGGATAACACTCTTTTAGTAGATGTGTGTTTTGCAAATATTTTCTCCCAGTCTAGGGCTTGTTTTCTCATTTCTTAATATGATCTTTCTCCAAGAAGTTTTTAATTTTAATAAAATTCAGTTTATCAGTTTTTCTTTCATGGATTATGCCTTTGGTTTTGCATCTAAAACATCATTTGCACACCCAGAGTAATCTCATTTTTTTTCCTATGTTACTGTTTCAGAGGTTTATAGTTTTGTGTTTTACATTTAGGTCCAGTTTTAGTTAACTTTTGTTAAGAGTATAGGAGCTATGTCTAGATTTAGTGTTTTTAAAAGTAGACGGTCAGTTGTTCCAGTACCATTTGTTGAAAAGACTGTCTTTGGTTCATCGTATTTCTTTGATTCTTTGTCAACTATCAATTGATTATATGGTCAAGGTCTATTTTGGGCTCTCTATTCTGTTTTATTGACCTATTGTCTATTCTTTCTTCAATGCCATTATGTTTTGAGTATTGTAGCTTTATGTTAATTATCGAAATTGGGAAGTGTCAGTCCTCCAACTTTGTTCTTCTCCTTCAATATTATGTTGGCTATACTGGGTCTTTTTTCTATCTGTATACACTTTAGAATCAGTTTGTCAATACCCACAAAATAACTTGCTGCGAGTTTGATTGACATTGCACTGAATCTATAGATCAAGTTGAGAAGAACTTATATCTTGACCATATTGATTCCTCCTATCCATGAACATGAAATAGCTCTCCATTTATTTGGTTCTTCTCTGATTTCATTTATCAGAGTATTATAGTTTTCTTCACATAGCTCTTGTACATATTTTGTATGCCTAACCATTTTTTTCAAGGTGGGGGGGCACTAATGTAAATGGTCTCATGTTTTGAATGTCAAATTCCATTTGTTTATTGTTGGTATACAAAAAAAAAAAAAAACATTGACTTATTTATTAACTTTATATTCTGAAACCTTGCTATAACTGTATATTTACCTGCATATGTTCAACAACAAACTTGTATACATGTATAAAAAGGTGCTATCTTAGCTATAACAGAAATAAATGCTTGAATTTTTAATGAATCCTACCTTAGGACTTAAGTTTCATTGTGGAATGTATTTCATTATTTAAAATGGAGAATAGTATTACTTCATTTGTATCATGACTAGGTAGTCATATGTAAAGAAATCTGATTAAATGAAAAAGTGCCTTTTCTTCTTTATATTATTATTAGACTAATTTGTTCCTTATTGGATTTTGAACCAAACCATGGAATTTCCAAACAGTAGCATATGTATGAGAGAAAAATGTAGGAAAACACATATTTAAAACACTGACAGGAGATTTAGGTTGTATTCCCACGTTGGCATCTATCTGTGTGCCTGTGTACAAAAATAGCCAAGACAAGGTCTTTTATTGTAGGTGCCTTATGACACTGTACTAAAGATTATAATAAAGCTCATCATCACTGAAATTACAAATGCCCTGTCTACATCTGAAGACAAACAGGAGAATTTATTTCCCTACAGGTTAGTCAAAGAATCTTTGTGAAGGGTTCACAATTTAAACCTAATCTTTAAAAATGTGAATTTTGATAACTGATTTGCAATTTTAAATATTAATCAGTAGGCTAGTATATCATAATTGACACAGAAGACCAAGGAAGGCCTTTGGTGTCAATTAAAATGAAAATGTAGATTGTGTAGCTAGTTGTCTAACTAAATTTTTCATTACGGGAAAATCTTTCCAATTTCATGGTTCAGACTTTCCTATAATTAATAAACAAAAGAAATTGAGGTCAAGTGCTGCCTTTTGGTAATCCAGTTAATTCTCTTTCTATCAAATATCCATTTTCTATCTGGTACTTAGCCTAAGAGGCTTAAGGAAGTAGATGTTGGTGTTTTTACTTCAAATTTGACATTTTGATTAAAATACAAATAATTTTCAGTTGTTACATAAATAGAGGCCAAGTATTTGACAGCAAACATTTCTCCAGTGGTTTTATTTTGTTTGTTTTCTTTAAAGATTAATCTCATTGGTTTCCATAAATTCTTAATCCTCTCAAACTGACAATAATAAAAAAAATAAATAACAAATACATAGAGCACTGCTTTTAAAAATTTTATAAGTTGGCTGTAATCACTCACAAATAACCTGTAATGTAGGTACTGTTATTATCCTCATTTTACTGATAAGAAGACCAATAGTTGAAAAACTTGCCCAAATCATCCAACCAGTAAGAGGCAGAACCAGAATTTAAAACCAGTCTGTGGCCAAAAGCTATTAACAGCTTTCCAGCTTCTCTGATGAAATGGCTATTGACCTCCATTTTGAAAATGCCAATGTTAAATTTGCAGAAATGCCATATTGTTTACAGAGGTTTTAATGCAAAAATAACTAAAATTTTACTAAATATGAATACTCCTAGAGTTTATAAAAATTATTTTAGGTTTTAAGTGTGTAGAGTTTTGCATATTGCATATCTTGGTCTGTTTCATTATGTAGTGGCAGATCAGAGATGCTTTGTTTCTTTATTCTAGTTTCTTTAACTAAGACATGGGCATACACTAATTATGACATAAAAAATTAAAGATTAAACTTGTTGTTCACATAAGGATATTTGTAAATAAATTGTCTGTTTTAGGAAAAAAAAAAAAAACAACTTCACATCTGTGTAGCATCTTTAATTCTCAGATTCTCACACAGTATCCCATTTTATCCTGAACCCAAATGAAATAAAATAAGACAGTGTTATTGTTTGTATTTTACAGATTAAAAAAAACTGAAACAGGAAAATTAAGTGTATCGCCGAAGGTCACATAACTAGAGGGAGACCAGTCAGGAACTCAGGTCTTTGAAGTCTCAGCCTTAGATTCATTCTCTGAGGAAACTTCTGTCCTTGTTGAATCTCGCTTCCGTTTCTTTTTTCTTTTCCTTACTTTTCTTCTCTTTTTAAGGCACATTTTTAAAAAAATCCTTGACAATAGCCTTGATTGGCTAATTTTAGGAGTTCTGGACTAACTTAAAGTGAATTCTTAATAGTTTATACACTTATTTGTATGTATTTGGAACTTTTTTTTTTCTGGTGGGGAGGAGTAAGCAACACTGAGCTGTGTGTTGTGTTTGAATTTACTCCTGGGCAATGAATAATAATTACATGGTTCCCAGTGAGTTCCTCCAGTTGGAATGGTAAGCAGGGAGACAAGGGCAAGGAAGTGTTCCCCCAACTCTGACAGGAAAATAATGACAAAAACATTTAACCAGGGGGAAAATATAGTTCAGGAGTTGGTAAAGAAGTAAAGAGGCTTTTAGTTCAGAATAATTATCATTAATAAGTGATTAGAGTAGAGCTTTTTAAAATGGGCTGATGGACTATTTGCATATGAATCATCTTGGGGCATTTGTTCAATTCCTGGGCTCCTCTCCCAATTTATTGAATCAGTATCTCTGGGCTGGGACCAGGAATTTATAACATCGCCTTACTTCAAGAACCAATGGAAAAAAAAAAAATAAGTAAGAGCAGAATACTTCGTTATTTTCAGATGCCTAAAATTTTCAGTTTTAAAAATACTGTGGATGATGAAGGAGCACAACTCCCAATTTCTTAAATATGGACTGCACATAGTGACTTTCCTTTAAAAAGTTCAGCATAGAAAAGGTAAGTTTACAGTGAAGGAAACTGACAAACATTACCTCAGCCAAGTGATCAAGGCCAACATCAACTGTGACAAATCATAGTGGGTACTCATGATATGAAGTGAATAGCATTTTACCTCAGTGGTCTTCCTCCCCAAAAGATTACCCTAGCCTAATCATGAGAAAAAGAAAAAAACAGTAGACAAATTCCAATAGAGGGATTTCCTACAAAATGCAAGACCAGTACTCTGAAAAATTGCTAAAGTCCAAGAATTTATCGAAAACAAAGAAAGTCTAAAATGCTTGTCACAACCAAAGAGAACCTAAAGAAATAGCTGGGAAAACCTAAGGTCTCAAGGTAATGTGGTATCCTGGATGGTTCCTAGAACAGAAAAGAAGAGTTAAGTGAAAACTAAAAAAAAAAAAAAGAAAAAAACATGAATGAATTATGTACCAATTTCAATTCATTAATTCTAATAAATGTGCCATACTGATGTAAGATGTTAATAATAAGGGTTACTGTGTACAGAGTTTATAAGCACTCTATTATTTCTCAATTTTTCTGTAAACGTAAACTATTCTAAAAAATAGTTTATTAAAAAATGCTCTGATCTGTTTATGGTAATTGAGGATAATTACAGTAAAAAATAGATTAAAAAACAACAACAACAAGATTTATTGCCAGCACCAGCATGTGCTCTGGCTGCAGTTGTCGGAGTTAGGCTAGACTCTGACTGGATCAGAAACAATCAGAGCTTACAGACTGATTGATGTAAGAGTTGGGAGAGTTGGTCAAGCACAGAGAGCTGTTTCCCCAGGACAAAAGAGCTTTAGGCCAACTAATAGTTCATTTTAGATGGGGATGGGGAGGAGAAAATGAAAACTACTTTAAGTCCAAGTTTCTTGGATCTGATTTTGAGAGAAAGGAGTTGAAATCAATTAAGGTCTTATCATGCATTGACTTCTGTTCTAAACATTTCCTGTGTGTTAACTCATTTCATACTCCCAAAAGCCTCATGAGAAAGGCATTGGATTAACCCATTTTTATGAATGAGAAAAAGGAGATTGGAAGAGATTAAGTGGTTATAGGGCTCTCTACAAGCCAGAGTAAACCTGACTTCAAGTCTGGCCTCCTGACTCCTGTGCTGTACTCCTGCCAGTCGGGTTTTCCCATTGAGAGTGCAATCTCCAACTTGAGTTGAGAGTGTCTTGTGTATTGGAGATATGTTTCCCTCTTTTTTCTTTTTCTCATAGTTCACATGCAAACTATTAGGTAATCCTGCGATTCTACCTTTAAAGTAAACAAAGAATCTGATCATGTCTCACCACTAACTCCTTCTACTACCTCACTGATGCGGCATTCATCAAAGCTTGCTTGATTATTGTTCCTTAGTGAGTTTGGACAAATACAGACAGTCATGTAACAATAGAATCACAAAATAGAACGGTTCCACCAACCTCAAAACTTTCCTCAGATTCCTTTCAGTAAGTCCTATTACTACCACCTACTACCTTTGGCAAGTACCTGGTAACCATCGATCCGCTTTTTATCACTATAGATCTGCCTTTTCCAGAATCTATTTTATTTGAATGACTCATACAGTATGTGTCTTTTGTGTATGTGTTTTTTCACTTAGCAAAATTGAGATTTATGTATTGTGTTAAATGTATCAGTAATTCATTTCATTTCTTTTGATTGTTCATAAATATTCTATTGTATAAATATACCATAATTTGTTTATCTATTCACCAGTTTATGGGCATTCACACTGTTTCCAGTTGGGGGGAATTTTGAAGAAAACTGTTATGAAGTTTCCAGTGTAAATCTTTATGTGAACATATGTTTTGTTTCAGTTGATTAAATACCTAGTAGAGAGTCTGCCAGGTCTTATATTAGTGTGTGATGAATTTTTAAAAAAATTACAAGTTTTCAAAGTGGTTGCATCATTTTCCACTTCCATTAGCAATTTTTAGATTGTTTCTCATTCTTGACAATACTTCGTCTTGTAATTTTTTAATAATTCAACCATTGTAATAGATGTGTAGTGAAATCTCATTATAATTTAAATTTACATTTTCTCAGTAACTGATGATGTGTATATTTTTATGTATTGCCATTCATATAGTCCATTCATTGGTGAATTATATATTTGAATATTTTGCCTCGTTTTTAATTGAATCAATTTTTATTTTATTATTGAGCGATAAAAGTTCTTTATGTATTCTGTATAGAAGTCCTTTATTGGATATATGTTTTACATATATGTTCTCCCAGTCTATGGCTTGTCGTAGATTTTGAGCCTTTTGATTTTTAGTGAAATGCAGTTTTTAATTTTTAAAAAAGTTTGTACTCTTGGCATTTTATTAAAGAAATCTTTGTTAAGAGACAAATATGCCTCAAATTGATCCATAGATTCATTAAAATCTGGATCAATATCCAATGGGCTCTTTTGTAAAAATTGAGAGATTGATTCCGAAATATTCATACAGATGAAAAAGACATAGAATAGCAAGCAATTTTGAATAAGAACAAAGTTAAAGGTCTTAGATTACCTGAAATCAAGATATACTATAAAGCTAGATAATCAAGACAGTCGAGTTGTGTAAGAATAATATAAAAGTTAATGGAATAGAATAGACTCCAGAAACACATACGCACGCACGCGCGCGCACACACACACACACACACACACACGCACTGCACATACACACATGCTCATCCACAATTTGTTTTTTAAATTTTATTTATTTATTTATTTGTTTGTTTGTTTGTTTGTTTGTTATTATGGTGACATTGGTTAACAAAATCCAGTAAGTTTCAGGTGTACAATTTAACAATAAGGCGTGTGTGTGTGTGTGTGTGTGTGTGTGTGTATTACATTGTGTGTTCCCACCCATAGTTAGATTTCTTTTTGTCACCACATATTTGATACCTTTTACCCATCTACCTCCTCCCTCTCCCTTTCTCCCTTTCCCTGTGGTAACCAGTATTCTATTGTCCATGTCCATGAGTCTCTGTTCATTTGTCCTGGACCTGGAGATAATCATGCTAAGTGAAATAAGCCAGACAGAAAAAGTTGAAAACCACATGATATCACTTATATGTGGGATTTAAACTGACAAGAACAATTGATTTTTAACCAAAGTGCCAACGTAAAGTGAAAAGACAATCTTTTTAACAGGTAGTGCTACACAATTAGATATCTATAAATTAAAAAATATATGAAAGAAAAAATAGAAACTCAATTCTTATCTAATAACACATAGAGAAATTACTGCAAATGTAAAAATAAAATTGTAAAACTGGAAGAAAACATAGGGTGGGGAATCTTTGTATTCATAACTTAGACCAAAGCAGGGGTTGAAAAACTACAGCCAGTAGGCAAAATGTGACCCACTGACTTTTTCTGTAGATAAAGTTTATGTGAACACAGTCATGCTCATTCATTTACATATAGCCTCTGGCTTTCATGCTGCAGGAGCTGAGTTTAGAAATTGCAATAGAGAATATTTGGACCATAAAATTTCAAATATTTACAATCTGGCCCTTTACAGAAAACATTTGCTTACCCCCTGGGCCAGAATATTTTAAATGGAAGCACAAAGTTCACAACATTCAGATAGACCATCTCAGTGCCTGTAATATCTTACATGGTTCTCTGTGGCCCTTCACCACTCCCCCATCTCTATCCATCTACTCTACTCTACTCTACTCTACTCTACTCCTTTTCACCACCCACCCACCCTCTCCCACCCCACCCCACCCCACCAGGCTCCAGGATTGCCTAGGGATTTTTCCAACCTAGCAAGCAGCTCTTGCTTTAGGGCCTTTGCCTTGGATGCTTCTTGCCTGAAATACTCTTTCGACAAATATTCATTTGGCTCTTACCTACTTCAAGTCTCAGATCAAATGTCAATTTTTTCATGAAGCCTGTATTTACCACTCTTTTACCTTCATAGCTCTTGCCTATTCACTTCTCCATAATCTTTTTCAAGCTAGTTCTACTTTTTTCTTTTTCCTTCATTGCATATATCATCTTCTAATGTTCATTTGAATTTACTTGTTTAAAAGTCATTCCCCAACTCCCACCCTTTCAGAAGGTAAGCTCCAAAATTGCAGAGATTGTTATCTGATATAGCAATAATGGGAACTTTTGAGGTCAGACATGCTTCTTCTATATTTTAACAAAATTAGCCTTTATGGAGATATTTATCAAGTCCATATTGTCTGCTTTGATAGAAAAGTATTAACCCCATGTATAAATATTTGGCTTAATAATAGCTACCATTTACTACATGCTTACTAAGGGGTCAGGTATATGTGGCTCTGTAGCACAATGGATAGCACATTGAAAATCAGGAGTAAAGATGTATATTATAATTTCTTCTTCGGTTACCCAGTATTATAAATTATCAAAATATTACAGAAAAGAAAATTAGGGCTTGAGATGCTTGATAATTTTCTCAGGGCCACATAATTCATCAAATTGCAGACAAAAGACTCTAACTAAATTTCTGGTTCGGTCATGTCTTTGACAGTGATAAGTTCAGTTCAGTGTTTCCTATTCCAAGTACACTAACCTTTAGACCACAGTCCATAGACATGGCTGGCATTGGAAGGCAGCTACCTGGATTTCAGGCAGTCTAATGGGGAAACACAATTCTCTCTAAAACATGTGCTAATTGAATCTTATTTGAGATTCTGTAATTTCTTCTATGGGTACCTAAAAAATTCAAATATTAATGGGTATACTAAATTAAGTTACTATATTAATTAATTAATATTGTTATATTTATTATACAGATCCAAAATCTCCTCCCAAAACCTGTGAGGCCAGTTGTGTTTCAGTATACCAAATTGCTTTTTCTGAACATAAAAGAGTATGTATACCATGTATCAGTTCTTGTAAGGACAATTTAGGGCAGCATTTTATAATTATAAAAATATCAATAGGAAAGTACATAATGTCCAAACTTAATGGGATAAATAAAGATTGTAGAAAGCTTTGCCTGTTTTGCCACCAAATGAGGTCAGAGAAGTTTTAGTCCGAGTTCTTTGGCCTGCCAGCTGTGTTTCTTCAGGCAAATTATTAAATAATTTTGTGCCTCAATCTCCCTCTCTGTACAAGTAAAGTTAATAAGTTAATATGGTACTTACATCCTAGCATCATGAAGCTGTTTGACTTAGTATACGTATAAATGTAAAAAATTTAGAATTTAGAAACTATGCATAGAAAGTATTCAATAAATGTGACTAATACTATTTTTTCTATGGTAGGAAGTGTGAACAATCACCTGGTTTTTCTTAAGTAAAATGTTGAAGTACTGAGTTTTCTGTCAGAATTACAAAATAAATTTAGCTCTATGTCATACAGAGCTCCTGTCTTATTTATCTTAATTTATAATTTATGGAATATATGAACAACTAAAAGAGTGATTTTACAATCAGTTTTTCTTTTAAAACAACTTCCTGACTTTATTTTGATTCACAAACTCCTCAATATACTGTGGAACTAAGAATCCTCTTTCTCATTATCTAATCCCTGTTTTTATTAACATAATCTATTATTTACTCTCAGGCTCAATTATCATCGTATTTGATATTTCAGCTTAGTCTACTGACTTCTGGCCAAAATAGACTGATAAAAGTGATTTCAGCATGTTAATGATTATACCATCCTGGATGCAGCAGAAACGTTCCTATCTTTTGATCCTGAAATGAACAAACTAAAATCAATGTAAGCGTTGTCAAAACCTTCTCAAAGGGATAGGAGCGATCTTTGAGCAATGTCAATCAAGCTGTGGGTGGAAAGAGTGCATCCTTCAATGCACTCTTCCTTCACTCGCCCAATTTACCTTTGCCAATCTCATTGCTATCCATTTTCCTGGCTCTCAATGTTCCAATTTTAATAAAAATGCCTGCATAGTCTTAAGACATCTAAAAATGTTCTTTAGACTGTTGATCCTCCCTCTACCACCACCACTCCCCATCTCTGCACCTAGCTCCCACTCATCTTTCATTTCTTAACTTAATTTTAAGTGCCATCTGTTGCCTCCCCTAATAGCCCAAGTCTTGTTTACATGCGTTTCTTAGAACACTGCACAGACTCAGTCATAATGTTTATTGAATATTGGGCACAGCATGTTATAATAGGCTATTTACTTATCTGTCTTGCCTAAATTGTAAGAGAAACCATATCTGTCTTGCTTCATATTATATTCCCAGTGCTTAATGCAGTACCTGGCACATGGTAGTAATTATTCGTTAGCTAAATAAACCATTTAAAGAATCTCTTAAGTGAAAAAAGGTGTAATACAACTATTCTATAGAATTATAATAATAAAATAAAATACTGGGTTTGAATATGCTTATGTGTCACAATGCTTAGCAGGTAATGGACATTCAATAAATGTTGGCTGAATATGAAATCTGCATTTTTGCTGAGTCACAATATTACAGCCTTTTAATTTTTTTGTAGATTCAGTTCAAACCATGTATATTATATGTATCAACATTGCTTTTGCTCTTTATAGAGACAGTTATTTTTCTTTCCCTTTTTCTTTTTCTTTTTTTAGAGGGTGTTGTTAAAGGGATTGGAAATGTGCTAAAATTAAATGCTCTTTTTAGTAGTTTGGATAACTCTGATCTTTTAATATTTGAATATATCAAACTATTTTTTGCCAATATATTTCACTCAATAAAACCTCAAAACTCATTTTGTGAAGCATATGTCCATCATATCCTAAGTAAATATATTTTACAGAAGACTGAAGCCATACATTTCTGATGTGTCTACAGTTAAAATACAATTTGCATTCTTCCTCAAGAACTGTCTTAATGGTTTTTATTATACGTATGTACAAAATACTAAAGCTACTAGGTGAAAGTTTGCTGATGAACAAGATATACACATAGTCTCCAAGTATATCCCCCCAAATTACTTATAAATGACAAAGGGAACAATATGAATAATAAAGAAAACACAGCAATTTTGCAGCTGAGAAACATAGCAGACACTGCCTTAACTAATTGCTCAAAAACAACTGTGGCTTAGAACCAACCAACATTGTTTATCTTCTGATATAATGCACAGGGAAGGCCATACCATCACAGTGGTTATATTTCTGCCAATCATGAGGAAACAACATACAAACTCAATTTGAGAGACATTTTACAAAATAAGTGGCCTGTACTCTTCAAAAATGTCAAGATCAAGAATCATGAAGAAAGGTTAAGAAACTTTTCTATATTAAGGGAGACTAAAAGGTCATAACAATTGTTGTGTAATGTAATACATGATCCTGGATTGGATCCTCAACCCAAAGGAGAAGGAGGTGGTAGCTAAAAAGGACATTACTAGGAAAACAAACAGAATTTGAAATAGAAACTATGGATAATAGTTTTATGAAAGTTAAATTTGATAATTGTACTGTGTTTACATATCTTTTGTTCTTTAAAATTCCCACTGAAATATTCAGGGATAGGGAAATAATTTTTCTAACATTTTCAAATGGCAAGAGAAAAATGACAAAGGAAGAGAGAGAGATGGAGAGATGATAGAGCAAAAATGACCAAATGTAAAAGGAATACGGGAGTTCCTTTTTTTGAAAATTTTTTGTGAGTTTATAATTATATCAAAATAAAACATCCCCCCAAAATGCTCTTCTCTGAAATAAATTTTATGTAGTTTTCTGTTAGATATTCAAATGCAATGGTTGAGTGGTAAATTATTTATCTGTTACCTTGAAAAAGTTAAAGTCTCTAGTGTGCGGCTGAGTAATTTAAAATCCCAACTTAGTGACCTACAACAATTTGTGTGTGTGTGTGGGGGGGGAGGTTATTACTTTGTTTGTTTAACAATCCTGAGAGTAGACTGAGTTCAGGTGGGCAGTTTTTCTGCTCCACAATGCATAGACTGAGGTCATTCATTCTGCTGCCTTCTGCTGGAAACTAAACTGTGGCTGGAACACTCATTCCCCAGGTCTTTCCTTCATTCAGTAGTTTAACCTGAGATTCATTATAATGAGAATCTGGCTCAGAAGACCTAAATGTCTTCCATAGTATTCTGTTTTTAGAAGCAAATGGCAGTACATTCAAGGGACAGGAAACAGAATCTGCTCTTGATGCAAGAAGTGGCATTTGCTTAAAGAGGTAGGAGGAATTGTTGGCAGTCATATTGGAAGGCTATCAACCACAGAGTGAAAATAAACTCATTTAGATAACTTTGAATGTACTTATCTATGAGGATAATTTAAAAATATTAGCATATGAAATAAATGTCAAAAATTTTTCAATTTGAATGGAAGTTAAAATAATACATGGTACATATAAATGGAGAACTATCATTTATAATTGTGGATTAGATACAATCTATTATAAATTATTTTTTTCATTATAAAATTGTCAAATAGGGTATTCTAGCTTGAGCCTCTGTTAGGATTTAAACTAGTTTAGTTCTTAATGGGAAGGAAGCCATTTGTATAATGGACTTTTGAATAAAAGAGAAAAAAGAGTTTCTTTGGGCTTAGGGGAGAAAAATGGTATGGAACATATGATCTCTACCTTAGATATTATCTCATTGCCTGGCCCCATAGATTTGTGTTGAAGAATTCATTCAATTTTCATTCATTCAATTTTTCCTCAGAATCAGTCTGATAGAATTATCCATATAGTGTGTGTCTGTCACTGCTCTCATCCTAGCTGATGCTACCACTGATAAGCAATGTCCCATCAAACCTTAATCATCCAGTCACAAGACCTGTTGGAACCTGTAATTTTTTATAATGTTCTGCTCTCTCAGCTCAGAATCGCTGTATATAAGCCAGTTAGAGCATCTTTCCAAGATCTTTGAGTTCCATGCAATGAGAGTACTATAATCTTATGTCATTTAAATTTTCTATTAACAATAAATATTATAGAATGCTCATGAATGCCAAAGATGTGAGCGGTATTTCCCTTTTTATCCTAGGAGTCCTAATTTCTTTTGTGTTTTAATATCCCTTTATTATTGAAAACTTAAAACATATACAAAAGTAGAAAAAATAGTATAACATTCCATATGTACCAGCATTAATATGTATCAATATATAACAAATAGAATTTTATCTTTACTCCTTCACTCTGCTTTTATCCAGATACCTGTTGGATGTTTTTTTAAAGAAAATTCTAGACACCATAATTTTATTTATAAATACATCAGTATGTATTACTAAGAAAGAAGGACTTTTAAAACCTCACAACTGCAATATTATTTTTGTACCTGGACCAGTTAATAATTTTTAATATCATGTAATATCTAGTTAGTGTTTAAATTTCTCTAAAAATTTCAGAATTATCTTTTTCTGAAGATATTATGTTTTGGTTCTCTCTCTTTCTAACCCCCATGATTAATGGTTTTGCTGGCTGTCCTTTGTAGTGTCCTTTAATGTATTCCCCTGGATCCAAGTTTTCTTTCTTCTTCTTCTTCTTCTTTTTTTTTTTTTGAAAGAGGGATTTGGGGACAATAATTAAACTGAAAGGTTGTGAATCACTACATAAAATAAGAACTCTGTAGTAATGATAAGGGTACCAGAGGAACAAAGCAAGTCTATATGTAGTTGTTTTGTGTGTGTGTGTGTGTGTGTGTGTGTGTGTGTGTGTGTGTGTGTGTGACAATAAGTGAGAATGATAATCTAAAATTATTAGTTAGTCAAAAAGCCTTATATCAATATGTATTACACTAACATATGGGCTTCTAACTTCAAAAAGTTTAATGGTTAAAGTGAGATCTTAGAGGTTTTCTTGTAATTTTTTTTTATTATTGATTCTATCATTCCCATATTTCTACCATCTCTGTATATTCACCTGTTCTATCCTACTTTAAATTACAGTTCAACTGTACCCAGATTTCTAGCAGACAGCGCTTAAGATTTGTGACAAATCAGACAGAAAACTTTATCATGGCACTTTTGCAATAAATAATTAGTTAGGTTTCTAAAATTGTCATATATTTATTTATGCCACATTTGAGTCTGAATGAAATTTTGTTTCTGAATGGACTGATCAAAGTAAAAATTCTTATTTTTAAAATATGTTAGACACATCTAAAGTATAGATTTTGACCTTGGAGACTCTGGAATGATTATTTAATGTGTTTTCTCTTTTTAAAAGAAAAGTGTCACTTAACAGAATTTATAGAGGACAGATTCTCATATCTGTTGCATTCAGTCTGTTTTGATATGCTTATTTGAGTAAAGTATATGAAGAAAATCCATCCTCACTCAGATATGTGTTGAAAAAGGGAGGAGAATTTTAACAACTATTTTAGATAATTGTGGCTATTCTTTGAATCTACACCAAAACTCTTTAAGTGTAGTTTTTTAAAGATTATTTGCATTATAGAATCTGAAACTGTGGCAATAAATTTGGGCTTTGTTACATTAAATAATTAATCTGATGAAATAATGTGCACTTTTTCTCATGCATAATTTTGTAAAATGATGCACCAGTCATTTAAAAACTATTGGTTCACCGAGTTATGCAGACCTTTCAAATACTGACACAGTTCATTAAACAATATAAAAAAATCAACATTTATAAATTGCATCATTAATTTCACCAGAAAATCTTGAAATATAAGCAAACTATCAAGTCCACAGTGGTAGATACACGTTTTCCAAAATTCTGATTTCCTTGTGAAACCTCAAATTTTATCATTGACAAAAAATATTCAGTTTTTTCCTTGAGATGACAGGCTGATTTCATTTTTACTTGAGAATATGTCCAATTCTAAATAATCATAGCTTGTCTCTCAGTTGTTTTTTTCAAGTAAAATTTATGCTACACAAGAAAACCAGCTAATTTAGCTCTCGATTTTACTAATTCTATAGATGTTTTTCTTTAAGGCAACCATTGTACTTAGGTATGCAACAACAGCGCTTTATGCCTATTTCCATTTCATAAGACAGAATATTAAAATAATGTGCATTCGAGGGTTGAGATTTAATAATATTATTTTTACTGCTTCTTTAAGACATTTTTAAATGAAACAGACTCTTGTTTTCTTTGCATGACAGAGAAAAACATAATGACTACTAGTGCAGTTTAATTCCACTGCTTTGATTTGTTCTTAAATACAAACCAGTTTATTCATTATTGCCTTTGCATCATAAATGTAAATGCTGATGTCATGATAAAGGCAAATAACACAATGGGATTTTCAGACCATACTCCGAGAACCACTGACCTAGAGAAATGTTTACAATTTATGCATAAATTATATGCCAGGCATTCACTGTAATATTTCTGATGATAATAAAGAGTTGTAAATAATTTAAAATTAAATCCTACAATAGGAAATAATTAAATCAAATACAATGCATTTCTATTAAGGGATACTAAGCAACCATTAAAAACTGTGTAGACCTTTATGCACAAAGAAGACTATCTAGAATATAGTGTTACTAGAAAAACATGGTCACATATCATATCAAAAGTATATCAAATTATCGTTAAAAATCCAAATGCATATACATAGACATGTATAACAATTTTGTGAGAAATAAGATTACACCATCCATGCTGTATTAATTGCAGACTTAGATACACACACATACACACACATACAAATGCATAGAAGGAGAGGAAACATACTACATACTTGATAGTGATCACATATGAAGAAGGGTGATAATGATGAAGCTAATGCTTCATTCATGTTCTGTTATTTTTATGCATCTTAATCATATATTCCATTCAGTATTAAAATTTTTAATAAGTGAAAAGTAAATGCTTAAAGATTTTTATCCAACCTATAAATTAGTCTGCTGGAAAGGATTTTATAAGTGAGGTCCTCTGACCAGTTGCTCTTTTCTTTTATGTGAGAGTAGAAGATGCGAGAATTAGAACCTGGGAACTAAGACAGCTCTTCATCACCCATGCACATACCCTTTACCCATATTTTGTTGTTTTGTTTTGCAATGAAAAAAGTACTTAAAACATTTTTTCTTTACATTTAGAATTTTTTTAGGATAAAGAAAATGGATTCCATATCTCATACTAACTAGAGTTTACTAAATTATGCAGAGAATTTGTTCAATCTTTGTATAGTGTGTAAAGTTCAGTGTCTATTTTGACTCAAGAAGATACTGAGAAAAGTAGTATGTAAAACCCCCAAAATAATAAAAGTCTATAAATGAAACAAATATTTGAAGCTAGTTTGTGGAATCTATGAGAAGCCATCACATTATATTGACAAATAATTATAGTTTCTTTTTTGTGGGTTACTTGTAATACTGCATTTGTAGTATTATAGTTTAATTTCAAGCTATTCATTAACAAATTGCCAAACAAAATGTTAGTAAGTTTACTTTTTCACTAGGTATATATTTATTGTGTGCCTATGGTGAGCCAGGCTCTCTTCTTGGTGCTTGGGATACATCAAAAAAAAAAAAAAAAAAAAGTGACTGAATTCATGGAGTATACAAAAAGTAAAAAAAAAACATTTCTACCCTCATTGAGTTTACATTTCAGGGAAAGAGATGGATGATAAACCAAATAAATAAGTAAAATATATTGTCTGTTAGGTAATGATGAATGCCTTGGAGAAAAATAAAGCAGAAAAGGAGATAAGGAGTTCTGGTGAGGGCAATGATGGGGAGAGTCCATTTTAAACTGAGTATTCACATAAGATGTTGCTGCGAAGATTCCACTTGAGCAAAGGCTCAAAGGTTATGGGATGAGGCAGCCAGTGGATATCTGGAGGAGTCTTCCAGGTAGGACAGGCAACAGTGAATGAAAAGTCCCTGAAGTGGGAACACACCTGTAAGTTCCAAAAGGAGGTCAGTATAGCCAAGAGGAGTCTGGATGTACAACAGTAATGCGAGATAAGGAGATGGTGGGAAGAGGGGGACCTTAGGGTGGTGTGATAGGAACATGTTGAGTTTGAGAAGCATATAAGGCATTAATAATAATTAAGTAGAGATGATGAGTAGGCAGTATAAATTTGAGGACTTATGTCATCTTCAGAAGAAATTTAAACTGGATGCGATCACTGGAGGAGAGTAGATCAAGAAGAGAATGTGCAAAGACTGAGTCCCAGGGCATGGAATCGAGCAAAGCAGACTGAGAAGGATTGGCTTGTGTGTTGTGACACACATTTAAAAAAGGACGCCTGTCCATCTCTTTAGAAAGTTCTAGAAGAATTTTCTTTCTCACTTTGGAAACTTGAAGCTATCTTTAAAGTTTGTCATATCTAAAAAGTGAGCAATCCACTTCTAATTATAAATCAGAAAAAAAGGGCACATTTTTCTCCAAAAGACCTAACAAGAATTTTTGTAGCCACCCTATTCATAGCTTCGAACTGGACACTTCTCAGATGTCGTCAACAGTAAAAATAGCGTTAGAAGTCAGCAGAGTGGTTACCTATTGGGTGAAGATGGGTAATGTCTGGAAGTGGGTAAGTGGGATGTGAGTGCCTTTATCTTTTATACATTTTTATGTATTTAATACTTCAATAAAGATTTGCATTTAAAAATCTGATGAATAAATGAATAGTTCTTACTCTAAGAATACTTGTTACTTCTTGTCGATATACGTCCTAGAACTGACCTTTGCAAAGTTTATTCTTTTAACATATAGTCCTGCCTACCTACTACGTGCTAGATACTGGGGATACAGGGGATACAGAGGTAAACAAACAGATTTAGTTTCTCTCCCTTTATGCAATTTTCAGTTAGTGTATTTGCTTTGAGCAAAAGAATATTACTGTCACTATTTCCATACAAGTCTGGACTAGAATTTAATGAAATTCTCTGTGGCCTTTTTTTTTTTTCCTTTCAACTATTTCCTTGATCAGGAAGCTTTTGTATCCAGGTAAAACTTTATATGTTAGAACTTCCTCCTGGTATCTAGAGGAAGAATGTCAAATTTACTGGTTTCTAAGATGAGATATTGAAATTTGACTCTAAGTTCTGTGAAAGAATAACATTTTCTTGAGAACTCATTTCTTCCAAGATTTTTCCTTAATGAGTGAGTGATTTACAAAAATGCATACTCTACATTTTCTTCCTTTAAGACTTATGTGAGACATTACCAGTTCTCTTTATTTCCTTCAGAAGGACACAAAAGGGACATCATTATCTACTCCCCTATCTTTAAATGTGAGAGGCATATGTCCAATTAAATCTAGTGCTTCCTCTTTATTGTTCAGTATGAATAATTAACCTTTCTAAGTGCTACATCACGAAGATTTCAAATGCCCCTTTCCTCCAAGGGAAAAATAAGATGAAGAGAACTGATGCTTCTTTAGAGTTTTCTTTTTAACCATTTTGAAAGATAGTTAATAAAATGAGTGTTAAAACTGAAAATGTTGATTCTAAAAATTATTATTTTGTTTATTCTTTGGTGATAATGATTTTATTATTAACTTGGGCTTCTCTAAAGTAATAATGTTCTCTAGTAATCACTTAGAACAATATGGTCACCAACTTACTTTCATTAGTCACATGGGAACATTATAAATCAATTTGTATGATCTTTGCAATTAAAATTTACTGGATGCCAGCTGTGGTAATTTCTGTTAATTATCGTTCTTTTAAACCTCATTCTTTCTGTAAGATATTCACTTTATGACTTTTTCATAGTTTAAATTGTTCTGCTCATCCTTGTATAGGTCTCCTACAAGACTTTTGTCCCTCTAAGTTGATTTATAATGTAACCTTGAAACAAGGAGAAGCATTAGTCGACTGCTGTTTCAACAAATGGCATATCAGCTATTTTACAGCTATGGTTATTTCTTTGACTAGAGAAATTTCTATATAGCAAGCCTTTGAAGTCTTAATTATTTTAAAGATTTGGCTGAATGTTCTTGATCATATCTATTTTCTATGCAAATAAATATTTGAATGCTCGAGAGGAACTAGCTTATCACATCTGTTTTGATTTTGATTTCAACTTTAAATATTTTGATTTTGTCATAGACTTGCTAGTCAACTAGGACAGTTGAAAATGTAGTTAAAACATTTAACCTGTTAAAATACTATTTATTTCTGTTTCGTTTACTTATTTTGCAACACAAAGTTAAATTATCTTAAGAAAACAAAAACATTTTGGAAAGTGAATTCTGCAATACTTGTAGCTTTCACAGTCAAATTTAATTAAGCTAACTTTGCACAGTGATTTTTTCTCCCCCCAAATATGCACAATTGCCACTTCAAAATAATTCTCCTCTTAAACAGAACTTACCATGTGGTCTCTCCTTGCTTCTCTTCCTCATTTCCAGTTTCCATCCCCCTTAATGACATTGCAATCGAGCCACTCTACCAAGTTGAAAACCTGAGGACCGTTTTGGATGTTACTTTCTCCCACGCATCACCATGGCTGAACATTTTACCTAAATATTTCCTTATTCATCTCTCTCTTCTTCTGTCTTACATTTGCAGCCTTTTTCAGGTTTCAATATTTCTTACTTCCAACTGTTATTCTCCGGTCAGCTTCCCATACACTCACATCTGTAGGTCATATTATAGCATTCAATATAATGTACAAATTCTGAATTTATTGCTCTTCTGATTAAACTGACTTTTTTTTTTTTAAGAATGTATTTATTGAACTGGTTTCTTCTAGCCGGTGAAATGTTTAGTGTATTTATCTTTCATTTACACTTTATGCTTTGCCATATTTCTTGGAAGTGAACTTAGTTCTTATAACAAAAACAACAAGCAATTAAAAAAAAA